>OX388151.1:14040246-14428502 GCA_947579745.1 Apocheima hispidaria | reverse complement strand
TTTTTGTTTTTCTACGTTATATAGGGAAACTTTTAAGTAGTGCGCAAATTTTGTGCACCTAAAGATTTCTAAAAATACAGTTTTTGGTTTTATCCACCTTGGTACAAAGTTATCGAAATAACTTGAAATGAAAGTAGCTACGGCAAGAGCTGTAGTCATGGTCACTATTCGTGACTATACACGATACGTGTAGGTTACATTGCTTTTGCTCGCTGGCTACAGCGAGACAGTAAGTAAGTAATTATTGTATTATAGGTGTTCCGACATTTCGTGGTCATTACATAAATGAAAGCAAAAAAAAAAGTAAAATATATTCTATTAACAATGATGATTGCGTGACAGAAAACGCAATTAAAAAAATAATAATTAATGGCTACAAAAAGTAAGCAACATACAATGCGTGCCAAGACAGAGATGACTGCCACTTATTTTTTTCTCAATTTATTTTAATATTGATCTATTTATTATTATTGAGTGATCGATTATGTTCTATGATTATCTGCCACTTAAAGTTATTATAAATTACAAAACAATGTTAGTATGTACATAATAAGTAAATAATAGGTAATAATTATTACTAATATTTTTTGCAGACCGTACGTCCGTAGATTTCAGGTTCTCAATTTAAAAATACACTCCTATTTCCTGTGTAATTCGTTACAGATCACTCACACTTTACTTAATGATTTATTTGCCTTATCATAATTGACAGAGCGAGCGAAGCAAGCGAAGTCTTTGCAACAACTGGCAAAATTTGCTTTCGTCTGTTCGTATGGAAGCTGGTTCTCGCGTACAGGTCGAATTTTTAATAACTATTATAATCTTGACAAAACATGGTATATTCTATATTACAATTACATTGAACTTTTGTCGTTGGCAATTTTTGTTTGGAGGGGTATTCCCCAAAAGCTGGGAAGTTTGCGGCTGCGCCATTTACCAGTCAGTTTCGGTAATATATTTGGCGCTAACTCAATTTAAATAAGAATTTTGAATATTTTTGAGCAAAATCGGTAAAGAAGATTGTGAGACCTGTGGCCTTATCCCGTAACTCTGGTGGCAATGTTCATTGCGTTCCGTCCCACTAGCGCCAACTTACTCGCACCATGCGAGCGAGCAGGATAGCAAACGAAGACCATCGCAACCAGAGTTACGGGATAAGGCCCCTGGGGTGCTAGTCTCGACTTTTCGCTACAGCACTTTGCGATCGAATTCGGTCGCTAGGACGCAAAAATTCAACAACGAACACGAATTGTTCTGAAAAAACGCAAACAAAGCGTTGAATTTTGCGTCATAGCGACCAACTTCGGTCACTATGACGCAAAATTCGACAACGAACACTAATTGTTCTGAAAAAACGCAAAAATAGCGTTGAATTTTGCGTCATAGCGACCAACTTCGGTCACTATGACGCAAAATTCGACAACGAACACTAACTGTTCTGAAAAAACGCAAAAATAGCGTTGAATTTTGCGTCATAGCGACCAACTTCGGTCACTATGACGCAAAATTCGACAACGAACACTAATTGTTCTGAAAAAACGCAAACAAAGCGTTGAATTTTGCGTCATAGCGACCGAATTCGGTCGCAAAGTGCATAGCGAAAAGTCGAGACTAGCGGCCCAGGTTCGCAGAACTACTAGTTCTATAGTTTCTCATTATTTTCTGGGCTTAACTAACACTTGACACTCATAATCATAGCTCCTGCAGGGTTTCCCTGTGTCGGATATGCACTAGAACACACAAACACACGAATAACTAAAAAAAAACATCTAGAGCAAAAAACATATTTTAATAACTCATCATCGAACCAGGCCCTCCTGTTTATAACTGCTGACGCGCTACCAACCAAGTCAGGAGGGCCGATGGAACCTTACCATTTCAAAATCAAGTAAGTTAATTTTTTTTTTTAATTAAATGATCTTTTAAATTTACAACAAGTTATAGTATTGCCTTAAAACCTATATTAGGTTTGTCTAGGCAATTAGTTCTCGATAATATTCAAGCAAGAAAAACAATAAGAGTTAGTAAGCCACTTAAGTATTAAAATTAATACAAATACAATAAAATTAGTAGGTACAATAATAAACACCATTCCCAACCCGTTAAGAGCTGCGGGGCGAGCACACAAAAACAGCTGTTGTAGGCAATGTCACTGAGTAAACCGGTTTCAAGGTACCTACTCGTCCAGCCGCTGCAGTGCTCTTAGTCTGTCTCACTTCTATTACCAAAATTTAAATAATTTATAGTGATGGATATCAACATTATGGCATTCAAGTGAAAAGGAGGGTAGTGAGATGACGTCATTATGCTGGGGTCATTCACCCTCTTGGAAAACTTGTGGGGTGAATACATTGTAATTTGTTCCATGTCTATAATTTAGACGTATTTGGTCATAAATTGCACTGTTATTACCTTCTTTACTAGATTACGTATCTGCTCAGAAATGGCTTCTTAGAATCCGATTCGATAGGATTCTGATTGTAGCACTTGAAAGTAATTAGCAACCAAATCCATTTAACAACAAGAAATTATTGAAGCATGACTTGGACTGAACTATGACTTAAAATGGTCTAGACTATGACTGAGACTAGTTTTACTTGTGAAGCAAACGTCATTTAAAATATTACAAAACATAACACTAGCTAGTTAAAATCTAAAACGTTATTTTAACCTTTGAACAAAACACACTCACAATATCTCAAAGCTCCTAATAACCATCTCTGAATCTGAACCTGAATGTGAATCAGAATTAAAAAAAGCGTGCATGCATCTAAGGGCGTTAACTTTCATCCACACCAAACAAAAATTATATCAATAACGACCGCTCTGTATAATTCAGTTTTACAGCCGAAATAAAAATTACACTTAACATGAGTGAAGTACGATCATAAAAATAACGGCGATAAATATTCAGGAATGTAATAACCGTGTTGACCTTTTATGTGTCTGTGGGCACGATTTTATAGGGGATGAAAACGTGTAAATAGATGGGAGTCTGTGGAGGTTATAATTTTAGAGAGGTCGCGTGGATTGCTCATTCACTTCACCTCTGAATTCAGGTACGAGGTCTCCTCTAGCACGGAATTTTCTGTCTCTAGATAATCCAAAAATGTTAAAGGCCCTTAGTCGTATTCAGAGGCTGTCTCGTTTGCGCATTTTCACGTTATTGAAGATAAATAACGTGCCTCAGAAAGGTGCAAAAATATTAAAAGGTATGTGTGTACTTTCGCTGGTGTGTACTCATCATTATGAACAACTATTATTATGGGACCAACCGTGAAATTGCAGGAAAAAAATTATACATTTTGTCGAGTGTCTTTGATATTTTTCTATCAGTTAATTCGAAACAGAATACAATAGAATAAATAAAATTATATCTGTTATATAATTTTAATTTGCTATATTGTCTAAATGAGGATAACTTACGATTGGATCCTATTTGAACGTTAATCGCCAATTAAGCTGACTGTTAATTTAGCGATGGTACTCCTTTCATAATAGATTGAATCAAATTAAACCCGTTTAATAGATATGTGTCTCTACAATATTGTTCCTCTATTTATATAACTGTAGTATTTATGGTTACTTTTGACAATTTCGATTTTAAATTATTTTCCGACTGAGCAAACACAACAAAATAATTGTGTGTAGACCGTTAAAAGGATCTCTAGTGGCTCTGACAAGTATGGGGATTATAGGAACCAATCCCCACATTCAGTAGTATGTTTCGACACCTCTCTCTACTAGCAGTCATTCTGGACGTGTTTTCAAAGTAAACGTCCCTAGCATTAATCACTTGATCTTTGATTTTTTAAAACGTTCATTACTTGTTTGGGGTATTTAAAGTTATATAATTTTGATATAAGCATAGTTATCCTTCGAATCACACAGTTTTAAAATTCGGAAAATGTTTGAAAGTTTGTTTTGTTGCCATAGGTTGTTACCGAATTGAATTAATGATACATCATCAACATCAGCCATAAGACGTCCACTGCTGAACATAGGCCCTCCTTAGAGCGCCACACCGACCGACAACGTGCCTCTTGCTTCCACCGGCTGCCCGCGACTTTACTGCCCGCCTACCTACGCTTCGTCTTCCGGTCTTCCGTTAATGATACATACCTTAATTCTTTACACATCTTAGAAGCGTACGTAGCAATACACTATAGATGACCCCTATATATTTCGCACCCAGGACAATCAACGTGCATACTACGCTTCGGTAACATACAATTATATCGTTTTCATTGGTTCATTGCCAGGCGCAGCTATTCTCGACAAAGCCAATGAGAACGCTTTGTCTCAGTGCCCATGTGGATCTCATTTGCATTGGCTCAGGCTTTCCTCCAAATTAGGTGCATTTTTGGGACGGAAATCTCGTAATGCGTTAGTTGTATTAGTTATGTAGTTGTGCAACACAAATAATATTCAAACGATTCGCTAAATCGCGATTTGACAATAAATAATTTTAGAAAAATCAAGTGAGTTGTTATTCTTTTGCCGTGATTGCTTTGCTGATTTTGATCACAGATTCTTTTCCCAATGTCAATTCGCGCTGGAGCGCGGCGCGGCGTGGCGGTGCGTTGACACGCTGCGCAGATGTTATGCTATCGATCATTCGATCCCAGCCACATTCGCGGCGACGTTTGCTCATCAATCACAGTGTGGCGCGACCTTTAATCATGACAAAACTGGCAGTATGGACAAGTAAGTCAATTAAATCAAACCTACAACTAACTACCCGGAATAGTAGCACAACACATAGGTAGATATCGTCAGCCAATCATAAGATCCGATTAAAAGCCTTTGTGTTTGGGTTCGTGGTTTGTTAAATTTGAGGTTCTGACCGTCCACTCAAGCAAGCTAAGAGAAAAGGACGGCGCGGTATGGCCAGTGCCTTTGTGTAGAGGGAAGGAAAATATGCTTCCAGCTTTTTCCGGAAGTGTTGCCTGAGGCAAAGTATTAGGGGGATATCGGTGCATCGTATGGAGATCCCGAAGCTCTTCGTCGGGAACAGTGGAAGACTACTATAAGAGTATACTCCTAGATAACCTGCACCCCAATGCAGCCGGGTGCCTTATGACGATTTACTCCCATCACCAGAATCTAAAAAAGTTGCGACATGATTTTAGTTTGGCCGACGAAGGTCTTAGGATGTCCGCAAAACTTTGGCTGAAATATACCGGCAAGAGCGTGCTTCTCTACGCCGATCTTTCAATCTACCATGCGATCATTTCTATTATTGTTTTATACTGAGGCAGAGGCACGTAATTGTGCACAAAAGTGTCGATTTGTTTTGTCACAAAACATAGTCATTTAATCCTTACTTACTTACTTACTTAGCGTCCGATAATTCATGACTCTAAATGGCCAGCCACACCAAATTTTGTTGCGGTGCGTGTCCATCGCGAATGCAGTACATGTGGACTATTGATATATAAAATGTTATTAAAGATAATGCATTCAGTGCGGTAAATACACACGAACTGCACGCGTACTGCATGCAGATCGACATCATACGTTACAAGTAAAGAGGTACCCCAACCGCAATGGCGATAGATAGCAATGAGATTCGGAGTAGCCGGGCCTTCAAAAGCAGTTCACAATGACCAAATGAAAAACACCAGTAGAGTTTCTCTGAACACATTCTCCGACCTCAGTTGGAGGAGAAACTGATAAACACAGAAAAATATTTAGTATTAATTGATTACTTGTGGAAATAACAAGAGATTACCACCTGTAAGCATGTCTTGCCCTAGATGTTAGTGGTAATGCTCTTACTGTATTTATAATGGCTGTAATCAGGACAACGTGATACTTGGAGTTAATAAACCAACATGATGATGAAAATGAAGGCTTATAAAGCGCAGTTTATTTGTTTTTCTTTCAACTGTTTAAAAGCTATTAAAAACCTTGAAAATTGTTGAAAACACCTTATGGGAGAGTGATTTTTGATATTTCAACCATATTCGATACAAACTGGTGACGTCCACCTGATTGGTGGGCGTCACTCCCGAACATAACTAGGGTGTTGTAGTGGTTACACATGGACGCGATGATATTTTATTTTATGGAAAATTCTTCATTATTTTTAATTCATCAAAAATTTGAGTGACACAAATGTGATGTGGCTACCGCTAGTAGTTTTTTTTTTTCAGCATGTCACATGTCATAAGATGAACAAACAGTTTACTTAGCATTTCAACTTAATTTTAACAATAAAACCGACTTCATCACAACAATTTATTTAAATTTGCTTCGTCAGGCCGCTCCTGAAATACTTATCATTGAGGAGTTCCGGTGGCCATCTGTGGTCTTTTTCATGAGTTCCACTACAACAAATGACAGTTTTTGAATCGCTATATGTATGTAATATTTGAGGAGTTCCCTAAATTCCTCATGGATCCTAGTTTTTAATAAAAATAAGACCAATCTGGTACAATATCCTTTCAAATAAAAAATACTGCTCCAATGCTTATAAATGAAGGAGTTCTAAGGTACATAAAAAACATTTTAAAAACCAATCGCATTGAGAAACTCCTCTTTTTTTTGGAAGTCGATCAAAAAGGGTTGTATTTAGCCAGCGTCAAGTATTGTAATATTACAAGTGAAATCAAATATTTCACAATCAAAATAAGTCATAGTTTAAGTCAAGCAAAGTATGTCACGGTCAAGTTCACGTCATGCTCCAGTAAAGAGGTGGATACTGTACTAGAGGTTTCTATGGAGTTTTGAAAACAACACGAAGACTCAGGTTTCACAACATTATACTATTCACCAACACTCGTGCATGTATAAAAATCCACCATTAATACACATTATCACTCGAAATAACACAAGTTTTGGAAAATAAGACAATGACGCGGCATGACTTCTTCACGTTCCCGCTAAAATCATGTCGAATATTCTATATGTCGAATTCCAAAACGTAATAAATGACAATCGGGCAGTGGCCTCGCCCGTCTGAGACGGAGACACTCCCTGGCCAGACGAGATAAGACAAATGTCCTGTCCGCATTGTCCTGCGGATACTGTCATCTCACCACCAGTGATAAATATCACATGATAGTCGTAAGTTTCATATGCTACGTCACAACAATCGATAAAATCCTTACTATAGCCGAAGTCGTAACAGGACCAATATAGCTTCGAGGTATAAAAATGAATACGTTCATGTCGAGGAAAAAAATCGGATTTCATAATTAAAAACTTAAAAGTATTCCATTCGTTCAAAAACTGAATCGACTATAGTTAATTATTTAATGAAGTCGTGTCAGCTTTTAGACTTCCACTGCTGGACGAAGCATACCCTGTCTTAGGTGGTTGGAATAATCCCCACGCTTGGTAGGTGGCTTTGAAATCGCAGAATGTTCACATTTACATAAAGGACGCTACAAACGTTAAGGACTTTTAGGATGCTTTAATAAAGTAATTAAAAAAAAAGCTTTAATAAATTTAATTCATCGTGTATCTATTTATATATCTGGTAGGTCAAGACGGGACAAGATGAATGTTCCTCCAAGATAGACCGTGGATAACCGCTGTTGTCTCCTTCGGGCCTCCCTAGATAAGGGATTACATAAATCTATGTCAGATAGATCAATTAGAAACTTTATTGGAAATACTCGTATTTCCGAATAGTAACCTCGTATAACACACTTATATTATAAATGCGAAAGTTTGTGTGAAAGTATGTAAGTATGTAAGTGTGTTTGTTCCCGTTCAATTCTGTAACGGCTGGACGGATTTGGATGAAATTTATTCTCTGGATTAACACATAGGCTGCTTTTTATCCCGGAAAAAATAACCGTTCCTGTAGAATAGCGGGTAAAACCGCGGGGCGCAGCTAGTAATATATATTTTTTTAGTCAAAAAAATATTTTTTTCCGTTTAATATCTTAAGAATACCATTGCCAATGTTTTATAGCAATTTCCATGTTATTATTTTTTAATTTGGCGAAGAAGAAAAAAAACTCGATTGCAATTATTTTTCATACTCCTTCGACACATTAAATAATAACATGTGAATTGCTATAGAATAAGATATTAATGGTAAAAAAAATATATAAATTTCATCTCCGTGGTTTTTAAATTAAAAAATAAGAATAAGAGGGAAAGAGGGAGCCGGCTTTTAAATAATATTAAAATTAATATTATTTTTTTACCCTACATATTACAAAACGTTTGTTTTCAAAAAAAAATATTTTCAACGCCATCTCTTGAGAACATAGTGTTTCGAAATAAAATATAAAATTGATAATTTTACTGATATTACTAATAAAAAAATATTAATTACAAGTAGCGTTTTTTTCTCCATACCATTACGAATTACTTGGGTTTCTATTTCAAGTAGCGTAAATTATGACGATCATATCGCATTTCAAAGCCTAGCGACATCTTACGTCCTTATCAGTTACTACAATCGAGTCACATATCGTTCTATAGCCTAATAAGCACTGTGTAGAATTTCTCTGTGCTTATAGTCAGACACCAAAGTCTCCATTTACCATTTCAATCCAGTTTAACCATATTGGTACAGCCCTTTTTTTTTTGCGAGGGTGAAATCTTCTCAAGATACCCGACTGCTTTGGGGTGCAGCCAGGTTATGTGGGATTATACCCACTAAAACCCCCCGGTGGCCTGCCTTGGTGCTTGACCGAGGGCTCCGGGGTCTCCAAGGAACGCACCGGAGCCCTCAGCACCTCGCTTCAGCTTCTCCCGGGACAGCTAGGATCTGTCGTGAGACGTTTAAAATAGCATTAGCTTCAGAACTATGCCATGGCATACACATTCCATCTGGGAAATGCTCTACTAACTTAACGACTACAGGTGGGTCTACACCATAAACAGTACTAGTAAATGGTACTACTAGTATACCAATTGTACATTCCACTTTATAACCCAATAGCACTAGCTACCAATAGATAGCACTAGCTGGCAATAGCGTGCACTTTTTCTGCGTTTCCATTGCATAAAAATGTTGGAAATAGCAACCATATCCAAAGGCAAGTTTATTGTGAATCGATAACATTGCTGAGCGGAACATAAAGTTTAGTGTTTTGTTTTGCAAAATTGTAATGCCGAGAGGCCATTTCTTTAAAGCAAAATGACAAGCGGTCGCAAATTGTCAAAGGAGCAAAATGTCCGAAGAGTGGTAAGTCCAAGGCGCACAAAGGCCAAGGCGCAAAATCTCCAAAGCTCACAATAACCAAAGAGCGTAACGTGCATAGCGCAAAACGTCCAAAATAACATATGAGTGGGCAAAAAAACTATGAAATATGAAAATTCCCCAGTCAAGTTATGCGACTTAGTACGGAGAACCCGGACATAATTCATAACATAAATATAAAACTGTGTTTGGTATAATTTGCTGACGTGGAATCAATATTATATTAAATTAATTAGTCTGGCGATACGGAACATAGAAAAAGCATTTATGCATTACATTATCATCGCCGACGACTCACTGCCATACTTACGATCGTTATTTGAAATAGACTCTAACGTAGCGCAAATACAGACGACATTGTTATTTTTAAATTTGAGTCTGTACCGGAGACGCATATTACATATTAATATGAGAGTTTGTTTCTCAAATTTATCTGCAGAAAAAAAAACTGTAATTTGTTACTTCCGGGTCAAACACTAAAAAATTAACTGTTCTAACCTGTACTAGTACTACACAAGTGACATGTAGAGCAGTGGTGTTAGTAGCATATCTCTTAGAGCAGTGTCATGCACAGTTTGACTTTTGAAGATCCAAATTATACGACAGCCATTGTTATGTGCAAGCATGACGCTTTTCCGAGCGACTGCGAGCGATTTCGTTATTTTCGTCACCAAGTTGTGAATGTGAAAAAACCCACCTCATCTGTGTATCTGCTTTATTTCCCGAGTCTCAATAACAACTCGAACAGGCCCGAGTTCGGTTCGTGTATTAATGTGAACTAAAATACCTGCTCTCGGTCCACAGATCATACTAGATACCGTATTACGAGATTCGTTGTTCCTACAAAAAGTCGCCAAAGTTTGAGGAAGGCGCGGGTCGCGGAGATTGCGACCAAGCGTTGCATTGGCATTGGCTATCTCAAGGCTACGCCTACTCGCGCCTAACAATCAACCAATCATAGTCATTTTTTATAAGTGTATTTAGACTGATGCATGGTGCGCTTTGAGCGTCCTGAATGCAGAATCTAGGGTATGATCTGTGTCTCGGTCGCAATGTCAGCCGTCCGTCAATCGCATCCTCGAAACAAGAAAACCTTGTGGGAAAACAAGAAAACCTAGCTATGTTTTCGAATCTTTTCGTATTTATACGACAATCACTAAAAACTAAGCCCTGCACTGTATCTACTGAAATACTAAATCACTTACAAAGTGCATTAAGTGCATCCAAACTTCGCAACTGCAATAGACATAAATATTAAATAAGCCGGATACAGCACAGAAGCGAGATCATTTATCTGTTGTTTCTCTACTACATAGCAAACGGATTTCATATAAACGGTACCAAAAGATTCATCGTCATCATCATCACCATCAGCTACAAGACGTCTACTGTTGAACATAGGCTCCCCCCTTAGGCCGCCTTAGAGCTTAGAGAAAGCGTGTAGTCGTAGGACTCTTTGGCAGAATTCGCCTGGAGAAGTACCACACCTTTTCCAGCTACCCCCATACATATACAATGATCAAGAGATTACGCGCTTGTATTGGAAACGCAAAAATTCAATAGGTGCGGTAGTTTTGAGTAAATTATTTGTATAATAAATAGCAGTGCCCTGCGGTGTCACCCGCTATACAATAGGAATTGTAGGTATATTTTTCCGGAATAAGAGCAGCCTGTGTTTAATCTAAAGTAAGTAAGTTAATCTAAAGTATACGGCAAAATTCATCCAATTCCGATCAGCCGTTATGGAGTTGACTAGGAACACACAGATCACACATTCTCATTGGCATCATTCATCAATCATTCTCATCGCGTTCTCAGTGGCTATCTCAAGGTTACGCCTACTCGCGCCTAACAATCAACCAATGAGAGTAATTTCTTATAAGTGTATTTAGACTGATCTGTGGTGAGCTCCGAGCGTCCTAAATGCAGAATCTAGGGTGTGATCTGTGACTGGGAACAAACACACGTAAAATCTTACCCACAAACTTTCTCATTTATAATATTAGTGTGATTGTATTTAAGCTGATAAGAATACGATGGGAGCTGACGCGACGTTGACTTCTAGGGCCTTTCTTATACCCGTTGCTTAAAAATCATAATTTGAAATGGTTAGTCTCGTTTTCGTGCGCAATATTTCCCATTGGCCACAAGTTGACACAGCTTTTTAAGCATTGATTAATTTAAAGTGACGTTTATAAGTAAGGCCCTTCGCATATTACGATATTCACAGGCGACGCGTATCCTATGCGAGTCTCGGAGACTAAAGACGCCGTCTAGTATCGCACACACATTTATATGGTGTCTCGCAAACTACGCTACCGGTATCATACGTGTTTGCTACTATATTCACAGGCGACGAGTATCCTAAGCGAGTCTCGGATCCATGTATCGCAGATACATTTCTTTATAGATTCGCACACTACGCGATATTCGCCGTGTCGGTGGCCCAATCGTCGCGTCGCCTACGAATCTCGACAATATGGCGGCGAAACAGCAGTTAAGAAGAAATTGAATAATATCCACATATTCAAGAAAAGATACAAAAGAGAATGGAGAATGGAGAAAAACTGGTTTGGGGAATAATTTTAACCAAAAAAACCGATTTCAACAAGATTTAGAGTGATGTGGCCTGCCCATTGCCACTTGCAAACTCTGAAAGCTATATCGGTGACTTTGGTTCTTCGGTAAATATCCTTGTTCCGGATTTTATCGCGCAAAGAAACCCCGACCATTGCTCTCTCCATTGCCAGCTATGTGACACTGAGTTTCTCCAAAAGGCCAGCAGTTAAGAACCACGTTTCAGTTCCATATGTTATCACTGGCACCTTACCTACCTTATCTTTCCACCTTTACAGGTCTAATCTAATCCTGTTCTATCTGTTTTATTGCATCAGCGTTAGGTACCTAGTTCAAATCTAGATAGAGTTGTGCTAGTATAATAACCTTGCTGCAGATACTTGGTATGCATTGCAGTGTCTGTGCGCATTTGTATCGGACAGACGCAATACTGATATTTTACACCATCTCAGGCCAATGTGGGGCGTACAAAGGAGCATTTTTCAGTCGGCGTGTTGTCCGCAAAGTCTTCTTTTAGCTTCATAGGACCTGCCCTCTCTGTGTCTAGCCGTTTTTGAATTGTTTTAGAAGCCAAACCATATCCAATTTTTTATTATTACATTTTCTTCTTCCATTCACGCCACAAGAAAAACTTAAGTTTTTCTTCAAATTATTCTTTGTTTGTCGTATTATTGTTTTAAGTTAGTTTTAAGCTTAGAATATGGTCCATGGGTGGGCGAATTGGGTAACCTGTGATACCCACCCAATGGAAAAGAAACTATTTTTTTTATCTTTTATTCAAATTCAAATATTTTTAATTTAAGATATATATCCACTAGCTGCGCTCCGCGGTTTCACCCGCTATTCTACGGGAACAGTTAATTTTTTTGGGATAAATAGCCTATGTGTTATTCCATGGAATAAGCTATATTGTGCGTGGGTTCGATTCCCATCTAGGACAAACATTTATGTGATGAATATTTGTGTTTGTTCTATGTCTGGGTGTTAATATCTATATAAGTATGTATTTAAAAATATCTATGTACGTATATCAGTCTCTGGCAGCCATATTACAAGCTTTGCTTAGTTTGGGGTCAGATGACCGTGTGTGCAATAATGTCCCAGATATTTATTATTATTATTATTATTATTAAATCCATACCAAATACCATCCAATCATATATAACACTAGTGTGGTGTACAGTAGATAATATTAAAATTAATAGTCGATGAGTTATGGCTTTGACCACAACTCACCTGATGTTAAGTGATGTAGTCTAAAATGGTGAAACAGCTTTTTGGAATTTTGGTGACATATTAAACATGAACCCTAAATTCATTAAAATTGTTTTTTTTTTAGTTTTTGCCTTAAAAAATCCACCAGATCCACCGGAGTATAGGCAGCAGCGCCTTCTTAGTAAAGGGTAAGCGTTCTGCGATCCCGAAGCCGCTTCCCAAGCGTAGTAATTATGCCAGCAGTATGCGTCTTCTGGAAGTTTATTTTTGATTTTGATTGGACGATGATAATAACTTCTATTTTACCGTGGTATGTCCTAAAACTGTGACCAGAACCACCGGTAAGCGTTTTGCGATTACTTAGCCGCCTGCTAAGCTGTCTATCCTTCTTGCATGCTTTCCTAACAATATTTTCACCACGAATTCGTTCGATGGTGCTTGTAATGCCATAACAATAAGCGGAGTAATAAGTAATGATTTCTTGCATCCAGCGGCCATTTTCGCAATACATAAGTCACATAGAAAAATGCCTGTGGATAGACCATTACAGCAAAGGAATAGAGAATTATGTCGAACACAGAGCCAGCGGTACCTCTTCTTGTTCTGACTCGTTCGATATAGTTTTTAATAATATTTCTTCTGGTGCTACCAGCTTCTATTGTAGAAAGATAAAAGGACAATGTAAGTAAGTAACTTACAAAAGTGGAGTTTTTAGAAATATGAAAAATGAACAAGCTATGAAATCTGAATAAGCTTGAAACGGCTAAATAGATCTAAACGTTTGGATTACGCTGCACAAATATAAAATAATTCGTTTATCCGGGAGCAGGCATTTAAATCTATATCTGAAACATTGTGAATTAATACTTCTTCTGAGGTGAAAATTAAAAGACATCGAAACGGACAGATACGCCATACAATTTTTCAAAATTCACACAACGAAATCTTGCAAACGAGTGCGCATGAGTGCACGACTTTAATACCCCTAGAACTCAATAATCATCTGCATCATCAGCCATAAGACGTCCACAGCTGAACATAGGTGCCCTTTAGAGCGCCACACCCACCGACAACGTGCCACTTGCATCCACCGGTTGTGGAAACCAAATTTAATGTTGAACTCAATGTTGGGACCAAACTCACATCCTGCAGTAAGCCGTTGGAATGTGCGAAGCATTGAACGTGTTCACAATCGTACGCTAATCAGAAGACCTCTAATGCTATACAAAGACCTCGCAACACTGAACGATAAATTGCCATTTGCTTCCACCGGTTGCCCGCGAATTTCACTGTATCGTCGGTCCACCTAGTTGGGAGGCTTCCATACTCTGCTTCTTCCAGTTCCTGGTTGCCATTAAAGAGCCTTTCTTACCCATCGGTAAACGGTTCTTCGAGCGATGTGGCCTACCCATTGCCAGATCAAGTTGCAAACTATGAAAGCTACATCGGTTCTTCGAATAAAAACCGTAAATAGGACAAAAACATAACCTTTTCACATTTACTACTTACCCAATATTGTTTCCAAGCTATCGTCCAGTAATAAATATGGTGCATGTATTGATGAATAGCTTGTCAACGTAAGTTATGGCCAGTCGAGAGTACAAATGGCGAGGGCTGGCCAATGCATACAGATCGTAGCGTATGGTTGTAAGAAATAGCGAGAACGCTACTGGAGGGGTTTGAGATATTCAGGGTAAAATACGGTAAGAAATAAAGGTGCTGGATGTGCTAGTGACCTGGTTTTGTGCGACTCTTCAATAACGGCATACCTATTAATTGGTTTAATGGTTTATTTAGGGTTCATGTTTAATTTTTTAAACATATTTTTGTAAAAAAGTGTTATTATCCTAATCCTAACTTCCTAACTAATATTATAATTCTGAGGAATATAGCCGCAGTCTAACAGGACCAATAAAGCTTCGAGGTGTAAAAATGAATACGTTCGACTCAAGGAAAAAACTTCGCTTGCGCAATTCATAACTCCCTACATACAACATCCCTACAACGGTCAATCTATTTCGATGGCCGTGGTCACGAGCTGACTGAAGAATGCGGGAACTAGTTTGGGCGTGGTTAAGTCTTGATAAGAAACATTAAATTAGAAGAATAACCTTTTTACTAAAAAGTAACCGGGTATGACCTAAAAGTGCGACCAAGAATCACCTGAGTACGGGAAGCAGAGTCCTCTTAGTAAACGGCGAGTATTCTTGGATCCCGGAGTCTGCTAAGAAAATCACAAAAACCAAATTCGAATAATCCTACATTTTTAAGCTTTGCGTTGTACATAACAATGTTAATGATACACTGAAGACAACGAGAATAAGGCATTTTCTGGATTAAACTAAGTATACGAGTCTATATCTCTTTGTTCTAAACCAAAACCAAACAGCAATACATTACTGATATCGAGCTTATTAAGCGAAAGTTCCAGAACAGTTGACTTGGTAGTACGTGACAAACCTCGTTTGACCTGCCCCTTAGCTAAGGTACAAGCTCTAATGGCTCAAGTACGAAATACTTTTAGTATTGCAGACTGTACGATGGCAGAATTTAAAGTGGAGAAGATAAATTATATTAAGCAGAGATGAAACTTTCCGGACACTTTAAATTTTACACCTAGTGTAACTTGGGTTATTTGGTGAAAAATACCCTTCTGGCTAATAATAAGAAACACTACTTACTACACTTTGATGAAAAGAGCAGAAATGAGCAGATGAAAAGAGATAGTCTAAACGCGCAGTAGTAAAAAAACACATAATTGCTAATTACAATTAAAATTACGTGTCATGCTATCTAAATTATTATTAATTATTATTAGAGTAATATATATAGATCGTATATGGATCTAGAAAACAATGTGTGTAAATCGAGGACATTTCAAATTAAATTCATTTCCATACGAAAGTGTAGCATAATTGCTCCGACTAGATCACCTAGGCGAAAATGCAATTATGAATTATTATTTTGAGCCGCTTGTCTCACGACAGACGTAGTTAGCAGTATTATGAAGATAATTTATAAGCATGCGCGATCAACTGCTTTTATCATCTTACCTTTTTTTTGTTTGACCGGATTATCAACAGATACATTTCCAAATATTCCGGCAAAAAATCGTAATGCATCTCTACAATAAATTTGAGAGGTAGACTATAAATTGAAACGTAATTTATTCTGATTAAAAGTTTAAATTTCAACTGATTGAAATAATAATTATAAGTGAACGCCTGAATGGACTTGAGCAGTCAAAATTATAAAGTTTAAGTAATTAGTTTTCAATTAAACTTTCAAATAAATTATGTGTAAACGAGTTTGTTATTCAAAGCTTGTGCAAAGCAAAGTTTGTGGGTTTTTAAATAAATAAAATAAATTGCTAAAATTTTGATATATTTTTTAAATATATTGTTTCTTGACTTGACATAAGTACCATAAATAGTACACACAAAAAGAGAGAGCCGAGGAAAAACTATGCCTTGTTTTAAAAAAAAATAAAAAATAAGTTATTCCCGATAAGCGTTCCTTAATAAAATTACAATCTAGCCTTAGGCAGGCCTATAAGTAATTTTCAATCTAGGTAATTTAGTTTTCTATTTTCAATCACTTCTAGGTTCAATGCATCCAATACCACTTTTCTTATTATCTCTATTTAGGAGAAGACGCTGTTCATGTGTTCTTAATATGGTTTTGGCGCATTCTATATTTGAGATTGTATAGCTGTCGCGTGAGATAGAGAGAGTCATTGAATTTTCCTAAGTTTTTGATGAAATTAGCGTTTCGGGGCTAGTCTGTTATCACCCCTTAAATCATAACAAAATCTTTTATTTTTGGTGTCAATGGCTTCGATAATATATAGTACATGGCGGTATGTCTTGTTTTTTCAAAAAATGTTTATGGTACTCTAACAACAACTACTTTTCTTAGTCGTATTTTCGACGCAAACAAATTGTTACTTTAAGCGCCTGTAACAACCAACATATTGCGAAATAAAAAAATAAAAAAGCAGTTTTTCACGGTGTAGATAACATATAAAAAATCATCGAAATCGGATAACGTTTAGGGGTGGTTATATACTGCAGTATCAGACTAGGCTTTTTGTATGGATGGGACGGTAGTATACTCTATTCATAAGGTGAGTTTTTTTTTTGGATTCCTGAAATTTAGGTTGTTACTGAGATGGAGTAGAAATTAATTTTATTATGGCATTGCCGCTTTACAAATTTATTTCGAAATCATTTGAAGTTTAAGACAATCAACAAAAAATGTGGTATTTTTTAATACTTAGAACTATATCATAATACAACAGAAAATATGGAAAAAGAAAAAGAAACTCATATTTTTGGAAGGAAAAGTATAACTGAAAGTAATAAAAATTATAACTAAAAAAATAATTATATTTTAAGCAATGCCTTAATTTTGAAAAGCAATTATTATGTTAACATTTCCTATTTTGCCGAAGGATAAGGAAAAAAACATTCATTCGAGTTTCCTTCCATTTCCTTCACCAAAACAAAATAAATACAAGCATCAAAATTACAATCAAATATTAGCAATGATATTGTTAAGATAACTGGCGGTTTATTTTTTTTAATTCATCCGTAATTTTTATTTGAAAACATGTTGAAAAAGACGAAAGTTGTTTCTGAATTAGACCGCCAACTACCGCCAGAGGGCGCGTAGCAGCATCCACTCAACGGTGAATATTCTTCGATCTCCAAGCCTCCTGCCAAGCGTGGCAATTATGAAATCCCAAGCTGTCAAGTCCCAACTGATTAGTTTGAATGTCCTATGATTTCCAATAGACTTAGAAACCCAGTCCTATGAAAATCAGTCTTAATACAAACGGAACAAAACAAAGCGGTTGTTGTAATACAGACAGACAGGCAGTGTACACACACAGGAGCATAGAGCTCACATTTATAATGGAATCTGCATTACATGACGCTGTCTTCGAGCCTCGGCGATAACTCGCGTATTCACGAGGAGGGGTTACTATCGGTTTCATATTCGTGGTCATCGAAGTGAATTGAAGTGAAATTATGCCAAACGGACTGGTAGCAATGACAGCATTTTTAGATGCAGAGTCCGGCAAACATCTTGAGTCAGAAGTAATATTATCAACTAGCAGCGCCCCGCGGTTTCACCCGCTATTCTGTAGAATAGCTATTCCTATAAAAAGATAGAATAAAAAATATATATAAAAATAGATAAAAAGTGGCCTATGTGCTATTCCAGGGAATAAGTTACCTCCATACCAAATTTCATCCAAATCTGAGTTTTACTGAGTTGTACGGGAACAAGCACACTTACATACGCACAAACTTTCGCATTTATAATATTAGTGTGACAGAAAAAAAAAAACTAAAAGTAGCAATAGCAAGTAGAAAATATTTTGCCTATGTTACTCCGGGCTCAATAATAAATCCAAGAGCATCTCACTCGTCAAAGTTGGTCAAGCCTATGCTACTGGAGGTAATATAGGAACACACAAAAATACTTGCATTTTTACATACAATCCAAAAACATTACCCTCCTTCTTGGGCAGTCGGGTAAAAAGCAGCACAGTAAGCGAATGTTGAATTGGCGCATGTACCTACACATTTTTGTAGTGGCCAGTAGTTGAGCTGCCAACCTGTAGTGGGCAAACATGAATGCTTTCTGGATTGAAGAGAAATGTTTCCAGTGAAATTACTGAGCATAAAGAGACTTAAGACATAGCATCTCAGGATGACGAGAGCAATGCATTGCCGCGTATGGTTTTAAACTGTTGAAGTTTTTTTTTTTTGCACTTATAAGTCTGCGTGTGTCCACCAACTCGCCTGTTGGTAAGCGATGATGTTGCCGAAGAACTGAAGAACCTCCGGAGAAGAAATTCCATGGCGTATGTTAATCTATCAACCTGCACTGGGCCAGCGTGATCGATATGCCCCAATTACCCTTCAAAGGTAGGCCTATATCCCTGGCAGTGGGATGTTAAAAGGCTGATGAAGGCTGATGGCTGGCAGAGTACAAACTACGAAGCTCTAAAATTAATTAAAAAAACAAAATTGAGTCATAGAACTATCTTATTTGAGGAGTATATTTTTACCTGTCACTTTATTTTGTCAGTCTTCAAGACAAGGACAACAATCAATACATGATGATTTTTTATTACTTTGAAAAATAATTAAACTAAAAATAGGATAACATTATATAATAATGTTTCAAAAATCAGAAAAAAAGGTATGTATGCATACACCCTTATAAATACAGCGAAACAGATAAGACATCAAGATAAAGTCATAAAAATCATTCACTAAAGTAAAACACCATCACGACTAAAATTAAAAAAAACAAATCAAATAGAACTAGTAGTTCGCGCCGAACTGAGACCTCGCGATCCCTATTACTTCACAACCCCTTAGCCGATTCAGCTCATGTTCGAACTTAAAAATTGTATTAAAATAAACTACTTGCTTACAAAATTTCATACAGATCGGAATAACAGTTCTCATATTATCGTCGGACAAATATACAAACAAACATCGTCATCATTATCAGCCAGAAGACGTCCACTGCTGAACATAGGCCTCCCCCTTAGACCGCCACACCGACCGGCAATGCGCCACTTGCATCCACCGTTTGCCCGCAAATTTCAAAATGTCGTCGGTCCACCTAGTGGGAGGTATGCTACGCTGCGTCTTCCGGTTCTTATACAACTGCCGATTTTCTCCCGTAGACTCTGAAACCTTCCCTTCGCCCGGTCAAATATAATTGAAAAAAATCGAAAAACTCGTAGTAGTACCGCAACGTAATCGTTACGACGTTAATCGTTAAAGCGTTAACGTAAATTCCGCGAGCGTTTCACGTTCTCCGTTATCTCTGTGCATACAAGAGCCGGATGCAAATTAACTGTTCCATAGTACAGTTACATGGTCTGAGTCTACGCTGTCTCTTGAACGACGGATTTTGAGAAACTAATTCCCGTTTTCACCAATGAACTTCTAACTTTAAGGGATCACCTAAGGATCACTTAAGGGTTAGTTTCGTTAAAAATAGTTGATTTATTTATAATTTTTTTTTTTTTTTGTTTTTTTTATTTTTTTTTTATTTATAATAGTTTTTTATACAATTTATTTATATACACTTTTTTTTACTTGGAGAAATGTGCACTACCACGAGGAAACAGTGCGGTGATGTGGGAATCCAACCCACTTAAACTCCACGGTGTCCCTCCGCCGCTTGTGGCTGGAACGCGGGAACGCCTTCGCACAAACCCACGAACCCGCCGCGGCCGTCCGTCTCTGGACGCTTCTCCGGGGTCACGTGCCGCACCTTGGCTTCACCGTAGGCGAACAGGCCACGGTTACTAAGCCCCCCAGCCACGACAAGGCGGGAACCCACGGGGGGGATAATGCTATCCCCTGCGCTAACCCATTGGCATTTAGATCCTTCAAAAAAATCAGGTGCAACAAACAATATTGTTAGTTGCACCCAATCAAGGATTCTGTACTATAGCGGATGGGCCACAAACTATTGTTTGCTCACTTGGGACCGCCTTGTGGCACGTCGGCCATGTTTTGTATCCCAGCCAAGCTAGTATATTACCTGTCAAAAACTATGAAATGTTTTTTAAGTGTTAGGAAATCACTAGCGAAATGAGTGGAGTTGACCCCATATTGTGTATAGAATGTGCCGCAAATGACGGGACTTGTAACAGGTCCTCTTTTTTCTTTCGTCATTGGTTGCACCTGATTTTTATCTGACAAGTCTCTTAACAGCCGATAATCACTAAGATAAAATCCTGCTCGCGGCATCTCATATTATCTTGTCAAAAAGAGAGTAGGGTAAAGTTATCAAATCTCAGCAGAACTGCAAAAGAAAAACTTTGTGAAATGCACTTAGCGATGTAAAATATTCTACTTTGCTGAATACGAAAATTTCGTAGGCTTGCCTTACTTTCTGGAGCCAGAGAATTAGAGATTCTTCTTAATTTAAAAATAATAAACGTACCTGGGACCCTATTCGGATATATGACAAATTGATGTCGATTTGGAGATTCCAATCTCGACTGGCTCTCATCTCGATTGCCTCCGACCCGACCATTCGACGTATCTCGCATGCTAGCCGTCGTGAATATCTCGAATCATAGCGTTGAGAATAAAAAATCTCGAAGTTCGACATATTTTTCGAGAGGAGATTGAATCTCAGCTTTTGAGATTAGGGCCTATATTTTTTCACAAAACCAAGACTGTCTATCAATTTGGACGAACACCAAGTTTCGTAACAAAAATGAAATCACAAAAAAAAAATATCTGATGTTTCATACATTTCATTGAGTGTAAATGTCATTTTTCAATACGGCTGTTGTTGTTTTTTTTTTTGTGTTTGGTTTGTATAAAGAAAGATGTTGATTATGATTAGTAGTTAGTATAGTCCTCCTTTCGGCTTACCACATGTTCGAGTTACCCTGAATAGTTTTCAAAAAATGAAACAAGTATTTATATTTGTACTAGTAGTTCGCGCCGAACTGAGACCTCGCAATAACTTCACAACCCCTTCACCGATTCAGCTCATATTCGAACTTAACAATTGTATTGATCTACTTGCCTATAAAATTTCATGAAGATCGTATGAACAGTTCTCAAGTTATCGTCGGACAAATATACAATTATACACACAACTGCTGACTTGCTCCCTTCGCTTCCCTCAGTCAACAAAAATGATTAGTATCGTGTGAATACTGCTCTCCCTATGCTTCTGGAAATTTTTCGATAAAAAAAATTGTTAAAATAATATGTCAATGGACAATGGAGAACAAGCAATCAATGGCATGTCAATGGACACTCAATAAGAAATGTATGGATTTAAAAAAACTAACGACCTGTATAATTTTCAAACTATCGCCAATTTAAAGGCCCAAAGAAGAGCAAGCTACAAAATGTAGGCCAAGCAATGGCAAGTCGAAGTTTCCCTGGCACCAGGGAAAGTTTTCAACTCAACTCGACTCGGGACATCGAGCGCCAGTGTTTACCACTAGAGTATGTGGAATTTAAATAATAAGGACTTTGAGCAGCTATTGAAGCAAAGATAAAACTTGGACTTACCTTTTTTTCTTTTGACAGGCTAGGAATCAGCCACAAACTCACCTGATGTTTAGTGACAGTGTGGTTGAGGTTGGTGAGCACGTATGTAACCCGTATAAAGCTCGTTTGTAACTCTAATAAGTGCGCAACGAGATAGTTTATTTTTTTCCAATAGGTTTTTTTCACGCACAGCGCCATCTCGTTCCAAACTAAGCAAGCTGAGGTAACCAGATAAATGATAGAATACATAATAGTTTTTTTTTTGTAAATACATACATGGAATACATAGAAACACCCAGACAAAGAAGCAACAAATACGTGTTAATCATCACAAATATTTTTCCTGGGAGGGAATCCAACCCACACCCTACAGCTCAGAAGGCGGAAAGCCACCCACTGAGCCACAAGGATTGTTTGGATTGGAAATCGAGAATCTTCAATATAGGTTTGATGATGACTGTGATCTTAATTTCAAAGTTTTAGACAGCTCAGAGGCCTTTAATTCTGTAATAACAGAACCGCGCTTTAAAAACGTTTTGTGTATTTCTCAAAGAACTGCATTCGAATCCAAGATAGCGTTCTCTCATTATTCAGATCGTAAGAATCTAGAAATCTTTTGAAGTCACTTCATGAAAAGGCTGCCAGTTCCGCACCGTCAGTGTCGATTAAATCATAACTTCACCTTTGTGTCAAAGGTTGAAAATAGTGACTTCATTTTTGTGTCAAAGGTGCGGGCAAAAAAAAAAGCTTTAATTAAAGTCTTTGGCGTGCCATCTAGCGTATGGAAACTTAATTAAACTGCAGTGAATTTTGCCACAAACCAGGACAAAAACGTAAGATTCATCATTGTACATTTTATTTTAAAGTAAGATAGATTTTACGTTATTTTTTTTGTTTTTATGAGCCTCATAATTACACCACATCCTCATCATCATCTCAGCCACAGGAGGTCCACTGCTGGGCATAATCACACCTGCCCCGTAATTATACATCTGAGAAGCATAAGTGCTCAAAAAATACTGGGCACAAACAATTATACAGACCAAAAAAAATATTAAAAGAAATACAAAAAAGTTGACTGCAAAATGCATATGACACACTTCAGGGTTATCCTCTAACTTAGAAACGTTCATGATTCTAATTGCGAGGGCATGCCATCCCGGTCGTACCAACTTAGTCGCACTATGCGCGGTCCCGCTCGCGCACTATCACTAACGCTTTCAGAGTTACGGGATAAGCCCCCCAGTCTTAAAGAGTAGCCCAAGGACTCCTCACTGGTCAATATCGGTCAAGTCGTTTAGGTAACAGGAGTTAATACATCAACACACAAACATACATAATTACCCCAAAAACATTAACCTCCTTCTTAGGCAGCCGGGTAAAAATAGTAATAGTTCAGCACTTAACACCCAGTTTGGAACAGTTGAGAATCGACATTTTTTGGGCGCCATTGAAATACTCGTATTATATAAGCGCCATGCTTACCAGCCCAGTATTCTTCTCCTCTCATACAATAAAAAAAACGTAAAAAAAAAAATTGTACCCTCGCTGTCGCTGTTACCGCAACTTCGTTTGCGTGGACCTACGAAGCCGTAGCCTATGCCCGTCTCCGACCCAGCTACAACTATTCAAAAATTCACCTTGATCCGTTCAGCCGTTTAGGCGTGATAACGCGAAAAACACCCAGCCAGAGAGACAGATATACAGATAGAGAGACAGTGTCACATTAGAATTTACAATATTAGATAGGATATAATAGGTTTCTTTTTTACCCAAATGACAGACATAAAATGATGAAAACAAACCGTTACAAATATGTTTCAAATTATAACACACTTGATTTTTTAGCCATAGTCTAATGACAGTTATAAATCTTTATGCAATTAACCGTATGACACGTGTTAAGCATTTTGTCACGAAAAAAGCTTCAGTTTTGTACAAAAAATACAAAAACTATACCACACATGTGGCATTTTGGTTGCGAACGTGTTACTTTGAACTTATAAATAGAGGTGGAATAAAAATAATACAGTTTACCGACCGGATATTTTGGCCGGAGAGTTGCCGAACAAGGAAGATATTAAAATTAATATTAAAAAATTATTATTTTTTAAAGAGAAAAAAAGACAACTGAAAATCGTAGCTTAATGTGCTTTATAATTATGTTATATAGAATATGCTTTATATTAGCATACGTCGTACAATGATTACGACGTATTGTCAGTTCTTCACAAGTATACTGGTTTCCAACTTCTAGAACTGCTTTTCGTTAAAAAAAAAATATCTCCTCCCTATGGACTAAGAGGCATTTATATGTTTATATTTGTTTATTTTTATATTGTTATTTTATGTTTGTCTGATGTTGTTTATTCAGACACACACAAAGATTATGTTATGGTAATTAATCATTGACTGATAGTCAACCATGTGCATGGGAGTGTGTGTGATAGCCAAGATGAAAGCCGGGAGCGATCACCACATTGTCAGAGGCACATTGGATATCAATGTCAAGCTTGAGAGGTCATGCCTGGCGAAGCCTACGCTCCGCCCTGGGGCCTTATCCCGTAACTCTGGTGGCGATGGTCTTCGTTTGCTATTCTGCTCGCTCTCATGGTGCGAGTAAGTTGGCGCGAGTGGGACGGCACGCTATGACCATTGCCACCGGAGTTGGCGGCATCTTTAACTTAACTTTTTCACATATTTTAAAACTCAATTTTAAAAAACGAGTGGGACGGCACGCTCCTGGTCCTGGCCAAATCTAGAACTCCGAAGACTTTCATCTCGAACTGCATAATCGCTTCCAGAGCCTAGACGAATGCGAGACTGTGGACGAGTTATACAATGGGTTGGTGGAAACTGTTCATGCAGTGGGGTCCAAGTCCAAGGGAAAAAACCTCAAAAGCTCTCAGACAGAACGATAGGCAGGCCTCCCAGTAGGTGAGCCGACGATATTGTGAAAGTCGCGGACAACCGGTGGATGCAAGTGGCACGTTGTCGATCGGTGTGGCGGTCTATGGGGAAGACCTATGTTCAGCAGTGGACGTCTTCAGGCTAATGATGATGTTTTTTTCAAAAACTTTTACTGGCCTTATACAGCGTTAATTTTTTACGGATATTTTTCTCTAGAAGCGTTCTAAAAATCTTCATACTGAAAAAATTACTACCATAATAAATATTTTAGCCTTCGATTAACATGTGAATGTATATTTTTTTATGGATAGAACGAGTAATATGGAGAAAAGCTACCAAACAAGGTTATTCTGAAAGGGTAAGTTAAGCCGAGAGGCGTTCATAATAATCATCTTGTATTATACTTGTGGTGTAAGTGAACTTATTGTAATGTATCATTGTGATCATATTGGATTGGTCTTATTGAAAAATGAACTACCAACAACCATATTAAACATTTTAATATTTCAGTTGGACTGAATTCGACAATAACAACGTCGAAATCGTAACCGGGCTATAAACTTGTGAATACATTAGTTTATTGAACGCACCATTTACTGTTATGAACAGGGTTTTCTTGCCTTAAATTGCAGGTTTTAAGTACTGAAAAGTCAGTAACGTAGCTTCACTGTTCTAGAAAATCTGAAGGAACTCTACGACGGGATACAAGCATTTGTGATGACAATGTGTCTACAGACACTCACTGCCAGATGTCCAATGTTCCTTGGACTACTTTTACCTCAAATGCCAAGGTAATAGAGAAAGCCAACAAACAAAAGAGAGCTGATGTATATGGTAATGAGTCGTAAGGTCCTAGAACGACTTACAATATAATTTTTCTATGTAATTGATTCTCATGTAAGTGATAATTTTATCTTTATGAGAATAAATGTTTATTAAACCTAAGGTTGTCTTCTTCAGAGAGAATTAAAAGAGGATCCCTTTATGAATTCCCATGATTGATCCTCAAGGGCAGAATTCCGGAGATGATTGGTCTATGATGTCAGAGACGGGAATGGCTGAATGACATCAAGGAAAGGATGGTCTGAGCTACCAGAATCTAGGGAACGTAGGATAGGATCGTAAGAAGTTTTTACTACTGATCTCAAAGTTGAGTGCGAAAAAATGCAACGTAAGAAAGAAAGAAAGAAAAACATTTATTTTACGCACAAAACACTACAACACCAACTTCACAAAATAAATTACGTAAACTTTTTTGTATACTCGTACTAATCGGAATTAATTATGAAACAAGTAATTGTTGGACTGATGGGTATCCTACCAGTTTGTAATTCACTGCGGTGACACAATTTTTAAACATTGCCAGAGAGCGTGCGTTTAGATCTGAAGCAAAGATAATTGGGTGGCTTATTATGACAAATTTAAGGTTCCCATAGAATTGTGGGGGAAACCACGCTTGATGCCCCCATCTCACAGGAACTTGGTCACAGAATAGGTAATAATAAAATGACTTGAATAGACGCTAAAAGGAGACCCTTTTAAAATAAATTTTACAGTGACATAAGAAGGCTTATCACACATCTTAGGCACTTTAAGCTGAAAATATATCTTATAAAGATTTTTAGATTTATTATGGATTTTTCTATTATAAAACGCTTCGGCGTTAGTTTCAAAGATCTAACTCAGTAACTTGTTTATGAAGTTTATGCTGCTTTGCCGGTATTTATCGCGTACATCAGTGCACATATCTGAAACAAACTTATTTATTTCAAACTACATAACAATATCACAGCAAATCATTCTTTATACTTCAGTAACAAGGACCAATTCAGGAGAAGTAGGACAAATCAACAGCAAAATTATAGTTGCTGGAACGCCACGAGAAATCATAGCTAAGTTGGTAGACCGAGGAACCGCATCTCGTATTTTTGGCACAAAAACAAATGAGAGCCGTTAAGTTTAAAATGAGTTATCTACGGAACCCATTTGGAAATTACAATAATTCTTATTTACTATCGACGCCGTTTTTGGACCGAAATTTTGATTTTAATAACAGCTTTCTATAGAAACCTCTGTCTAAAGAAGACACCGAAAGAAATAACTAGCCCTTTGTCGCGTCCACAAATGTCTCGCTCGCGCGTCTTCGCATTATTGAAGATGGTTTCCCAAAAAATATTACCTATCATCTGTTGATGATGTGATAACAAAATGTTTTAGAGAAACTCTCGTTTTTAGTTATGATAGAGTATTTTACCATCTTAACAAAAAACAACAAACTTTAACAAAAATACTTTACAACTGTTTCTCATCCGGAAGCCCAGCTGGGTATTCGATTGCGACGTCTTTTTTTTTATTTTTTATTTAATGGCTGAATTACAAACATCATATAATTAAATATAGGAGCTGTGCATCACACAGTATTTCGTCATTAATACAATTTCAATAATCAATTTCAAATAACCTAATAAATTTAATATAACAAAATTAATTAAATTTAATTTATTTTAAATATAATAAATTTTCGTTGTAATCGTAACAACATTAAAATATATATATTATCTACAAAGTGAAAAACCACGCTTACATGTTTTTTTTTTCTTCGAAATATCGCAATATCGTCGTTGTTCCAGGATTCTGAAGTGACAATTTTCTTTTTATTACTAGAATACGAAAAATATTTTTTTGAAAAAACAAAACCTATCATATACCTATTATTATTTTTCCAAGACATCAACAATAAAAGATTTGATAAATTTTAGGGGGTGACGATCCACGAGAACGAAGTCACGGGCAACAACCAGTATTTTATATTTATCAGCCGTAATTCGTATTTACCGTCATAGACTTTTATTGTGTCTTTTGTAATTACTGTCAGCAATCACTGTAATGTAGCAATTCATCTCGTTCTTCTGTAATTACTGAGTCTTACATCTTAAAATTAATCACAACCACGGGAAGTTGTACTGTGTTATTATAAAATTTTATTATTGATAATATATTATTCAAGTTACCGTTAACTTTAGTTAGTTAACTGGGACCTCACGACTTCTGGAACCAATTACAAATCCAAATTCAAACTTAAAAGTTTTACTCGCATGAACTACTTGCCTACAGTATTTCATGAAGATCGGATCAACGGTACTCAAGATATCACCAGACATACAAACGTAGATTTATTTCCGTAGACTCTTAAGGAGCTAAACAATTTTTATTTTTTTTAAAACAGTGATGCAAACAGCAAGGTCAAGGTCAATTATTGCTTTTTGGTAAATTATTTGCACTAAGTGTTTGATCGTGTGGTGGCGAGCGCGAATTGTATGCAAGTGTTCACGTACAAGTCGCCGCGCCGGTGCGACCCTCACGACAATATGAAACGTGTGCAGTTGTTTGTGTTTTCACATGCACCCGCCCCGCGCGGATGCGAGTTCGTGTTCCTATTATCCGTGAGTGCTCCGTGTGACTTACCTGAAACCACGAGCGAATCACTTGCTCTGCGTGAACATTCAACTTGAACACAAAACTGCACACGTTTGATACTGCCACGAGCGCCAGAGCTTGCTTAGTACTTCCTCCGTACAGACCTGCGTTTTGTACTTGAACACAGCATACCAGCGGGCTTATCCTCTAACTTTGAAACGTTCGTGATTCTGATTGCGAGAGCATGCCATCTTGCTCGTACCAACTCAATCGCACTATGCGTGGTCCCGTTCGCGTTACTCACGATATCGCTTTCAGAGTTACGGTACATAAGCCCACCGAAAGGTATGATGTCTTGCGGTCGCCCGCCACCACGCCTGCGACTTACAGTCGCTGTGGCTAAGCACTTATACTGGACGTTCGGTTACACGACGGATCATTCTAGAATGATTAATCTAGAATAACATTAGTAACTGTTTCAAAGTTTTTGAAACAGCCTGATCTTTTAGTTCAAACTTCGCGGGGAAAAAGACGCAGCAGACAAAAATAAGCTTCACACAGAATCTTGCATACAGAAACGGATTAGGACTGCGTTCGAGCTTTTACACTCGTAAAAACACCCGTCAATTTATTCTCACTTTATTTCATCGTTTGACAGATAGTGCTCGGGTACATTGTTCAAATCCCGCCACACTCGTTTGCATCAACCCTCAACTTTCAACAAGCAACTTCCAACCTTAAGATTCAAGTTATAAAGAAATCAAAGGTACACTTTCAGTTTCCGGACTTGCGGTTAACATTGCACAGTAATAGTTGAAATTCTAACCACGTTGGTTTCGCATGGCCCCTGAATAGATATCTAGCGAAATGATACGGCCCTCTCGATGCCAATAAAAGCTTGATTTATATAAAACACTGGCAAATCTACTGAAATGGGCGAAAAAATTATACTGAGTCTATTTAACGGTGTGGTAAAATAATTCTAGCGAACACTACTCTTGCAAATTAAATGTTTTTCCTCGGGATTCAGAAACGTCTGTTAACTTTGACAACAGATAAATCTATTGCTGTCTCTGTCATGTGCTTAGTGCCAGAAAAAACCAGCATGAGAATTTATCTATTGTCGAAATTAACAAACGTTTCCCGAGGTTAGATAGACAGTTCAAGAGTGACTGATAGGACTAAAATATCATCATCATCATCCACAAGACACACCGAACAACAACCTGCCACGGCTGCTCGCAACTTTCACAATGTCGTCGGTCAACCTAGTCGGAGGCCTGCCTACGCTGCATTTTCCGGTTCGGGAACGATTAGTATATGCATGTGAGAAATAATGTCACTGACTGAGTCTTTAAGTTTACAAAAAGTATTTTAATCGAATTTGAATTAATTTGTTAGAAAACATTTATTTGTGTGATGTGAAATATAATTGATTGCAATCTATTTATGTAAAAGGCAATGTATTCAATGTGTTCCCTATGACTCCAAAACGGCTGGATTGATAATTTTATGAAATGCTTAGGGAATCTTCTTACGTTAGCTCAGCAGGTGATCCTGTGAAGTTTGGTACCCGTGCAAAAAGTATAATATAATAATCAAACAAAACTTTTATTTTTATTTGACTTATCTGTATCTACACATATTTTGGATTAAATCCAGTTCAGATTTTTAGTTATAATTTTGTATACTTATTAAGAAATTGATTGATATCTAAAAAATATAAAGTAAAGTAAGTTAAGTAAGTAAGAAATAGTAAGTTTCAAAATATATCTGTTATATTTTAAAACTTTTATTTTTATTTGACTTATCTATAAGTACACATATTTTGGATCAAAATCCAGCTCAGATTTTTAGTTATAATTTTGTATACTTATTAAGAAATTGATTGCTATCTGTTTTGTGTATGATAAATAAATAAATAAAAAACATAAAAATCATCACAACACGATAAGCGTTCCATGAAAACAATATTACCAAACTTTCACATAAATCAATAAGGAAAATAAATTTTGAATGAACTCAATTTAAATAGAACAGAGAAAAATGCACGTTTTCCTTGTTGGGTGGAAATGTGTCAGTGCTATGGTAATTTCCGCACTGAGATGGAAAATGAATCTAATTAGGAAATGTGGGTTTCCGCTCTGTGATTCTTTTTCCGAGTCTTTGGGGTGTTTTCTTTTTGTCAGGAAGATTTCAGGGTTTTTTAAAATTCATAATATTTAAAATGTAAGCTTAATTATGTATTTTGTTGTCCTTCTTTCGTGACAAAACAGAGTAAGGAATTGACGTTTTCTTAACATTGAAAAAATGTAGGCACAGAATAATTGTGTATATAGAAGTACGACAATGGCTACCAAAGTAACATACATAGCTTTCAGGGTTTGCAAGCTAAGTAGCAATGGGCAGGCTACGTCGTGCGAAGAACCGATAACCGATGGTGAAAGAAGGCTCTTGAATGGCAACAGCGAACCAGAAGACGCAGCATAGGTAAGCCTCCCACTAGGTGGGTGAACCGACGAATTTGTGAAAATCGCGGGCAATCGGTGGATGGAAATGGCAGATTTGTCGTTCAGTGTGGAGTTCTAAGGGGGAGGCTTTTGTTTAGTAGTGGAAGTCTTCTGGCTTTTGATAACGATGATGACGACAATGGTTAAAGCAGTTAAAAATATATGCTTTAAAGACCGATTGAAATAAAGACGAGAATTAAATAAACTCAATGTAGAAACGCATCAACCTGCGAAAATTCAGCAGTTGAAAGAAGAGTCAGTTAAAGTTGAAATGGTACATGGCTCTTTTAATATTTTTCGTTAAATTTTTCGCGGCGTTTTTTTATATAATAAAAGGCATCACGTTCTTGAGTGCCTTGTGAAATCTGAATCATACTTTCAGTTTGCAACAAATTTTCGGGTATCAAACTGCTACTCTTATTAGTTTGTTCACCACGCAGCGCGCACATGTATCATTCAAACCCTGCTGAAAAAATCTCTTCGTTTTGATAGGGTGTCACTGTGGTAGCAGCGCGAGCGACCTTGAGCCCCGCGGAAGAAGCCCTTTCACATTTAACATAGAAAGTGACAGAGCGATTCTTTAACGGTAGTGCAATCTCGAGCGCCATACGATAGAGATACCTGACGTGCGCTTCAAACTGTAGGAGCTTATGGAAAATTAAAATTTGTGCGTGCTAAAATTAACATGAATGTGACGTAGCGAGTGTTTTTGTATATTTACTCGCATCTATAATTGTCTCTCTATTACATTTATAAAAGATATAAAATCATGAAGTGTGAATATCCAAAAACAACACAGAAAAGAGAAAGATAAAAAGAGACAAACACCAAGACGAGACAGACAGAAAGAGAGAGACCGAGTTATTTTCTCATTTATAATGTTGGTTAGGATGTCATCCAACCCTTCTGTACTAGCACTATTATTTCTTTTGTGGATAAAATCGCTCAGCTTATCGCTCCTCTCATCAACAACATCAGTCTTGACAGTTTGAGATCAAGTATGATAGCAATATCCGGCGCGTCGCCGTTTTTATCAAGCTGTATCGAAAGGGGGTGTGTTGGCACAGAATATATCGTAGAGAAGTGACACTAGTTTGAATTGCACCCTGATTTGCTAGTTCACATGATAAATATCTGGGACCTGCAATTTGACGTCTCCGTCTCAGAAGGGTTTTTTTTTTTACTGTGGTTTTAAATGACACTTGTGGTCACCCATCTGAATACAGATCATGGCATCCGTTGCTTAACATAGTTGATCCGTTAGATATATAATGGTAATATGCTCGTCATAGTAAAATTCATAGTAGTTTCATAGTAATATTCTGGCATTACCTGCAAACTATTTTAACTGACTATTCATGTAAGTATTATCAAAAATAAAATTAATTAAAAGATTATTTATTTATTTTCACATCTGTATAAAAATTAATTTATTTTAATAAATTTTACCTAAGATACGTTGTGGTTTTGAATTATGTTTAAATGAAAGTCTTTACCCTCTGTGAAAGATTTATCGTGCTATTACATCTTTGTTATTACCTACTATATTAATTCAAGTATTATATTAATTTTACTGTTTATTTACTTAAATACTTCGCGAATAAAAGAAATACCCAGAAATATAACCAAAATCTAATATCCTATCACCATAGGTAGGATATTAGATTTTGGATATCACATTGTAGAAAGATGAAATTAATAAAAATGAGGTCTTTGGGAACTCATAAGCGACGTGCCCAACACGTGCCGCCAGAGCGTCCTGGTGCAGGATCTGTCCAATTGTATGTCGATGTATCAGGTACCAGTGGCTTATCTCGTTTCCATAAGCACTGGATGGAATAAGCCACTGCGACCTCATAGAACCTGAAATCAAGAAAAGAAAAACAGCTCATACATTACGTCGAGGATGAATGACTTTTCTATGGTAAGCCATAAAAGAGCTGTTTTTTTTTAGGCTATAGTGAAGGCTTTTCATATTTAAAATCAACGAGCGGTGAGTCGAACGATATTATAAAATATGGCGGTCATCTAACCGAACACTCAATCTAATTAGTAGAGACAAAACCTAATAGTTACTTACGTATCTCTCTACCCATCCGTGAAAAAGGGCCACTTTTATTCCGCTATTTTGTTCCAATACATCAAATCGTGTCGATTCCAATAACGATTCCCATCGGTAGTTATTGATTACGGCGAAAAACTCGTCGTCATCAAAAACAGTTATGGCCTGCAAAAAAAAATCGCTGACTGTTCCAGCTAAGATTTCGAGGAAAAAGTGAAACTCGACAGGGCTTTTTTTAGACTTAAGCCATAGACCAGCGTGGACGGTTGCTTGAGAACACTTGGTGTCCTCCAGGAAGACCAGCTGCTTGCTCACACCGACACGGTTCAGGCCTTCCGGGGCTTCCTCAGTGATAGTGCCAAGTGACAAGGTATTCCGCCACACTATTGCACTCAACCTCCACACAGACCCCAGACTGTAATCTCAATGGTAAAAGATGTTTGCTTTGAGAGTAGTGTCCAGAGAATACTCCGACCACCTCCCAGAATTTGAAAGTCGTCAGGAGTACCTCGGATTTAACTTCGAGAATAGCTTCTTTTGACTTTTACTTTGCATCATCACCAGCCAGAATGTCTACTGCCGAACTAAGGTCTTCTCCAGGAGGGGGAGGAGGTCTACCATAATCCCCACGATTGGGGAATCGCAGAATGCTAACCTTTTACTAAGAGGAAGCCACTGCCCGCTTTCTGGTGGTTCTGATTGCAGTTTCAGTACATTTAATCTGTGATAATGCGCAGTTTTAGCTTGAAAGATGTTTGATGTCAACATTTCCTTACCATATACCTATCTCCAAACTTCTCCTAACACACTATAACTCTGGTAAACACTGAGTCGTTAATACCCCTTATTTGCGTGGCATAAATGTATAATTCATTATAACCAGTATTTGCAACGCAAATCACAAAATGTGTGGTTACATAATTTCTAATGAAACATTTACTGGCTCAGCTTGATCCAATCAATATAGTGATTAATGATTCATATCATTCGCTTAAGCAAATGCGTTATAATATATTGGTGAAATTAGAAAATCAGAACTAATAGTTCTATAGATAATCTAGTCTGTTCTACGTACTTTTAGCGTTACACAGATGACCCCTAGATTCCTCATTCGATCGAAGCGAACCACCCATAAATAATACACTTAAAAATATTTATGACTGGGAATTTAAGCAAATTAAATGAACGCTACTACCCAAGTGAACAAAAATTGTTTGCTAGTAAAAAATATAAACATTTTTTGTTCACCTGGGTAGTTGCGTATAGATAATACTTGGTTTTACTAAAACTATTTTCACTGTGAACCTTATAGTTGACTAGTTGTTACCCGCGACTTCGTTCGCGTGGACATGAAAAAGTACTCCTATGTCCGTCTTTGTGGTATATAGTAACTCATTATCAAATTTTATCAAGATCCGTTTAGCCGTTTACCCTTGATAACGCAACAAACATCCAGACATAGAGTATCTATGTAGTAGTTCGTATATTCTATAATTCCTATAGTTCGCTAGATGGCGTTGATCCATTTTGTATTTTTTTTTGTCGTTTTGTATGAACTGACAGTTGTAATGTAGGGAATGCCGAATCGCGTAAGTGAAGTTTTTTCCTCGAGACGAACCTATTCATTTGTATACCTCAAAGCCATTATTGGTCCTGATACGACAGCGGCTATATTGCTCTGAATTATATTATTAGTTTAGGATAGCTACTAAAATGTAACTTTTAGCTGTGAGTGGATTCTGTCTTTCACAGTTTCAAATTGTAACTTCAAGCACCGAAACTTAATCATGCACAGTAAAGTTTTTTCATATCTTCCAAACGACTTGATTAAATAAAATCTAGATTTTCAACAGCTGGATTCCATTGAGTTGCGGTTCTTCGACTCGGCTCTTGACCTGAGAACAAGAAGGGAAAATACGGCGTGAATTTATTTTGGAGAGCTGGAGAACAGAACATACCTACATTACTGTAGGTATGTTATACGGCGTGAATTTATTTTGGAGAGCTGGAGAACAGAACATATTACGCCGTATTTTCCCTTCTTACGCGCGAAAGCTGAATGCAGTCGGGGCTCTTCAGAAGCCTTCGAAAGCTCGATATACATTTATACAACTTTAATTGGTTTTCAATGGTATCTGGTTAATCAAACTGTTATTTTTAAATAGTAGGCTAAGTAGTTTAGATAGTTTGCTTAGTTTATAAAGGCACTTGTCCGTTAAAAATAAATAATTGGTTTTTACTTCAGTCAGCAATATATCGGTAAAAAATGCAATTAAAATTTTTAAGCCATTGTTGGTGAATAGTATAATGTTGTGAAACGTGACTCTTCGGTTGTTTCCAAGAGTCCAATAGAAACCTCTAGTAAAGTATCCGCCACTTGCCACTGTATCATGCCACTGGGGCATGACGTGGACTTGACCGTGACTTACTTTGCTTGACTTAGACTATAACTGAGACTTATTTAAATTGTGAAATATTTAACATCACTTGAAATATTACAATACTTGACACTGGCTAAATAACGTGTGGAGCCAAAACATAAGAGAAAAAAAAATTTATAATAATAACTATCAAAGTTTATTCAACGCATCTCCTTTAACCATCTAAGCACCGGAGCAACTCGTTTGAAATACACATTTAGCTTAATGCACGTCATAAGTCCATTTTGTCATGAAAAAAAGACAACCCGAGGGACAAAAAGCTCGATGACTGAAGCGAATGAGAGCGGTATGTGGTGAAATCTTTAGGCTATTTGTAAATTGAAATTATAGTCGAGCTGTGGTATTAGAGCCATTTTATAGTTCATGTTTGTCTTTTACATTAATGTTAGTATTCAATTTTAGTGCCTTACATTTTTTACCGTTACAGGGGGGGCTAAAAAATTTGCCGCTATTCTTTGGTCATGGCGTTTTCTGTCTCAGCGACGTGATCATCTCGTATTCCTGTGGGTTTGTCTCGCAACATCCTTTCCTTTGTGGCTTGACTCACTGTTTTCCTATTATATTTTATATCCTATTATATATTTTAAGAAGATTCACACATGAACATGGTTTTTAGGTATTACACTAGAAGGAGCGTTTTCCGGGATTTTTGTCTGTCGTAATATTTATATAATATTTTATATGTATAATGAACAATTTACCTTACAAGAGGAAAAGAAGTATAGGTTCACACTTATACCCAAAAATCAATACCCTTCTTCTTGGGCAGTCGCGTAAAATGTAGGTTAGTTGATTTCTAAAATCCGCTTCCCATTGACCAACAGACCAAATGCGAGAGGCTGCACTCCACTGATACGGTAATGCCTCCGTAAATCAAAGAAGGCTTCCCATAACATATATCCTTGTATGAACGCAACCATTTAAATGCATACACAGGTATATGCATGTATAGAATGCTTTTCAAATTTGTTCGGTCACAATAAAAGCTTTGTGGTTTTTTTTTATGTTACTCGGTGACGAGACGAGCTAGTCACTCACCTGATGTTAAGCGTCACGCTTGCCCATAACAGTTCAGTGCCACCCAGAATTTTGAACTTCAACAGTTCAAAACTATGCGCGGCAATGCACTGCGCTCGTCACCCTGAGATGTTAGATGTTAAATCTCTGTATGACCAGTAATAACGCTGTATAATGTTCACAAAGGGTTATATTTTGTATTGTTATTGTTGGCCACGGGTAGCTTAATTTGTGACTCACAGTCTAACATCACAGAAAAAGATTATAAAATCACTTGTTTTTTTTTTTAGTAGTGGTAAGGAGCTTGTTCTTGTATTAGAATCCGCCTGGGGAAGTACCATACTTTTGCCAGCTATTCAAGCGCCAAGCAGTAGTGTGCAAACATTACTATGTCCAGATTGAAGGTCAATGTTTCTAGCGGAATTACTGGGCATAAAGAGATTTAAGATCTCAGTGTGACGAGCGCAGTACATTGAACTGTTTAAGTTCAAAGTTCTGAGTGCCACTGGATTGTCATGGGCAAGCGTGACGCTTAACATCAGGTGAGCAACTTGCTCGTCTCGTCACCAAGAAACATTTAAAAAAAAATATGTATGCAGAAATTTTGGTTAATACGTTAATACCTATAAAGACAAGTTTACAATTTAATAACGTAGACTGAAACCAAGTAGATACGTAATATAAAAATAACAAGCCGAAAGCTGTCGAATCCTTAAAAAAAAACTAGAAAAAGAATAGTAATCATAAGGTTGTTATTGATTCTATCTCTGAAGCCCAAAAGCCAAAACAAACAAAACCTTTGGTTTTATTACAATAATTTAAAGAAAATACATCGAAAAATGTGTTCCACTTTGCGTATGAAACCATAATGTGACGTCAGAATAACAAATTTAACTCAACTGATCCCATTGAAAAAACACCCCTAGGGTATTTACAAATTGAGGTGCTTGTGGTAGTAGGGTTAAGTTTGTGAATATGACACATTAATGAGTGTATGTCATCGGCCCGACCCTTGTCAGTTGATGGTGGCGTTGCTGTCAGATTGCAATTGGTCGTCACATCGATGGTGGTAAACAGAGAATCGGGAGTTTTGGCGGGAACGTGAAGTGTCATGTCGCATCATTCTATTATTTTCCAAAACTTGTCTTATATCGAGTGTTAATGTATAAAAATAGTGGTTTTTTTATCCATTATCTTAAATTTATTTATGTTCGTGAACGTGCACGCGTGTTGTTGAATAGTATAATGTTGTGAAACGTGACTTTTCTTGTTGTTTCCAAAACTCCATAGAAACCTCTAAGAAAGTCTCCACCATATTACTGGGGCATGACATGGACTTGACCGTGACTTACTTTACTTGACTTAGACTATGACTAAGACTTATTTTAATTGTGAAATATTTGAAATATTACAATACTTGACACTGGCTAAATACACAACGTGTGGAGCCAAAACAAAAGAAAATAAAATAAAAAAACAGAGAATCCTAGTTTATTCCTGCCTGCTCTTACGAATTGACTCTTCGAGAGGGCAAGTGGAGAGACTGCGTTTGTACTACTCAAAGTTCCCTGAATTTTGCAAGACACTCTTTTTTTTTTTCTTTAATTTTCGTCTCCACTTAGGCTCCACAGAATGTATTAAACCAGTGTCATGTTTTGTCATAATTCACGCAAAATTAGTCAAGCAATAAAACAGACAAGTTCAAACCAGGCCCTGGTAAAGTGGTGAATACTTTTGATATCACACAGATGAATATCACACTAATATTATAAATGCGAAAGTTTGTGTGTAAGTATGGAAGTAGGTAAATATGTAAAACTGTGATAGTTTCCGTTCAACTCTGTAACGGCTAAACGGATTTGAATGAAATTTGGTATGGCTATTGGCTATTGGTATAGCTGGCAACCTGCTAGTATTTGGATCCGGCAATAATAACTACAAGATATGTGTAATAGGATGTATAAATAACGACGCTCCACATGCTATATTTTTCGCCAGAAATGTTTCTAAAAACACCTTGTTTTCGTGTTTTTGCCTTTACTTTCACCTTCACACACAGGCTATTAGCATAGGCTTTTATCCAGTAAAATTCACCCGCTACCCGCTATTTCTGTAGAATAACGGGTAAAACTACGGGGCGCAGCTAGTTTGAAATATTAAACAAAGAACAAACCCTATGAGTAATTTTAAATTTTGACAATTGAAATGAATCTAAATCAAATGGCAAAGAGCTAGATTTATGTGATACTAGCTGCACCCCGCGGTTTCACCCGCTATTCTACAGAAACTGAATATTTTTCCGGGATAAAAAGTAGTCTATGTGTTAATCCAGGGTATAAGCTACCTTCATACCAAATTTCATTCAAATCTGTTTAGCCGTGAACAAGTGTTTGTAACAACTCTGTAACGGTAACTGGTAACTGTACTGTAACTTACATATTTACATACTTGCTTACTTAACTACTTACATACCTACTTACGCACTTACGCACAAACTTTTGCATTTATAATATTAGTGTGATAACCCCAGGGGATTCCAATATTTAATTCGTCAAAATTTACATCAAAGTAAAAGTTTAGATCCAACTGTAACCTTCCAGAAACTACCACAAAATCCTCCTATTATAAGCTAGTTGGTAGTCTCTTTTGACTAAAATTTACTCATGGTACCTAATAACTTTGTCTTTGTAGAATTTAAAGCCAATTTACTCTGCCTAGTTAATATTAAAACTGAAAGTTCTGTATTAAATGTTTTATAAAAAGGAATATAAGGAAGGTATTACAATGGTGGGGATTACTAGGGGGAGGCTTCATCCAGCAATGGACGTCTAAGAGCTGATACGAAGAAGTAATGTAGTATTTAGTAATAGTAGCAAAACAAAAACTTGTCAAGAGCATGTCAAGCCATGCTTAGCAGGGTTCCGTAGGCGCGTAGGAAGTTTGAAGTATTTATTATTTTTGATGCCCGAAATAATTTAAAAGAAAGTTTTTATTAAGATCTATCAATATGAAAGATAACAAATTTCTGAGATGCGTAGTTTAGAAAGCTTTTCAAGCTACTTTGTCGGCCCATATTTCGCAAGCGATACGTCTGATGAAAAAATGGGGAAACCTTAACATCATTTTAAAAGACCTATTCAATCATATCCCATATGTGGGTGACAGACGAAAATTTTTATTTTCTCTCACTTTGTATGTACCACCACCATTTTTTATTCTTTCAAAATCGTCAACTTTAAAAGATCTAATTAAACTGTTCAAAACGATTTTGTGGCGATAAGATGTCTGTGGTTAGTATGTTCGGTTCGCACGCAGCAGGCTTCAAATCCTAACAATGACCTTAAGCTACCGGTGAAGGAAAACATCATCAGTAGGAAAATTTTGCATGGAGATAGAGTACTTTCGAGTTTTCTGCCGTCTAGCTACGAAGTTAGTTAAGTCAAGCTAAAAATCTGTCGCCAAGCACAATTCACAATTCGCCAATTCCCATTCCAGGCCAGTGATGGAAAGAGCTGTTACAGGTATCCATAGGTGACGGTGATGGCTTACTATCAGGCCCGTCTGCTTGTTTGCCACCAATGGCATTTAAAAAAAAAAAGGTGTGTTTTTATCATCTTCGACCACACCATCACTTAACGTCAGATGAGCTGTGGTCAAAACGCCTAGCATATTTTTTTTACAAATAATTCATGAAAAAATTTCAAAGCCAAGGAGATCCGTTTCAATTCGCAACCACAGTGTCTACTGTATGATTTTTAGTAAGCCAATAGCAAAGATATTTTGACACACATTTACTTCTGATATTAACTACATACCCCTAGAATTAATAGACGTCTTACGCACATGGTCATATTTAGCATTAAGTTTTTGCTCGATTTCCTTGAGTTATGGGCGGTCATTCGCAAAAACTTGCGATGACAATCTTGCAGAACAATGAAAGTTGGGGAAACAATATGGCAGATTCGTTTGCTGTAAGAAGTGACGTTCATTCAATTTTGAGCCAGATTTGAGTGAAAGCTAGATACAAAAAAAAATTGTCGAAGCGTAGAGTCTTCAAGTGGGTGTCTTCAAGTCGCGAGTGAATCGTTTTCTTCTAGGCAAGCGTGCTCAATCGTAGGCTGCATCCTCGTTTAACATCAGACGTGATGGCAGTCAAACGCAAGACTGTAAATAATTTTAAAAAAGAGTAGAAAAATGCTACGCCAATGAAACTCAATGCGTGTAATAAGCTTAAAAAAATAAAGAAAGCCATCACCCAGGACTTTTGAAATTCAACCCCTGAAGGAGTGAAGTGGCCTATGCCAACGCGAACGAAGCGGTGCTGTTAGTCATCAATATAGTAAAAAAGAGAACGAGACAAAGTAAACGCGAATAAAGTAATTGTTCCAGCTGATTCCACCAGTTACACATCCAATTTTCGTAGCTCCACACACAAAAGCAGTGATAATGAATTCGCCTTCAAGATAGATAAGCCAAGATTCGCCTTTCATTCTCTATTCAATAAATCATTCCGCAAGGCGGGATCACGGCGTATTACGTTAATACCTTATTCTTGTACTGATGGTAAAGGTACCAAGTATTACAAGTTGTACACAAAAGAGTGCAGCCGAGTGATAGAGAAACTATCGGTATTCGGTTTCTCTTTCACTCGGCTGCGAGCAACCGCTTGATGTAAGTGGCACGATGTCTTGCGGTGTGGCGCTATATGGGGGAGGCCTATGTTCAGTAGTGGACGGCTTTTGCCTAATGATGATTACTCGGCTGCAATTGAAGATCCGTGCAGATTTCACTTTGGCAAAAAGCTTGTACGTGCAAAAAAAAACAAATGTTCTCTAAATTCTTTGTGACTCTGAAGCTTTTCTAGGTTTATCGGTAACCTAACATTCAGTATTTTATTTATATATATTTTTATTTTTAGATATTTCTCGTAGCACCCGAGTACTAGTGAGAGCAGGGACCTACGTATCAAAACAATTTTAGCTGTTCTGGCAGTTACAGTAAACAGTAAATTAGCACGACCTCAATTCCAACGGCTCTTTTTTTTTTGCACAGACTTACAGTCGATTTTGTTACATTGAATTGCAATTATGAAAACATTTGTAAGAAAAGTCTAAAATTCTCTAAAGACAGCGGTTTTTGATAAGATAATAATATCTGGTGATGTATACAATTAATTTATAGTAATTTTTTAGTACATTAAAATTCAATTCAATTCATTTATTCGGCCCTGGGTTAGCACAACACTTGGTAACGTCAAATACACATTTCTCATTGGAAATACATACAAATTATATTCAAATACATTATTATAGCGGCTTTATAATGGCCTTGTTAGTTATGTGCAGCTGTAAAGGGGCTTTGTCTATAAATGTCCTTAATTATAAAAATATTTATAAAAACTACATCAAATGAGAAAGTTAAGCCGCAGTTCCAGCAACCCGCGTTTTTCTTACTTTGGGGAGCTTAGTGGGAAAAAGAATCTCGTAATGCGGAATATATTATATTGTATAATATATAGGCTGTCACCTAACCGAAAACTCAGAATAGTATCAGTACTATTCTGAGTTTTCGTATTATTAAAACTTTGGCAATTTTGAGTCAAGTTTTATACAATGGACGATTTGAAACTGATTCTACGAGGGAAGATAACCCTACAAATAATTCGAGCCCTATGAGTCGTATTTAGTCCACGGCTAAAGGATCTTTTACACGAGCACCTTCGGTTTTCAAATTTTTCCGCAGCTTTGGAGAAAAACTATCCTACGCACAGAAAAGAGAAAGATATATATTTTTTCCTCTTCTGTTATCCGACGAGTAAGTCGTTGTTATTATTGTGCTTACTAAGCTCGGAGTTTCTTTGCGCGATTAAATCCGGAACGAGGATATTCGATCTATCGATCTCCAACATAGCATTCAGCAAGCTGAATTGGCAATGTGCAGGTCATTTCGCTCTAAGAACCGATTACCTATGTGGAAGAAAGGTTCTTGAGTGGCGACCACGAACCGGAACACGCAGCGTAGGTAGGCCTCCCACATTAGGTGAACCGACGACATTGTGAAATTCGCGGGCATCCCGTGGATGAAAATGGCAGATTGCCCTCGAGTGTGGTGCTCTACTGAGAAGGTCTTTGTGCTAAACAACGGCCTCCTCCATAGAGGACTCCTTAGTGGACGTCATCTGGCTGATCCTAATGATGATGTGTTTATTATTATAATTATACTATTATTTACTTTTTTTTTTTACTATACAAACTTCTTCGTAAAATGCCTACTTTTTCCCGTATAATATTAACTTTTGCTTCACTCGTTCAACTGTACAACCCGTACAAGTTTAGTGTACCCGGGCTCTATAAGCTTCATGGCATAATACGCGGTGAGGTAGGTAGACCTGTCCTGTCGATTAATTCATCGAAGCCTTTTCATGGAACGGTATTGTAACTTTGATAAAGGCTCTTGTCTTAGGGCGCTCACCTCTCCTAATCTATGACCGAACTGGGTCGTGCCAATATCTTGGTCATCCTATTCAATAGATATTGAGATCAATGACTGGCCGCGTTCCTGGGACCCTATTCCTGTGCGCTCGATATTAACTCGATCACTGTCTCTCTAATTTAAAATTTAGTGGGAGTGAGAGTGACCGAGATAATCTCTAGCGCACAGGAATAGGATCTCTGGTCCGAACTATTCAGGCATTTTTAACCATTTTGAAGATAAAATATCTAAGTGAGTATTTTAAAAAAATACAACGAAATCTTTGTAATACAGTTGCCACCGTTTTATAGCGATTTTCACTTTATTATTTTTTATTTTGGGCCCCAAATACTCCTGTAAATGTTCTTTGGTTTGGGCACAGAGGAAATAGATAATATTTGGCGTTACTAATGCTATGGTAATAAATATTTATGTGAAAGACTTTATAGTAGATTGTCTGCCAAATTATTATGTAGGTATTGCATAATAGCACCCATTATTTATAAAATCTAATTCAATACCTTTACGGTGATGCTTATAATATCCCCAAAACGTTTTATTATGATTAAAATAAATGTTACTAAACTTGTTCCATTGTTGTTGTTCTACCATCGTTACGCCATCTTACTGTGTCGTTATAAACTATCAGAGCAGCCAGCGCACACTGCGCCTAATGAAATAACGCCTCTTCAGCTAGTTTGATTACGTATCAATAGATGGCGACGTTTAAGATAGCACGCAGCATTTTGTAGTAATTTTGTAGTGATTATATATTGTTACGGCGACTTTGTTAATCAGAAGAGAAGCTTTTTAAAAGTTCTATACTCTGTTCTTCAGGTGCAACGTTTCACTCAGCGCGCGAAATTCAAATTTTCTTGAGTTTTATGTCAATTACAGCTTAATTACTCATCGTAGGTTCATGAAAACTAATTTTGCGATAATAAATAGATTGTTTCAAGAAATTACACCAACCAAAAATTCAAGTAGAAAGCTAGTATAAGTACATTTTCCACTAAACCAAAAACCAAGATGAAAATCAGCTTATTGAAATTTGTAGCTAAACCAATGATATCTAGGTGATCATTTTACCCGTAATTTCTTAAAACAACTTATTTATTGACGCAAAATTGGTTTCAATAAATCCACGATGAGTAATTAAGCTGTAATTGACAAAAAACGCAAGAAAATTTAAATTTCGCGCGCTGAGCGAAACGATGCACCCTAAGACAAAAGCAGTTTTTATTTTTTTCTATAATTGGTATCTACTTAGATACGGAACCCTTCCTACACCTTCCTACAAAAATACTTTTAAATGATATATGTAATTAGGTAGGTAAGTATAAGTATAAAAATATTTACTTATTTCCTTACTCGTACCCATATCACATCAATTTTATTGAAGATTGAAACGTGAATTATTTAACACCGTTGCATTAAACGAAAATGTCTTTCTATAATAAGAAAAGTCGTGTAGTCTTTTCTTTTTAATTTACCTAAGTATATTTGACATTTGTTTCGCATGTTTTTTTAATCTTAATTATCTTTAGCGTAATTCGTGTTCGGTGCTAGTTGATGTAAATAAATAAATAAATAACGCATAACATCATAATTTATAATTAATATGGTAACATTTTCATTTATTATAATTATTTCATTTCTTTCAAATCTCTCTTATTTCGAAACAGTTACCGATATCCGAGTAGTCTTAACCGACAAATAAACGTTATTCGACTTAGGTCATTTTGTTTTATGTTATCTACACCGTGAAAAAATATGTTTATGTGGTTGTTTTTTTTTTCTTTTTTTGTTCGGCACTTAGTAACAATTTTTATTTGCGTCGTAAATACGACGAAGAAAAGTAGTTGTTAGAATACCATACACATTTTTTGGAAAAACAAAACTTATCGGCATAGATATAGTTTATCTCAGCCATTGACACCAAAAATAAATGATTTTGTTAAGATTTAGGGGACGATAACAGACTACCACACACCACCGACCGTATTGTTTTCACACATAATTCTGTCCATCCCAAGGTTGTCTGGAAGAAATCGCTTTAGGCGATAAGGCCGCCCATCATACTACCGGTTTTCTATTATTGTTTATATTTAAGTTTCATTGTCTTTTGGTGTATAATAAAGTTATATTGTATTGTATTGTACCACGCCGAAACGCTAATTTCATCAAAAAGTTAGGAAAATTCACGTTCTCTATCGCACGCCCAAGAAAAAGAGCTATACAAATTCAAATATCGAATACGCTAAAACCTCGCGGAAGGACTATCCTCATAGCAAGTTATTTAAATTTCATCTCTGCATTTTTTATATTTTTTAATTTATTTTAAATAAATTAGCTAATAAAATTCATTAACGTAAATTAATTTCTTGCTAAAATTATTTTCAGTCAAAACATTGTTCAGATAATGTTTTTCTTCAACAGAACCGTTAACAGTTACCAGTCAGTGAACAGTCAGTCAGTCTTTAACCCCCTTAGGCGAGGCAACATTTTTGCGGAGCAATGGTTACTTGTAACTATAAATCACAGATAACTATAAACGTAGCCAGTTGTTTTGTTAAAAACCCAAGACCGCTATTAATAGGCAATAAGAATCGATGGAATATTTTCGAATACCAGTGACGTAACCTACCTTAGTTTACGTCACTGGTATTATCTATTTACAAACATAGAAGTATTATTAAGTATCATAAAAATATGGTTAGGCTTAGTAAAATATAGAAATTCTGTGCTTTGCCAAGTGTTGCCAGGTAAAGTATAGGCTACTTTTTATCCAGTTTCTGTAGAATAGTGGGTGAAACCGCGGGGCGCTGCTAGTACCTAATATATGTTTAAAGCTGAGTCTTTGGCATTGTAGCCACAGAACATTTATAATAATGTTAGCTCTCAATCTGGTGGACCGCATTGCAAAGCGCGTAGATAATATCTATGCAATGTGCATGCAATATTTCAAAATGTCATCTTTGCCAATCGCTGGCCTCGCGGTCAGACGTTGACTATACCAGAAAAATATAATTTTATAAAATCTATAGCTTTTTTAAACCATTAGTAATTTTATACAAAAAAAAATTGTATAGTATAACAAACACCATAATTAATATACTTGTGTTTGTTCAATAATGTAAAACCGCGCAAACGAGGCAAATTTGGACGCCAGTAAGTGTTTCAAGGGCCACCACAGACATTGGACTTTTAAGCTCGCAGTACACTTATCGACTCCGCACCAGACCAGCACCCAAACAAGGACCCTATTCCTGTGCGCTCGAGATTATCTCGGTGACTGTCTCTCTAATTTAAATTTTAATGGGAGTGAGTGAGAGAGAGATAAAAATGTCATTTCTCCGAATAGGGGCCCAGCACGCAATCTCAAAAGATCGTCGTCAACCCGGTGCCCGCGCCCGCGCGCTGTTTACCAGACGCCCTCGCGGTGTCCATTCGTCCTCCGCGCGCCCTACTGTATTTTACATTAAACATGAGAGGACGCAGAACCAATGACAGGCCCTTCTTATATGAAAGGCCGACTTACGCCGCGTCTTCTGGTTCGTGCTCACCACTCGAAAACCTTACTTCTCCATTAGTTATCGGTTCTTCGAGCGATACTTAGCTTAAATAAATAATAGATCGTTTTATTAAAAAATCGACCCGTTTTTTACGTCTCCGAGTAAAAGGTACAATGTCATACTATTCGATATATTTAACATGGTTTATAAAAACAAGATAAACTCTTAGTTTTTTCCCAGTTCTTATACCCGAGGTCTAAAGTCCCTCTATCGATTAGTAACCACCAAATACGTAAACTTTGATTGCTTACTCAATACCCAAAGTCCATTTTAACCTGTCCAAATCAATAGGTGATTAGATCAATGACCATTTTACATTTTAGACTTTTCCATTCAATTCTCAAAACTCAATCATTTATTGCGACATAATTATGTGGATAAATTCGTCTTGAGTGCAGAATTCGATTTTGATTTGGATTTGGAATAAAACAAATCATCCTTTTCTAAATCTTTCAGTTTGTTCGGCAATTTATTAAATATCTATACAGCCGTTGTTTTACTGCCAATCGCATTCATTGAGCTATTTCGCATCGAATTTCAATTTTATTTTGCCTCGTTTCAGGTAATTCAGATTGTTTGATCGTTGATCCGATTTTAGCAGTGCAATTTCGACATTTAAGTATCGTTCGAAAAATGCATAAATCTCAGATAACCTCGATAACTCTATACATAATCATACTGTATTACGAGATCGTTTTTCCGACAAAAACGCACCAAACTTTAAGGAAAGCACGGATTGTGGCGCCTGAGACCAAGCTTTCCCATTGGCTTTGAATGATTTTTGATAACTCGTGCCTTATGAAAACTAATAAAAAATAAAAGGGAATGTCTGTATAGTTATTCGTAAGTTTTGTTATTTTTTTGCGAGGCCGGTATAAAAACTGGCGCAAGTTCCTAGTAAAATAATGAGACTTGAACATGTAGAAACGTGTACTAAATATAATGGCGGCTATCCGTTGTCTTGCTCTATCGATGACTCGACTCTATCGCACTATCTCTATCGGTATTCAGTACTCAGTTCTAGTGCGGAACCCGAGGTTCGATCCCAAGCCTGCGGGACCTAAGGCACCAAGTAAGCAGCACCATGTACGAGGTCGCGTGCATCAGTTGGTACCACAGAAGAGAGAAAGCAGAAAAATCTCTTATGTGGTTGGTACGCAATAAAAAAATACCATTTGTAATTAGACAAGACAGAACTATTTCAAAAACTATTTAAATATCATTGTGAAGACATTTAAAAAAAAACAGTTATGTATAGAATAACATCGCCATAACTTAAAAAAAAACTATTCTAAAATCACTGGGTAGCAGCTCCTTCGCCAAAATAGAAAGGGTTCGTATCAAAAGGAAAAATAAGAAACCCATATAAATCCACTTCATTGTCCGTCGGTTTATCTTTAAAAGTATTGAAAATGTGTGAAAGGGATAGTGGCCGGTCTTAAAAAGGAGCGCGGCCTTAAAAAGTTGGATATTTTGAAGGGCAGAACGGATCCGGCAAAATATATAAAAACCTTAGCGGAAAAAAAATTAACTTTCCAAGGTTACTTTGACTGTCGGTATAGACTGTTTTCTTACCTTTAACTAAATTAGCATGTAAGTGAAAAAATAAAAATTCCTTAAAGTACAAAACATGGCAACTACAAGTACATAACTACTGTCGTTGAAGGCGATAGAGCCATTTCAAGGACAAAATGTCAAAAGTGTGAGCAAAAGCCAGAGGTTGTTATACCGCTTGATTGTGTATACAGAAAAAAAAACTCTGGTGTATGCACAGATGAACTTTCTAATCATTTGTGGGTGTATGTCAAACGGTTATAAGATCTGTGGCGGAGGCGGAGCTGAGGTACACATAACGTGAAATACTCCCTACTTGATCTCCACGATGTTCAAGGCTATTTGCTGTTCTCCAATACACAGATTTTATTCATAAAAACTAACAGTTAACTGATAATTTTTGAACGAAAATACATAACTTTATTGAGCTCTTTCTCTGTCTGTTTGTCACCGACTCACCGTTTCACAATTACCCGCTGAACCAACCTTGATAAAATTATTTAAGGAAGCACTGTGCATTGTGAAGGCGTATACAGTTTACGTTTATGTACCTACCTATTATATACTATACAGCAAGAACTATTAAGAATAAAAGCATGACATGCACTTACCTAAATCACATCTAGTAAGAAAATAAAAAGTTTTTTGTATGGATTTGTGTTTGGCCCTGTGTTTGTCAATCACAATTTGTTTATAAATCAGTACTATATAAATAACCAGAAAAAAGGAACCCTTAGTTCGTCATTTCTGTCTGTTTGTCTGAATCCTGTACAGCCTTATAATTTTCAAAGTTTTCAACGTTTATGCATGAAATTTTGCATAACTATAGTTTAAACAACAAAGACCTCCAGTTTCAATATTTTTTTTTTTTTTTTGTATAATAAGGGTAGCTCCCATACATGTAGAGGGGATAAAAAAAACCTCTGTACCTCATCATATGGGGTATCACCGTTGAACTGATCTTTTTAAGACGACAATTTTAAAAGAATAAAAAAATCATAATTTTCTATTAATAGGGTGGCTGTCATACAGTCATGTAAAGTAGGGATAAAACATTTTTTTCGTATGTCCCTCACGTGTGTGGTTTCATAGAATAGGTCTTTTAAAATGAAGTGAAGGTTTCCTACGCAATTTTTTTATCAGACGTACCGTTTGCAAAATATGGGCCGACAAACTTGATTGCAATGGGTCCCCCTCTCCCCCTTCTGCCGTTTCTAAACTATGCATCTCAGAAGCTTGTTATCGCCCTGTTGATAGACCTTGATAAAAACTTTATTTTAAAATTATTTCGGGCAAAATCTGATAATTACTTTTTGAGATAGGTAAGCGGAAAAAACGGATAAATACTTCAAAAGTCCTACGCACCTACGGAACCCTACTAAGCATGGCTAATGAAAGATTATATATTATATAATGATAAAATTCAAAGCGAGTTACGTTAGCGAGTAGATATCTAAAACAATTTTGTTTGGGATTTCTTTCAAAAGTCAGTCATATCGAATGATATTTTCTTGCGAAATATCATATATACCTACGAGCCATTCAATGATGGAGTCGCTGAAATTTAATGCTCGCTTCGTATATAGTTCGCGCGCGCAAGTCATCCTGAGTATTGTAACAACTTTTTTACATCCCACTGCTGGGATATTAGCCTACCCTCGAAGGGTGATTAGACCATACCCGCCACGTTGGCCCAGTGCGGGTTGGCAGATTCACATATTCCATCGCATTTCTTCTCCGGAAATATGCAGGTTTCCTCACGAAGTTTTCCTTCACCGAAAAGCCGAACGTAAGTTCCAAAGAACTCATTGATACGGGGTGCCGTATCAATGAGTTCTCGGATTCGAACCCGCCACCTCACGAACGTGAGGCGAGCGTGCTCCCACTGAGCTACCACGACTATCCGCCAGAGTAGTTCAGACTAATACGAGAATTTATTTCAATGTGTGTTACCCTGCATGATACATTGCAGCGATATGCACAGAAAATTTTTTCATTGCGCGATACAATGCATTTATTTATGTATTAATTAAAACGGAAAAACCAGTTACATTAATTACACAAAAAAAAAAATGATCAATATGTCGTGAATCATTACAATAATACAATTAAGATTAAAAAATAAAATAACAATGTCAACTCTGTCAAATTTACAATTGATTGCAATTACAATTAAAGTACGGTCAATTAAATTAAATTCCAGTCATACGTTCCTTTCACAATACGTCAAACATGCCAACATTAAATCCGACCATCCGTCGCCAAACACATCGTTTTTTTAATTTTTTTACAAATTTTTTGCTAGTGGTAGACCTCTTCTGCAGAGTCCGCCTGGGGAAGTACCACACCTTTGCCAGCTATTCAACCGTGAATCAGTAGTGTGCAAACATTACTGTGTTCCGGATTGAAGGGCAATATTTCTAGCGTAATTACTGGGCACCTAATAACTCAGGGTGACGAGCGCAGTGCATTGCCGCGCATGGTTTTGAACTGTTGAGGTTCAAAATTCTGGATGGCACTGAACTATTATAGGCAAGCGTGAAGCTTAACATCAGGTGAGCGACTTGCGCGTCTCGTCACCAAACTACAAAAAAAAAAAGAACTGGGTAGCTTTCCAAAAGACTGTTGAGAGCGGGGAGAGCGCACGAAATAGTCGAATTGGAGTGGGCTACTGTACAACAATGGGGCTCAGCAAACAGCTTGTGGTGCCTACAGCGACAATAGTCGTCGGACACAAATATTTTACAAAGCTTTTCTTGCAGATCTGGTGCATCTATATCCCCGCGCAGGATTTTGCACATTCCAGTTAGTTGCTTCTCTCGTCTGACTTTCAAAGAATTGTAGCCTAGACAACCGAATAAAAGTCTGACTTTCAAAGAATCTAGACAACCGAGTAAAAAAACTGTAGGGTACATAAAGGGGTAATATCCGTAAACAAACTTATACAGGAATCTGAGAAAGTCTGGAGTATGTGTTTCTTCTCATGGGGATTCCATACACACATAGAACTTTCCAGTTTACATCGTACCAAGGCTCCAAAAATCAAACGGATGACACATGGATTATGGAAGTCCTTGGAACTTCTGAGTACAAACCCCAACCGCCTTAACGACTCCTTTAAATTAAATTAAATTAAAATTCATTTATTTCAGGCAACCACAGACCCATGAAAATAAATTAAAATAAAAAAATCATAAAAATCCTTTGCTAGCGCGTTGATGTGGTCGTGCAATGTTAATTTTTGGTCAAACATAACACCCAGGTCTTTCATTACAGTCGAGCGAGCAATGGCATCACCATTTATTTTGTATTCATATCTGATTGGATGCCACATTCGACCAAAACTCACTTCTTAGCATTTAGATATATTTCTTTAGCCGGCTTTATCGAACACCTGATATTTATTTCGTGATTTTGAGGTTGGTCCTCTAGTAAAAGTTGTTCATATATTCGTTCATATTCGCCTGTGATAATCGCATACCTGCTTACATTCGGGATGCGCCCTCCACCGCGTGCGTCAATACCAAGCCGATAGCTTGGTTACAAGAGAATTTGTGCTATGACATCAGTGAGCGACTCTCAATTTAATTTATTGACATTTATTAAACTTTTAATGACAATTATTAATGGAATATGACGTAACTTGGTGTTATCAAAAAGTGATTTGATCTGATTATAAGGATGGGTACGATGATAATAAGTATTATTATACTAGAATAAGTCCGTCGTCTAATCGAACACCCAGTAAGACACTTCGAACAACCACTAACCGTAGACCAATGAGAGAAAATAAAATGAAAACATATTTCTCTCTCGTTCGTTAGACGATGGTCGGCACCAACCAAGTTATTAGATAGACAGATAGATTGAATCTTTATTGTTCACACAACATTTAACATTCATTCAAAAAGAGGCTCAAAAACTAGTGTAACAACTGGTCGGTTGTTACGTATGATAACGCTCCTAAACTATTAGAATTTACAATTAGGAATTAATGAAAACAACGTAAATTTGTCGTTGCGAAGGAAATATCACTCGTGGAGACGATGACTAAAATATAAATTACTAAAAAAAAATGTTTCCTGTGTCACTCTGGATTTAAAGAAGAACCCTGTTGGGTTGTGAGTTGTTACTCACACTCAAAATCGGTCAAGCCGCTTACTCTACGGCAGGTAATATGGTAATACATAAACAAACACACTGACTTATATATTAACATACTTTCATACACCTCAAAACCATTATCCTCCTTACTATGAAAACTGACGTGGTTTTGACACAAATGTGATCGAAACTATAGCCGGAATAACCGACTCAATTTAACGTGAGTATTACTGTTTTATTTAAACAAAAAATATCCTCATTCTTAGGCAGTCGGGTTAAAAGTGAGAGTTCTCAATCTGAACAATATCTTTTTTAATTGTATCATGGCCTTTGACAGATAAGCGAAGGTATTGTTAAAGATACGCATTCAGTAGTCACGTACGAACTAAGATTATCGTGTGCTACAAACGCGTTACCCGACTGCTTATTACAAACGCACATGCCCTTGCTTCGTACACTTTGTTCTCCGCTGACAACTCGCGCGCATGCCTTGCCGCAGCATCCCGCAACGAGCATTTAAAAAATAAATGTAAATAAATTTTAGTTCGATTTTCAAATTCAAAATCAAATTTTCTCGTAACTAAATTAGAATTTTCGAATTCAATTGTTAATCTATTAGGAAATTTTCGCTTTGCGAAGTAATTTTTTTTTTGTTTTTTTTTAGTTTTTTTATCGTGCCTGTGTTCCTGTGACGTCATCGATAATTTTCCTGTTCATAGACAATTATTTTGGAAGAGTGGAAGTCGTGCGTTATCCAGGAAACGCGTGAGGCTGGCAACCCGTAGACATTGACGGTAAGTAACAAAATATTCCATTATTTTACTAATAAATTAACTGAAAAAATACTTCCAATGAGGTTTAAATGCATTTGTGTGCATTTAAACCTCTGTGCATTTTAATGGCATTATATTTTAATTATCTAGCGAACTATAGGAACTAACTTTGTCTCTTTCTGGATGTATGTCGCGTTATCACGGCTAAACGGCTGATCGGATCTGGATAAAATTTGATAAGGTATTACTGTATATCACAAAGACGTACATAGGATACTTTTTTTAAGTCCGCGCGAAAGAAGTCGCGGGTAATAACTAGTTGTTATAAAAAGTACTAGCTCTAAGCTTTACCGACTCTGGCTGATATCTTATAATATTTGTGTTAGATGATTTCAGTTACGGAATTCAGTTATTTTGGTGAGGTTAGGAATTTTAATGTGTTTAAAATAGCCGTGCTTAAAATAGTTGAGATCCAATAAAATGAAGAATCAATTAAATTATTTACTCGTTTAGAAGATTCCGTTACATCAAACCTTAATTAATTAATAGAAACATTTCTAACTAACGTCGTGCTATTATTTTCAAATTACGACTGTGATCTTGTAGGAAAATGTACTCAATTTTTGAGTGTAACTTGATTTAAATTGACTTAAAATTGATTACGGCTCTAGAACTATTGAGAAAAACGTAGTCTAATGAGCGAGAAAAGAGTAACATTATGGAAAGAAAAACAAAATACCCGACTGCAAAATGTAGCCTATGTCACTACAGACGTAACGAGGAAACTAACTCTACAAAAGCGGACAATCCGCTTCGGCTACAAGAGGTAACATAGGAATACACAAATATACTTGTTTACATCGCAAATTGTCTGTGATCTATTTATTACCCGACTGCTCAAGAATGAGGGTAATATTTTTGCGATGTATACAAGTATATTTATTTTGTTCATATAGACATTATCCAAAGTTACCATTATTGTCAATGTTTTACAGCAATTTTCATATAATTATTTATATTTTGGCGAAGGTGAAGAAATAACACTCGTTGATAATTCTCTATTTGGTTACTTCTAAACCCGGGTGTGTCCTCTGTGACCAGTATTACTGGAGGACGGGCGGCAGCGTCTTCTAAGTAAACGTTGAAGGTATGCAATCCCCAAGCCACCTGGCAAGCGTGGGAATTATGGCAACCACCACTCTCATAAGGAGCAGAACTTTGTTCATCAGTGGTCGTCTCCTGGCTGTTGGTGATGATGATGATGATGGTCATCTCTATACCCCGACTTGTAAAAAGATGCTAATATTATTAGCATAATTATGTCCGGATCCGTATCGATTATTGAGTTGACATAGGTATTTTTGTACAAATAAGTTTACATAATGGTGGATGTACACTGATTAATAATAATTTGTTACTTTCAGCAAATAATATTTTATCTATGCCTAGAGAAATACAAAAATAAAAACCATCCAAATTTTGAAAATTCCTAATTTGAAAAATATTAAATTCCACGAAAGTTAGTTTGTTGGTTTGTTCATTCAGGCAGCAACAGAACAATGGATCGGCGTGCTTTTTTCCATGAAACAGAGTAAAGGGTAGAAAGTGGGTTATTCCGTCTTTGCCTCAAAGTGTCTTAGGGTATATTTATCCTGCAAAAAACTAGCGTTCTGCGATACCGATGAAAACTTTATAGTAGTAAATACCATATGGATAAAAAGTCAAATTCACTATTTTATCATCCTAAGTTAGGATTCTTAACTAATATTATATTAAATTCGAATGTAACTCTGTCTCTTGGTCTATCTGTCTGGGTGTTTGTCGCGTTATCACGGCTAAACGGCTCTAGTTGACTTTTTGCATAGATATAGCTTAAGGGTCGGAGACAGACATAGGCTATTATTTTCGCATCCATGGGTAGAACTGTCGCTATTGATTTTACGAAATCATAATTGTGAATATCCGAAAACAATGTTCATAATTTTTTTTAAATTTTGGTGGACGTTTCACATACAGCGCCATCTAACCCAATGTTTGTCCTTGGTGGGAATGGAACGCACAACCTACAGCTTAGAAGGTGGAAATCCACCCACTGAGCCAGGCTAGAAAAAAGGGTAGAAAAAAATAAATAAAAATAATGCTAATGTAATATTATTTATGTGATAATTTTAGCCGTAATTTCTTAATGCAACCATTTATTAGCGCAAAATTCGTTTCAATAAATTGACAAAATACGCAAGAAAATATTAAATTTCCGCGTTGAGCAAAACACCTTATTAGGTACGTATATTTTCGATATCTACCATCAATTTGTAAGATATTGAATAGAACATTTCTTTATAATACTTGCTTAAACTTGGATAATCTAGTTCAAGATGCTGTGATAGAAAGTGTATACAGCATAATTATACACTCTGTAGCAAGTACCAAATTCGCGAGTAAGATGTCTGTATAGCCTTTAACGTCCACAAAACGTATTTTACAATAAAAAAGCAAATAGTGATCCACTCTCTAAAGCAAACGGTTGTATTTAGCTAGTATAATAGGTATCCAGCCTACTGTCATGAGTACAAACCTATGACGTAATGTTAACGTCACAGTGATCAAATACCTATCTATTAACTTACTTCTGCGCCTAGCACGCGCGCCGGGATAAAGTATTGTCCACCCCTTTTGCCTTCGCGTCAACGCACGTGACAAAGCTAGAATATGGACACGTCCGTCTCGTTCTCACGGGATAAACATGTGGTGAACAAAATTTAATCCCAGCGCGCCGGCTAGGCCTGCGGTAGGGTATTGAACTCTATAATTCCTGAATTGACTTTTTTACCAAATTATATTTTTTTGGAATGACGAACAGAGCAATTCACTCGGCGTCATGCTTGCCTATACCAGCAGGCCTAGCACAGGTGCGGGGATAAAATTTTGTCCACCATATTTATCCCGCACGAACGAAACGGATGTATCCATACTCTAGCTTTGTCACGTTGACGCGAAGTCAAAATGGGTGGACATAACTTTATCCCTGCGACCGTGCTAGGCCTGCAGGGGATCGGTTTTTGGATTGCTTGCCTTAGTACTGCGTATCGCCACACGATAAGGTTCACGGTTCGCGCAGTGTCGGTAATTTCGCATGAAATACTAATGCGAGCGATTCAAAAATAGAGCCGGGCTCGATTTTTTGCCTGAATATTTTCATGCGAAATGACCAAATGTCGAATGAAATCCCAAAAAGTCTTATTATTGAAATATTCACACCATTCGCTATGGTGACGAGTGGTTTCACCCATATAATTGTTTTCAATCAATAGACAATTTGTTTGTTATGTGTGGAAAAGAAATGATTTGTATGTATATTTGTAGATAATGCACAATAAAACATTTTAGTGAATTTGTGGCAATCAATTGAATAGTGAAAAAAGACAACGTGGCGACCTTGCCGGCTAAATATAATTGTTTGTTATTATCACAAAGCCTGCTCATATTCGTGATTTATTTTTAATTGTTGTTGCTCTCGACGTTGCGAAAGTTACCGGTTTATCGGTTTTTGCGTAAAATGGAAATTTTTAAGATTTTTGTTTTTTAAATTTTTATAGTGCTTAATATTTATAGGCTCTCTTGCAGAGTCCGTTTGGGAAAGTACCACACCTTTGCCAGTTATTCAACTGCCAAGCAGTAGTGTGCAAGCATTACTGAGGGCAATGTTTCCAGCGTAACTACGGGGATGAACTTATCCGATGAACTTATCTGATTTAGATACCGTTTCGGAGATTTATCTGTTTATTTATTTATCAATTCTTTTCCATTGTTCTGATCAATCTGATCAATAGATTGATCAGATTGATGATACGCACTCACACCCTTACCTGACACTTGACATGCCATAGACAAAATTCTCACTTTAAAATTTAATATTTCATGTAAAATGTTAATGTAAACATTCAAAATGTTATTGTATACAGTCTAATAATTTTGTCCAAGTCCATTGGAAGAAGCTGCCTTTTGCAACACAGTTTTTAACTAACGCAGCAAGCAGAGCTATCACCTGTATTTAACCTTAGTTTTATGTTTTGCAATAAATTATGTTTATGTTTTATGTTTTCTATTAATTTGTAAGAACATAAAACCGAATTACTGATTAGATATCCCAATCATCCCGACCGGTAAAGAAGCGTGAAAAGCACAGGAGTTCGTAGTAAAAGTTAGTAAGAATGAGCCCTAAAAAAGGTTTAAAAATAATTTCAGGTGTGACTTCTAAAGGATAAAACTCAAGGTTGCGGGCATCAGCTAGTCCGGCAATAATCCTAGAAATCTTGTTTTGTATCTTATTAAAGTAAAGTGGGTTTAAAGGATAATAACTTTATTTTTTCAAAAACACTTACAACAACGTACATAACAGCGCTTTACTTTGTAAGTATAATTTAGCAAACAAAGTAATACTAAGAGGTATTATTTACCTAATTTTTTCCTGTATTTTCAAGTAGTCGTGAAAACACTTTGCTAATTAATAAAATACTCACTTACTTCAGAAAAATAAAATCAATCGTGCAAATAAATCAATTTTAGTTAACTTTTAAGGATTTTTACATTTTACAACAATCTATCATTCACCAGCCACCGTAAATTTCACAATGTCATCGGTCCATCTATTGGGAGGCCTCAGTCTTCTGATACTACTACGTTAGTATGTATAGTCATTATTTTGAAACTACCCCTTTTCTACGCTTTGCGCGCAGACCTTTAGCCTTTCGCTCCTGAGAAGGTAACGTTGGTAGATATGGTAGCGTTGATTAGGTAATTTAATTTTTATAAATCTTCGTCAAAGACAATACTCCTAGAGCGTGCACAAGATTGTGTGCACTGTGAATGGGAAAGAGTCACTGGCCGTGTGAAAGCAGAGTGAGCAATGGCAGACTGACCACGCCTACTGTGGTCAAAGTCTACCCTTGGGCTTTACGTATTTCCAGCAGACGCTGCTTGGGAACTATGCACGCGCTCAATATGCATACTGTAGTTTTTATTAATGAGGTTTTTTTTTAAATTGCTATTACCAATACCAACATTAACATAATTATATCAGTTTAACACAACTAATAATTTCTCTCTATGTACTGCGCTGTATACCAATTTAAGTAGCGCGAGAAACTTCGATCAACCAATGGTAAATTAGAGTACTACGCTCGCTAAAATCTTGCGCTGTTATAGGTCGATCGATCTCACGGCGAAATCGCGGCTGCCCATCCGACAGTGTATGAATCGTGTGAATAGGACACAGCTAAGAATGCATATTATTGTAACTGCCATTTGCGCTAACAAATAAATTTCAATATAGTTTTTTTTACACGTTCGGCTACAGTCGAAAAGCGGTCTGCGCTTTCTTGCGCAATCAAAAACCGCCGATTGGAATTATTAGATAAGTAAAGCTGTACCTAGAAACGAGACAAGTCTATCTCCAGTCCAGAGCTATCTCTATCGCACATTATCTACATTGTTGATTGTTTAAAAATTACTAAGAGATATTTTTTTTTAAAGAGCGTTATCTTGACAATAGGGCAATTTTCATGTTACTTTTTGGCGGAGGAGAATTAAAAAAACTCGAAGTCTGCCAGGATGTGTTATGAGTGTCTTACACTGTGCTCTTAGACGAATAATCCTGCGGACAATTTAAAACGATTTTAATCAATAAAAATTAAAGTTTGCGCAGTAAAATGGAAAACCCAGATTATAATAGCTATCAGTATAGCTATAGCCACACTGTTATAGACCTACAGAGTAAAAAAGACAGAGTACCAACTTGCAGAAATGCGTGAAATATTTATCGCAGAAAGTTAGTTCGGCTACGGAACCCTAGAAAGGAAATTATTTATACGTATTCGCTGTATAAATACTAATTATAAATAACGTAATAATGTACAAATAATTTTAACTATTAAAACAGTCTCATCGCTATCTAATTATTGCCGAAAGCTGCTGTAAATTACAAGGAAAACATCATCCATTTAACTGACTTGGCAAATAATGAACATATATTTTCTTTATAAGAAAGGGTATGCTAAGCCAAAATGGGCTTGTAGTACTCAAGTACTCATCATTATGAACAACTTTTATAATGGGACCAAAACTAAAGAAAAAAATACAGCTGTTCCATAGAAAAATTACTATGAGACCTTTTCGGCTTAGCATTTTTTTTTTCCTTATAATCCTGCTGATGCCTAACTTTTGTATAGGTAACTATTAGTTCGCGCTAACCTAATACCTCGTGACTTCATCTTCAAAATCTATGGACCGGATGTGCTCGTATTGGAATTTAGTAAAATTTTTATTTAATTCTATTTTACTTGCCTACAAAATTTTAAGAATATCAGATCAACGATTTGCATGTTATCGTCGAACTAAAAAAAATACAAAAACTGAATTGTTCCCGTAGAGTTAGGCAGCTGACAGTGTTCATCCATACCCATATTTTTTTTCTCTCGTTCATTGTTCAATGACAGCATAAAATATTAAAAAATAATAAAACAATGCGCACTTATTTACACATTATTATTATGTTCACTTTTTTGGACGTATTTTATTCTTAGGTGTACTTTTGATGCTGTCTTTTGATACACATAATCATCACATTGAGAAGGCGCCAACTTAGATTAACACATTACAGTCATAAAAATTATTTACTTATTTAATTAACATTTTGCAAAACGATAACTAGGTAACTGAAATTCTCCAATATTCGAAATTCCGTGTCGCGCCATACCTAGCGAGTAGGTACAAAGCGTGGTTGCGGCCGCCGAGTGAACTAATGTGTCATCAAAGAATCTGCACATTGTTTAATCAGCGTTTCCGTGTTAAGTGTACATCAGTCACCGTCTAAGTCAGCAGCAACTTTATGTAACATTCACAATGTCATTAACATGTGACGTCACGGTTTATTTACTACCAGCTTGTTCGGATTACATGTGTGTAGTAGTACATGTCTGTAATATAAGAACTCAGCGTACGATAGCATCCTGTATACTACTTTGTATGTATATACCTTGTTTTCTACTTTGAGCTTTGTTTTTACAAAAATAAGGTTCTCATTCAAACTCTGATCCGATACTAGCCGTATTATTTTTTCCAAGTATATCGCATTTTCTTGCTATAAACACATATCTTATAAAAATATGCAACCATTCTACTACGTACTAAAGGCGACACCGAAGTACATTGCAGTATCCCATAATTGTAGTCACGCTGCCAAACTTCAGCCGGTCATTTCTTCGAAGAAAAAAAAACGTTTACAACTTACGACATGAAAATTTATTTAAATCTAAATAATATAACGTAACAAAGCGAGTGTAGTTGAGTAAAGCCACTACAATTAATTGGGACATACATGACATTTCATTAACGGCCTGAAGACGTCCACTGCACTATGTAACAAATTGCGAAAAAATAATGCGGAAAATGTAAATTTACAACGCGAGATATAACACAGTTATTGCATAATTAATTATACTATAATGTCCCAGTCTCTACGAAAACAACTATTCAAGTATCAAACACGTTTGTGATAACTAGAATTCTAATAGTAAGGCAGTAGGTATTAAAAACCAGTTAGTAAGGACTTCCTGCCTTCCTGCCGCGAGGATTGTCACAGTAAGTATTTGAAATAGTGTTGTCGCTATGCTACCTGTGCGTGCGATAGAGAGAGATTCAATTATAGACATCAATTTATTTTAAAAAAATTGATGAAATTAGCGTTTCGGGGGAAAACGGCTATCAGCCCCTAAATCTTATCAAAATCTTTTGTTTTTTGTGTGTTGTTGCTATTTATCTAGGCTGATATTTTTTTTTTATTTAATAATAAAAAAAATACTTTTACTCCTCATAATTTCAACACAAAAAAATTAACTACGAGAATATTGCGATAATTAAAAAAAAACAACTTACAAGCATAGTTTTTACGCTGTATATAACATAATAATATTTATTATACAAAAATCATCGAAATCACATAACATTATTTAGAGGTGGGGGACAGTTGGCGCTTTTTCTATTTATCTGTGCGCTTTTTGTATGGACCAAGTGATAATACTCTAATCATAAATGACGTGATTATACAATGAAAATTATAATGAACTAGCTGTTACCCGCGCCTTCGTTCGCGTGAACACACAAAAAAATACTAAGCCTACATTCTGTCAAAAAAGTATCGGGAAAAAGAAGAAATAATCAGGATTTGGAAAATGGAAAAAGTATATATTGTGCCGCTGGTGCTCTCTAGTACGCAAATTTTTACAAGAAGAAGCACCAACTGAATTGTCACTTGGAAAATGAACACCACTTGGCCCGTGGTGTTTTAAATTCTACCGAAATTCTTAAAATTTCGAGATAACAAATAGCTTTCGAGCATAACAATAATAATAATCGTTTATTGACCAAGGCTTAAGGGCTGTAAAATTTTGCACAGGAGAAAATGGACATATAATTTATTAAGTAGACGCTAACAACAATTTTTTGTTTGCCTAAGAACTAGCTGGCACCTGTACTAGAGTAATAAAACTGTGCTACTGGCGCCAGAGGAGCCATTGCGGAGGGCTCTCCGCAATATGTACTTAATAGTTGTGTTTGGGTCGAGTCATAAATTGAATGATTACAATTTTCATAAGAATTAAAATTTTGAAATGGTCTTGAAATAATTTTAGCAAAAATTGGTACTTAACAAAAAAAAAACCATTTAATTTTGTTTTAAAAATAAGTGTGCAACAACATTTTAAATAGAAAGAATAGCTAACATTTTGTGTATTATTGACCTTTCCCCGGTACTTTCTTGACAGAGTATTATGTACGTCCTATATCTATGCAAAAATTCATGCCGTTTAACCGTGACTAACACGCAGACAGAGAGACAGAGTTACTTTCGCATTTATAATATTAGTTAGGATAAGGATAACATATCTAAATTAAACGCGGGATATTATTTACTACCCTAGTCGACGTTTACGCTTTTTCTGCATAATAATCATAGGTATTATATATCATATATATCAAAGGATTTAGCGAAGCAAAAATAAGCAGGTTACGAAAATCGCAGTCGCCGCGCAGTCAATTTTTTTCACGTCTAGGTTTTTTTTAATTCTGTCCGAAGGTGTCCCATTACTAAGTCTACAGCGTCAGTGCATCCGTATTTCTTTTGAACCGTAATAGTTAGCTCCTGTTTTTTTTTTACCGACAAATAATAATAACAATAAAAAAGAAAAAAATAACAGTCTGCAAAATGTAGCCTATGGCACCCCGGATGTAAAGAGGAATCCAACAACACCTCAGTCATCAAAATCAGTCTAGTCATACAGGCACAATATTACCTACCTAACATACTTATTATGTACATCCCAGTAAGATTACCTACCTTCTTGGGCAGTCAGGTAAAAAGTACAAAACTAAGGAGAACAAGAAACCACAGAATTCTCCTTATAATTTATGTCTTTGCAAGAAACGTATTTTTTTGACTTATCCTAAAAAAGGTAATAGGAGGACAGGCAGCAGCGTCCTCTTAGTAAACGGTGAGCATGCTGTGATCTCCTAGCCGCCTGCCAAGCGTGGGGATTACGGCCTTAATACAACAATGGACGAATTCTAGCTGATGATGAAAAATAGTAAGGAAAACAAAAATGGTTTTGGTAACTTTGGTACGGCGTCGCCGGTAAGTCCGACTCTGAATATTAGAGTCGGACTTACCGGCGAAGAATGAAGCTCTGAGGTCACATGAAGCACACGCAAATTAATAAAATTTAGTTTATAATACTCATAAATGCACCTGTTGTAATTTTTAAGAACGCTAAAACAGTAAACTTTTGAACAAGGCCTTCGGGTTGATACCCATGTCAATGTACTGGCGTGAGAAAATCACACTTGACAATAATCGCGGAATGCAGTTGCTTTAACGAATATATTATGTAGGTAGATAGGCCAAACAGCAAAAACTAGTTGCTTATAACACCCATAGAATGTTTTGTAAAAAACTGTTTATAAACTAATTTTTTTTATTAACTTGTTTATTAACTATGAAAACTGACGTGGTTTTGATACATTTTGTTTTAATAAAACGGGAATACTTACGTTAAATTGAGTCGGCTATTCCGACTATAGTTTCGATCACAAGGCAAGACGGGGTCGCGCGCGTGTCTCGCTTAGCATTTCTTGATAAAGATCACCGAATGTGATCGAAACTATAGTCGGAATAACCGACTCAATTTGACGTGAGTATTCCCGTTTTATTAAAACAAAATGTTTATATATATTTTATTAGGAAGTTGCGGATTTATATCTCTGTTCAGTGTCAAAACAAATTCATAGGCAGTGTGACACATGACAAAACAGTTACAAACCATCTATGTGACGAAAGTCCTAAAACAGTATGTACTGACCACAATATGACCTTAAAATTTTCTTCAATAGTACTTTTTCATATTAAACAACTGGCCTTTTGTAGAAACTCAGAGTCGCACAGCGAGCAATAGAGAGAGCTATGCTCGGAGTATCTTTGCGCGATAATATCCGGAACGAGGATATTCGTCGAAGAACCAAATTCACCGATTTAGGTTTCAGAGTTTGCAAGCTGAAGTGGCAATGGGCAGGCCACATCACTCGACGATTACCGGTGGAGAAGAAAGGTTCTTGAGTGGCGACCACAAACCGGAAGACGCAGCGTAGGCAGGCCTCACACTAGGTGGACCGACGACATTGTAAAAGTCGCGGGCAAACGGTGGGTGCAGGTGGCACGTTGTCGGTTGGTGTAACGCTCTAAGGGGGAGGCCTATGTTCAGCAGTGGACATCTTCTGGCTGATGATGATGATATTAAACAAGATATTAAACGAGTTTACGTTTCCTTTACCTCACATTATTCATTAACCATTTAATTATTTTATTATTCGTGATAGAGATTGCAAAAAAAATAAACAATTTAAAAGATGCTTGTGTAATTTGACGTGATTTTTTTTTAATGTTTTATTTTGTCTATCAGTTTTACTGATAATCTACGGTAAGGTTTACCATGAGTTTGAAGTGTCCATTATTGAGCTTTTGTAAAATATTTATCAAATAAAGTGACTTCGAGTTTATAAGGGCCGTTAAAGTAGGTAGCTACTTGTCGTGACAATGTTTTCACTAATATCATGGATTCAAACTGAAATAGTTCCGTGTGAGCACAAATGATTAATCTTCTATTTAATAAAAATAAATTTCCGTTCGTAAGTCTCGCTAAAAAACAAAAATGGATTGACCGATTTTGATGATTCCTTTTTTATTGTTTTCGTAATTGTCAGGACAAGTTTTATATACAGAGTTTAGCGAGGCCGAAGACCGAGCTTCGTCGCATACGACGTCGCGGGCATCAGCTAGTCTATACATAAAAGGCGATTTATGTATTTTTCCTATAGACTCTAAAGGCTGGGCCGATTTTAGTGAAATTTCAGGCAATTTTCAGATTAGCCCAGTGGATGATCCTATATATGAAGTTTGGTAGCCGTGCAAAATCATGTTATATTTCTGAAGTACAAACAGTGGTCATACCAATAAAAAAGATAATTATGAGGGTGTATCGTGTCAAATTGTGTTAATCATGTATCTAACATGAGATATATTATGAGAGAGGTATGTAGAATCACTGAACTTCAGAAGCAAAATCTTAAGAAAAATTCAGTGTATTCAACATTGTGTTTTTTCAGTGTAATTTTATAAATCACATTACAATTATTTTTTTGTATCGAAACATTCTGAAATATTGTCACAAAATCGCTGGAGTCCTATCTCTATCTTCAATTAAAAGCTCATGATCTCAGCGAGATAAATTTTGTACGGAACCATTTCATTTATTCTCAACTTGATTTGGTTCCTATTACTTGTTGAAGATGATTCTCATAGCGTCTATTAACATCTCTTCAATATGTCATATCTTTTCCAATACTTCAAATAATTTTTTTCTTGCTTCTATGGAACTACTATATCAGCCTTTAAACATCCCACTGCTGGAATATCCGCCTACCCTCGAAGGGTGATTAGGCCATATCCACCACGCTGGCCCAGTGCATGTTGGCGGATTCACATACGCCATCGAATTTCTTCTCCGGAAATATGCAGGCTTCCTCACGATGTTTTCCTTCACCGTAAAGGACCGCCCGCATCACCGTTTTCGTATATCATTGGTACGGGCTCGCCTGGGTTCGAACCCGCTACCTCACAAATGTGAGGCGAGCGTTTTCCCTCTGAGCTGCCACGACTTACTATTGAATACAAATAAAAATTGGAATCGTAGTTTTTTTGTCAGTGATGAACTAAGGAAGTGCAATAAAGGGGCAGAAAATAACAGGACATCGTTAAAGACGTTGATCGTTTTGATACTCTTACTAAATAAACAACTTGAAAAACTTGAAAAACGCCAAAAAAAACTTGCCTAGACAAACTATGGCACTACTAAACTAAAAATAAAATATCATTTATGGCCCAAATTTATTCAAAATCCATTAAAGAGACGTGCGCAGACTCCATAAGGCAAAGCAAAAAAATAAACATATTATACCGGTTTTTGAAGTTCAGTTACCTTAGAAAAAAAAATTCGTTGTGGTATCGATTTAAACTTAGTAAACAACTGCCTACGTCAAATAATAATGTTACGCAGATACAGTTTTTTTTTTTATGGTATTGAGTGACGAGCCGCACAAGTCGCTCGCCTGTTAAGCGTCACGCTTGCCCATAACAGTTTAATGCCTCCCAACATTTTGAACTTCTTCCTAACTCTGTGCGGCACCGCACTGCGCTCGTCCCCCTGATATATAAGATGTTAAGCCTCTTTATGCCCAGTAATTTTGCTGGAAAAATTGCCCTTCAATCCGGAACACAGTAATGCTCGCAAACTACTGCTTGGCGGTTGAATAACTGGCAAAGGTGTGGTACGGCCCCGGACGTAATCTTGCAAAAGAGTCCTACCTCTACAAAGCAAGCAAGTCACGGTCCCAAAAAATATTTTTTTTCGTTTTGACATTTAGATCTACGTAATCTATTATGTACTGACTAATTTTCAATATGAGAGCCGCTTGTTGACTTTGACGCTTGACCGCTTGTTTTTTTTTAATTTTCATGTGATTCGTGTTATACGGGGAAAAAGGTTTTTTTTTTGGATTAATTGCTTTTATGTATCTACGAGTACAAGTTTCACGAGAAATTGTAAGACGAGATCGCGCGTTTGGCGTTTGGCGCCAACCGCTGGTTACGAATGGCAAATTTTTCGTTCAGTGTGGCGTTTTATGGGGAGGCCTATGTTCAGCAGTGGACGCTTTCCGGCTTCTGATGATGATGATGTATATTTTTTCAAATATAATTATTTTACAGAATCGACGAAAAATAACATATTATTAAAAATCTTAAAAATGATCTACTTACACTTATCGGAACCACTGCAAAGCAAAACGACCAAGTAGGCAATCGACCATGTGGCAGAATGGAATCATGATAATCTAGATTTATAATTATAAAATAAAAATAAATAACTATTTGAATGATAACAATAATGCCATTGTAATATATGCTCAAGAAAAAAATTATGGCCGTGAGTATCCCGACTACAATTATGGGTGTCTAATTACTGTGTATATTTATGGTCACAATAAAATAATACAATACATCATAACAAAAGGTCAGTGGCTGGTTTTGTAACGGTTATGTGCGCTTATGGGGTCTTGGTGCGTAGGTCAAGGATACTATTTAGTCTTTTGAATGTAGTTACGGCTTCAAGGTCACGTTTTTAGTAATCTTCGAAATCGGAACTCGCGAAAGAAGAAAGAGACATGTAGTATTTATTTATTTATCTATTTTTTTATATATTTGGGTGACATTGGAGTTGGATCCATTGGCCCCAGGACCTCATATTATCATTTTCAAAAATCTATCAGAGCGCCTGGTTGATGAGATCCTGGGCCAAAATACTGGCGTAGAGTATTCTGTAGCGGTAGGACTATTTTGCATTGAATTTTCTTTCGTTTGAATTGAATTGCAAACTCAACATAAGCAGTAGTGTACAAACATTACTGTGTTCTGGATTGAAGGGCATTTCATTAATTACTCTGTAAATAGATATTTAACAACAAATATCTCCGGGTGGCGAGCGCAGCCATGGATATTTAGCTGTTGATGTTCAACATTCTGGGTGGCACTGAACTGAGTGCCTAGTGTGAATTTTTCCAAATGAGTTCAATTACTCGATTCAAAATGTGTATGTAATAAGAGTCGTCTAGCGCCATCTAGATGGCACTGCTCTTACTCTTACAAAAACTCGCAGTTGTTCATAATGATAAGTACTATAAACCTTTTTCGAGTTTTGGCGGGAACGTGAAGAATTCATGTCGCGTCATTTTATTATTTTCCAAAACTTGTGTTATTTCGAGTGTTAATGTGTAAAAACGGTGAATTTTTACCCGTTAAGTGTTCGTGAACATGCACGAGTGTTGGTGAATGGTATAATGTCGTGAAACGTGAATTTTTGTGTTGTTTCCAAAACTCCATAGAAGGCTCTAGTAAAGTTTCACCACTTGACTGGGGCATGACTTGGACTTGACCGTGACTTTCTTTGCTTGACTTTGACCGTGACTATGACTTGTTTGATAATATCTAACAAAACTTAGAATATATTATGTATACTTGACACTGGCAAATGCATAAGACGTGCGACGCCAAAATCCTCTTAGGAGAAAAATTCTTATGTAGTATTTATCTATTTTTTTATATATTTGGGTGATATTGGACCCATTGGACAGACCCATTGGCATAACTGCTGTTCCATAGAAAAATGACAATGATACTCGACAAAATGTATGGAACAGCAGATATTTTTTTCTCGATTTCAGGGTTGGTCCCATAGTAAAAGTTATTCATAATGATGAGTACTATAAGCCCTTTTTGGACGGTCACTTGCCGATGGGCCTCCCTGTATAAATACCTATCCATTATTCATTTCTGAGTTATCTAAGCTTTATTTATGATGAATCGAAATCTTAAATCGCATGACAATAATTTTGATGTAAGATTGAGTAAGCAGCTTTATAGATAATCATAAATCGTAATATTCTTGCGTTAAGTAAAATAATGATTGTGCAAACATTTTAGTCACACTAGAATTAGATAAACTATTTGCATACATTTTGCTGAATAGGGTAACTGGAGCTTCTTAGAATATGGCTTCAGCATCTTGCCTAACATAAGACGATTAAAAGAAGACCTTTAGGCACGCATTGGCGTTTGGGATCAGGCCCTGTGATCTTTAAGGCTTTTTTGTTAAAACCCTTTGGGTTAAAACCTTAAAACGAGGAATTCAAAAAACATATATTTTTATTATTACCTTATATGTTATTTCAGTTAGTTCAGTTACAAAATATCTCTACTTCATAGATCTTGCACCAAACAGGGTTGAATCTCAAGTGTATATCAAGATACTCATCAACGAAAACCCATAAACTAATGTTGCGTAAAAGTCTAAAGTCTATTGTTTGGTAATAATCGTAGTTAGAATTGGCAAAGATTCGAAACATGACTTGCAGTTCCAAAGGTTAAAGTTGTATCCAGTGCCATGAACAAAATACTCTACATAACTTATAGGTATTCATTTATATTAACTGACCAAGGTCTAGTTTGGTGACGCAATGAGTCGATTACGATGTATGTAGATAGAGTTGACGAAAATCCGGTCAATGTAATATAGAAACCGTTAATCAACAAATAGTAGACTTTGTAGTTATCATCATAAGTAAGAAGACATTCCATGCTGAGCAAAGGCATGGCTGGTAGGTTGCCGTAATCCCAACGCATGACAGGCGGCTTGTAATCGCAGAACGCTTGCCTTTTACTAAACCAAGAAGACGATGCTGCTCGTCATCCAGTAATTCTACTCGCAGTCTTAGGACATGCCAGGATTACTATTTTTTTTGTTGGCCAGTATTGACCACTACAACCTTAACGAACTTTGGCGAACGCATATGGCGTTGAGCCCTAAAAACTATTATTAGGAGCGAGGGTGACTAGCGCAAGGGTACCGCTGCGGTACGAACCTCGGCTTGGGCCGTCACCCGGGAGGGAGAAATCAGACTTTTCCTGGCATCCCAGATGGGGTGTGCCCTAGGACCCTAGCGTTTTGGTTATTATCTGTTTGATTATTTGGAGAGAATCTAACCGATCATCTGACAGATCCTGGGACTGTTCGACCATGCCGGTGGATGCCCGGGTCATATGTTATTACTAGTTATACTCTTTCATAATATCGCTAAAATCTTACCTTTCATTTTCAGTGTTGTACAAATAAAATATGCAAAAGTTACAGTAACTTCCTATGACAACTCACTATGTAACTGAATAAAGTAGAATAATAATATTCACTAGTGTGATGATTTGCAAAATTGTTAATTTTGTTGTTGCTTAGGGTCCTTGGTGTAAGACCATTACCATAATTACGAATATGTTATCATTTGTGTCTAGTATTCATTTGAACTTTATTTAAGTCTGTATTTATGCTCTGTTGTGACGAGCGTCTGTTGACTTTTGACAAGTACAATATTATGACAAACGCAATTAAGTGACATTGACATTGACAGATGCTCAAATCCTGATTTATTACTGAGATTGAAGCCTAGTCCTTCATTAGTTGCATCTACAGTATTGTCTCGCTCGCGAATTTAAAAATTATAAAAGATATAAAATTACTGAGTGATATGATATTTTAGTCCATACACGATCAATATTTTTTTTGTAATTATTGCCAACTCTTTTACTGTCTTTCTTTTCGCATCTTCTTTCGCACTCTTTGGCGAAACTTAGTTGCTAAGTTACAATGTATCTTAAATATCAGTGAAATATCACGAAAATGAAAAAAAAAAGTTTGTCTTCTGTTTATGATAAGAAAATAAATATTTTAAAGAACCGTTCATTTTATATCTGTTAATTTTACGGAGATCCAAAAATTAAGAGTTTTTTTTTTTTTTTTCTGTCTACTTAGCATATCAAATCAATTTCTTTAAAATATTTCTATTGTTAGAGTTTTGGTAGACAGTTACAACAGTTATATAATACTAGTTGTTACACGGGCTTCGTTCACGTGGTCATAAAAAAAAGTATCATATTTACGTCTTTGTGATCTACAGTAACTCCTTATAAAATTTTATCAAGATCCGTTCAGCCATTAAGCTGTGACAACGTGACAAACATCCAGACAGAGAGACAACGTTCCTTCCTATAGTTCGCTAGATGCATGGCGTTGTTCGCATTTTTGTGCGTTTTTTGACGTTTCGTACGGACCGACAGTTGTAATACAGGGAGTTCTGAATCGCGCAAGCGAAGTTTTTTCCACGAGACGAACTTACTCATTTTCATACCTTGAAGCCTTATTGGTCCTATTCGGAGATAAGACAAACTGATGATTTCGAGATTCCAATCTCGACTGTCTTTCGTCTCGATCACCTCCGACCACTCGATGTATCTCTCACGTTAGACAACGTGAATATCTCGATTACAGCGTTGAGAATAAAAAATATCGTATTTTTTTTCGAGACAAGATTTAATCACGGCTTTCGAGAATAAGGGTTACTGTATTCCTCTGAATTATAATATCAGTAGGATATTTATTGAAATTAACACTATCCACAAAACATTGCAACTGTATAGGTACTCCTTAATAAAGTCAGGTGACCAGTGATCAAACTCCAAACCCTTAAAAACTTATCTGAACTAAAAATGTTATTGAAAATTATCTCCCACCGGCACACACACAAACAGATCTACCAACTTATAAAACTAGCCATCAATTAAACTGTAAGAATGAATCGATTGATATTACCGGACTGATCTCAACAAAATATCAAGATTACTATTCATATTAACAAATTTAATTTAATGTTGCATCGTATTTTAATTTCATCAAATGCATGCAATTTTTCAAATGTGAAAGGCGCGTGGTATTGACACACCGCAAATATTCAAGTCACGAGTCTTATTCTGGAATTCTTCTCTATTGTAGTGGTATGAGTCGTAGTGGTAGGGCTCTTCTGCAGAGTCCGCCTGTGGAAGTACCACACCTTTGCCAGTTATTCAACTACCACGCAGTAGTGTGCAAATATTACTGTGTTCCGGATTGAAGGGAAATGTTTCCAGCGTGAGTAATTACTGGGCACATAGAGATTTAACTTTGGTCCCTTAATAAAAGTTATTCACAATCATAAGTACTATGAGCTCCTTTCGGCTTAGCATACGCTTTCCTTATAGCCCTGTATATACATACATACATGCACTTATGACAACTTAAGTGATCCCACAGACATGTTCTCGTGTACTATTTCAACTTTTAAACTTGCTCTTAATAATTTGATTAAGTGAAACCATTGTTTGTTAATATTTACATATGTAATTAATTAGTAATTACTTCAATAATTACTCACTTTTAGTGTCAAGTTTTTAAGTATAAGTTGTGTCCGGTTATAATTGGACTTTAGGTTTAAAGTGCTGTGTCTCTATCTATATATATTGTATTTTTAATAATCTATTGTCTGTTACCGAACCTTTTTCAATAAAATAAAATAAAATAAAATAAAAATACTTCGCTATAATGGTAGTCAACCAGCAAGCCTAGCATGAAATCTCTACACTTTTTATCGCGCTAAAACAGGATACTGCTGCGATTATTTGTATACGTTTTTCCCATTTTCGCACGACAAATTTTACACGATGTATGTATATTTTTGATTTGTTATGAGTTGTTTTGGCACAGATATTATATTGCATTCACGTTTCGCACTTTTGAGTGCAGTTTCAACCCACGGCCATAAAAGTGATTGCTTAAATCAAAGGTTGCTATACTCACATCGATTCGAACCTTGAAAACCCAGATAGACAGTGAATTTAGCATTAATTAGTAAAAGGAATTTTTTTTCGGTAATTTCAGAAAAAAACCTATAGTATTAATATACAATAATTAAAAAAAAAAACGTATCCGGAACAGACTCAAATTTATATTTTACAATATAGTCTCTATTTGCTATATGTTAGAGTCTATTTCAGATTTTACTAAAATCTTCTCTACTCTTATCTTTATTTCGTTTTTAAGGACGTATTCAAAGAATTTATTTTATTTTATTATTACACGAATTTTAAGATCGCAAATCACTCCCAAATTCACTTTTGACGAAATTTATGGTAAAGCAATTTCTATATTAGTGAACCTTTATAGAAATTGAGCTATCGCTGTTCAAACGACTTTTTCTATCAAATTGATTTTGGACTAGGTTTATTACGAGTGGAAGTGATTATAAACCACTTTGGAACATGATGCGGTAAGTTTTAAAACCGCAATTCAAGAATTACTGTTATTTTACAACAAAGGTATTGCAAATATTTCAATTAAGGAACATAAAGCAGTTTGTTAATAATCATGATATGGTCAGTTTTACCCGTTTATTAATCATTAGGTAAAGTGTACGATGCGTCACGTAATGTTAGAGGAAATAATGTATCTGCCTTCTTAATTACAAAAGGTAAATTACAGTCAATAATAAACCATGCGTGATCGTGCGATCAAGTTTTGATCAACTAAGATTTTTAAAACCTAGCTGGAGAATCTCGTTACTAGCTGAAATACCTTCTCTGGCGTTCAATTTTTTTTCCGAAATGCAACGAGAATTCAATAAATCTTAGTCATTTTGTTCAAGGTTTCTCTCATTTCGCCTTTTGTACCTATATAAAGAAAACAGATTAAATTGCTCTTGTGTGGAATGTTGATCTGGTTTCTGATGCAAGTTTTAAACGTAGCCATTTTCTTGTTCTTGTTGAACAAAAATAGTCTTAACTTTCAATGAGTAATATTTATTTACATATGAGCCCTATAGCCTCAGTTTGACTAAATTATTTAATGTAATTTACAGTATTTATCCGCCACCACAAAATCTAATCCAACCACGGATTACATATGAAATCGGATAAATAACATATTTGAATTAAACAACGAAATTCTTCATATTTTCGTTTCGTAGTTTGCGCGTGATTTAAAAAATATGTTTACTCGATACAATGCGGCATGATTTTTTTAAAATTTCGGGGATGGTATGTCGTATGCATGAAACAGAGAGGGTGTATGGCGGATTAGCCACTTGAAAATTATAGTGATGGCGAATTGCAAAACATGATCTAGACACGCCTGAAACGACGCATTATATTATAATGTACGCCACGTTATTTTTTTTAAATATACTATGCCAAGTGTCATGCCAAGTAAATTGGCATTAGCGTATAGTTCCCATTTGTACAATAATTAAGCTCTTCATACATTTCGATGCTTACAAAATACGTTACTTTCATCAGGATGCCAGTAAAATAATTGGTCGCAGTTCGTTTAGTCGGCGCTGACCGACATCTAAGAAACGAGGGAGAAAGAGAGATCCTCTCGTTGGTCTGCAGGCCTATGGGTTTCAGGTGTTACGATTCTTATGCTACTTGATACAAAGAATAAAATTCAATTGTTTTTTTTAAGTTCATTACACTGAAAATAAATTTTGTTTCGTCACCATTTTTTGCGTCAAAGTTTTAGGTTTTTTTTATCTTCATCATCATCAGCCATAAAACGTCCACTGCTGAACATAGGCCTCCCCCATACCTCCCCTACGCCATGCTCCTATGCCTCTCTTTTTTTTATATCTCTCACCAAAAGGGATTTTTATGATCCATCACTGAGTATTTGCGCCAGTTTTACGTGGAACCTAAATACTTTGAATACTCATCAATTATTAAACCATTGATTGCGTTTTTGTGGTTTGTCAAAATATGTTTAAAGATATTTTTATAATAGTTTCCCTGCCGTTAGCGTTAAGTGAAACTAAGACTACTTATTATCTAATATATCAATTTGAACTCATTATCTATTTCAATATGAGAGTTGTCACATTAGATTACATCTTCGCGCCTTAGAATGTTGCAGTTTTGAGAGATTTAACCCCGAATACTGAAACGTTCGTTAACTTTGACAACAGATTAATTCTAATACTGACTTTGTCTAGCACTAAGCAAATGACAAAGGCAGCAATAGACTTAATCTGTCGTCAAAGTTAACAAACGTTTCAGTATTCGGGGGTTAGGAGATCGTAACGCTACTGAATGAAACATGAAACAGTACCTATAAATAATTTTAAACTGTATATATTTAGATACACATTTTCATTTAAATCCATTATCAACATCAACTTATGGTATTAGGCATCGATCTTACACCAACCACATTCTAAATATTTATTGCTAGCAAAGCTACCGACTTGTGGCTTTGCTACCAATAAATATTTCATTTCATTTTAGAATCGTCTGCAAAAACAAGGACAGTTAGAACATAATAAGTAAATTCAGTCTGGGCATTAAACTTTACCAAGTATAAATATCCAGTTAAGGATTTAGCAACAAACCTGATAGCCGGCCTTGCGGCTTCTTTGGATATAAAAGTTTTGCAACAATTCACTTCCACGGGACATTGGATTTTAAATAAAAGAATAGATTTCAGGGTTCCACTATAAGTCCATGTAATATCTACGGTCTTGTCCTTAACAATAATAACATTATCCAGTCAAAGGTGTGTCTCGTTAGTTTTTTTACTAGCCTTAATATATGATCCCTTACGTTCATTTTCCAATCTACAAATTTTGCTACATATCTATAATTAGTAGATGGACCTTGATCTAAGCTTTCAACTTTGACCTACACTATAGTATTGATTAACGAACTACTACGTTACTACTGCTTGTTTATTTATTATTTATTTATTTATCTACTGCTTTAATACTAGTGAAAATCAAGCTATTATTATTCGGATTAACTTCTTTTACATATTTATGATAGAACTTCGCCAAGGTAACTTCGTTTAATCATTATTTAATACGAATTATTGTGCTCTAAAATTTGTAATATGAGAATTTGCTTTGAAAAGTTTTATACTTATTTTTGGCATAATAGTTACTTACTACTAATTCGTCCTCAAATTTCATAGAAATAAAAGCATAATTTAAATTTTCGTTGAAATAATGTTTGATTTTTCTTTTTATTACCCGACTTAACTTTAAATTTTTTAATGTCTGTTACCTCAAAACTCTGTGATATATAAACCGTTTTTTAATTATTTTTATTTGAATGTTTAACTTACAGATTGGTCCCATTTTTATCAAAATCCAATTCTGATGATGGGATCCATCAGGAATTGAGGGGATCTTCAAATATTATAGGCATACATTTAGCGATTTTGGTATTTTTACCAACAAGTCAAGCATTTGCATTCAGAAAGTATCATTTGGTGAACTGATGAAGAAGACCACTGATGGCTATCGGAACTCCACAATGATATTAAGTATTTCACTGTGGCGAATAGGAACATTCGATACCATTTCATTTTGCATTGCAAAATCGGTAGTAAATTAGCGAAAAGGCGACAACTAAGTTCAAGAAAAAAATACCTAGGTATCCACACAAAAAGGTATCCACACAAAACTCCAGTGAGCGCCAGCAGTGCGGCCCGAAAATTTATTGATAATTGAACTAAAAACTATATTTTTTTAATGTTGAATCTTCTGCGAAATGAATATAATATAAATGATATAATGATAGCTTGCCTGTCTGGTACAGCACACAGACACAGATGCATATTTCGAAAATACAAAAATGTACTGAATGTGTCTTTAGAGGTCTTGTATCCTGGAAAAGGGTTTTATCCCGGAAAAAAATAACTATTCCTATGATATAGCGCAAGGCGCTGCCCATCCCAGTTGGTAGGATCGATATTTTGAAAGAAATTATACCAGAAATAAATAAGCGACGAGTAGGTCGTTTAAAAAAATAATTTTAGCGATATTATGCTGAACGGATCGACCTGAATCTTTGCATATATATATAGCGTAAGGGTCGAAGAGTGACCGGCTACTTACTATGTAGCTAAAGTAACCTACCTACTTTTACTAAGTATTGCAAAAGCGCGTTCTTTGGCATATTTTTATAGATCAATGTCAAAAGATTTACCAGACACTCTGACTAGTAATATTTCTCAGATTAGTTTTGTCGTAATATCCTTCCTAATATTATAAATGCGAATGTAACTCTGTCTATCTGTCTGTCTCTCTGTCTCTGTGTTAGATATAGTTAGTACATAAATAAATATAGATAGTTTAAATGATAGGGTATAATAATGGAATATACCCAAGTAAGGAGACACTTGGGTACAAAATAATCCTCCTTGCGTCGTATTCATCATGTCTGAGGGTCGTGACCACCGCCTACTTAATGAAAATTCAAAACGAAATTCGAATAATACGTCATCATCACCATAATCATCCGCAATCTTCCTTGTCCCACTTCTAAGAAAGTATATGCTTCTTTCTTGCTTTGCCATTCCTGGCATAGTATCGGTCGGTGTGTTGGTGTGATTATTACAGTTTGCCAATTTATAAGGAGAATTCTGTGCATTTTGCATTCAATAAAATAAATTGGAAAGGACATCTACTTTTCATACGTACTTCAGGAAATATAAATAAAGTGGTACCATAAATTATTGTACACAAAGGTAAAAACGACATTTGAATTGCCTCAACAGTTATTTTAAGAAGTTTATTTAAATGATAATGAAATTTATAACGAATGTAAATTAGATTATTGCAATGAAAATATTTAAAACTAGCGGACTTCCTTTTCCCGAGAGCTCATTTTTATTGTGAAATTATGCATTGACACTGAATACGTATTCAAAACATCTGAAAAGTTTAAATGAATTATACTTCAAAACAGATGTCACCTTCCTTTTCAGGACTCTCAACCCAGTTAGGTCTTAAAGCTAACTCGACAAATTCGATCAAGCCGATTTAGCTACAGGAGATACTACCTATAGGAACACACAAACATATTTACATATACCCCAAAAACAATACCCTCCTTGGTCGGGTAATAAAGGCCCGTCTTCACCAAATCCAGTTGCAGTTGATCTCTGTTGATGTAGTACAAGTAGGATGTGGACCAGAAATGCATGAAATTGTATCGAAGATGACTAAGACTGCAATAAGTGTGGCTCACGCAATGCTCACGGACTGGTGACTGGTGGTGGTGACGTATTGCATGCCATTCAGTGCGACTTATGTAGTGAAGTTTAGTGAAATTTAATATTACTAACTAATGCTAGTTAAACTATAGCATAGATAGTTTATTGCAAAACATAAAAATAGGTTACATAAAAGTGATACCTCTGTCTTTTGCGTTAGTTAAAAACTGTGTTGCAAAAGGCAGCGTCTTCCAATGGTGTGGGTAAAAGTGTTTTACAAAGATTGGAATGAAGGTATACAATACTGTTGAAATAATACATTTTAATGTGAGAAATGTGTCTATGTTATGTAAGCTGTCAGGTAAGTGATGATGTGAGAGGGTGTGTGTGGGTATCATCGCTGCAGTTCACAAACTACATACATATAAAATATATTACTAGTAGACATGCAACGTGGCGGCAACTGAGATTGCAACTAGATTTTGTGCGGCTGAGTTTTCAGAGTTTCAAACACTGCAATATGTGAAATTCAAAATTACTATCATGATTTTCAGTAATCTTTCTACTTTATTGCATAATAGAAATAACGACTACTTTGAACACTGCTTCGAGCTTTTTAAGGTTCGCAAAAGTCGTGTCTTTAATTCAATCTATCGTGAGATCCTGACGAAGGTCATATTGTAAATTGTAAAATTGTAGATGTAGATGTAGATTGTAAAATTAAAACATTTACTGTGTTTTGTTCAAATTACTTGGCAAGACTGGAAACTTATCGTTATAGTCTATTAAAACTTATTGAAAGCAACAGTGCAGTCTAATTTTGTCATATAAAATATTTTTACGATAACTGCTGCCTCATCATTTGGATATAATATATAAACACTTTCACGCACAGTTGAAAAGAGATGGCTTTAGTCAAAAAACCTAAAAGTGCTAATAACATCTAAACCAAGAAATCTATCGAAATTCTGTTCCATGAAAACCTAGATATGATTATTACCTCATTATTAGTGTAATAATCACTTGAATTATACACCAGGGGATCCCAGCGCCAGCGATAAATGTGTGTAAATCGAGGTCTTTTCAATGTTTTTTTTATCGAGAAAATGTAATGTGATCTTGGTTCCCGCCATACAATACTAGATGACAGAACTATACATAAATCCCAAAATATGATTTTTAATATACACTGAGTGGCATTAAATAGAAAAAAACATATTTTTTCAAAGTTTAGGTAATGAAAATGGTTTAGGTTACATAATTACTTTTTCTGTGTTGTATTTTTTTTACCCGATTTTTTCTTGTACTTGGTCAAATGAAGTTCATTCTGTGGTGTACGTAAGTACGTTTGTTTGTGTGTTCCTTTAGTACCTCCGGTAGCATAAACGGCTTGACCGATTTTGACGAGTGAGGTGTCTTTGGATTTCGCATGTCTTAAATTATTTTTTATACAAGCACAGGTTGTTGATTTTTGCTGATTGGTCTTTAGATTTTAGAAATTGTTTTAGTTAAGTTTTTTTTTTCTAATTTGACTCAGAATGTAAATTATATATGTATACCTACCACTTGAATTTAATGGTATGGTAAACAGGATTTTTGATAATTATTCTGATAATATTATTGATAACAGTTAAGGTCCATTACCAAATACATAACATTTGCTAACTGGTTATTGGTTTGCCTAAAAATAAGTTGTTAAAAACATATTTAAAATCCGGCCGCATAAATTATTGTAATAGTCCGAAAACATTCCATAGACAAATAACCAAAGGGTATAACAGGGTATATATTAATTATTGGCTAAAACTGTCCCATACATATTTATGTATCCTAATAATAAACATTTACCAAACATAACCATCGAAATCCACCGAACATTATTCCATCAAGCAGTTATCATAGTTAATCAGAGACATAAAATCTGTAATAATGTTTTCGAATTGTATTTACATTTTTACGAAATAAATCTTTTTGTTGTTATATTTTTATTCCTGCTATTAATTTCCAACTAATTCCACTACAAAAAAACGTATTTCTGATTTGCGTCAAGTCAAGTCAAGTTATGTCAATGATTGGAATACTTGTATTGTAGTTTATTTGTACGTATTTACAGACTATCGATAAATACAGATTAGAGTTTTGGCGGGAACGTGAAGAAGTCATGTCGCGTCATTTAACTATTTTCCAAAACTTGTGTTATTTCGAGTGGAATGGTGGATTTTTGTTCATTAAATGTTCGTGATCGTGCATGAGTGTTGGTGAATAGTATAATGTCGTGAAACGTGACTTTTCGTGTTGTTTCCAAAACTCCATAGAAGGTTCTAGTAAAGTTTTCACCACTTTACTGGGGCATGACTTGACCTTGACCGTGACTTTCATTGCTTGATTTAGACTATGAATGAGACTTATTTTAATTGTGAATTATTTAATATCACTTGAACTATTACAATACTTGACAGTGGCTAAATACATAACGTGTGGAGCCAAAAAATAAAAGGAAAAAAAATATACAGATTAAGTTGGGTGAGTCATGTAATTTGTTCAATGACAACTTTACTAATTTAAAAAAAAAATTGAATTTAAATTCAATGTAGAAAAAAGTATTAAAAAACAGAACTGCGTAAACTATAATCTGGCAGGAATCTTTAAAACATTTAACATTTATCCCTTGACAGAATAATATTAAATGTTTAATCGCACAATAAGTAGTATTTTGTAACAGAAACAAATAATTATCATTAATATCAAACGTCACTTCCAACGGAACTGTCGAAATTATGACTACTATAAAAGTAAGGAGGACCTTGAAGGTGATGTTTGGAAAAGAATTGTCGGAGACTTTCTTGGCGTGCACTAGTCATCAGATTATGTCAAACATCATAATAATCACCTTCATTATGTGAATTATTTAATAGAAAGTGAATTGATCAGGTGACAAGTGGGCCAGTGCCATCTGAAGGCTAATTACGAATTTTCGCAATAAACTAATTTACTTTAATGCTATTTTAAATATTCGAATGTCAGTTTTCGATCGTCCCTTGACCGAGCGCGGTGTTTTTTTTTTCGTTGCGTGGAGCTTTTAAAATATTAACCGGTACTATTTTGTGAATATTTTTTTTTATATTTATTAAAACTTAATTTTTTTTAATTTATAAAAATAATTAAAAAAAGTCGGTCAAAAAAAAAGAAAAGAAGAAAAGTCAAAAAAGAAAGTCGGGGTCAAGTCCAAGTCATGCCCCAGTAAAGTGGTGAAAACTTTACTAGAACCTTCTATGGAGTTTTGGAAACAACACGAAAAGTCACATTATTTCATATTATAGTTTGTTTACAAGTGATTTGCGAGTTTGTATTAGCAACAACTTACTCATGACTACTCATGAGTAATTTTAATAATTAAAAAAAACTTTTTTAGTTTCGGCTCTCACTTCCTTTCTTTAAAGTCCTGTTGTATTGTTACATCTTCATCTAATTTATCTATAAAAAAAAGGTGTCCCGTGAGCGATATTTCTTCAGTGATTGTGATATTGCATGTGTAAAAGTAAAAGAATCTGTCTGTCCTTTTGCAGGAGCGGCTAACACATCTTTCAACATGTCGATCGTGGATTCATATAAACGATTTATGGAGCGGAATAGTGGTAAGTGCATTTGAAAAACGAATATGAACTAAAGTACACTCATATGAGTAAAACTCTAAAAAAACATGTTTTTCAATTCTGTCTCCAATCTTTTTTTTTTTTTAAATACGAATGTGTTGGCCCTAACGGCCTCTACAGCTATAACCGGACTTTGGTGAACGTAAAAGGCGTTGAGCCCTAAAACTATTTTTACGGCGCGAGGGTGACTAGCGCAAGGGCACCGAATGCGGTACGAACCTCGGCTTTGGCCGTCACCCGGGAGGGGATATCAAACTGGAAGGCACCCTGGAAGGGGTGTGCTCTGGGGGCCCTAGCGGTTTGGTTTGAATTTGATTGATTATTTGGAGAGAAACTAATCGATCTTCGGACAGATCCTCGGATTCTTCGACCACGCCGGCGAGGTCGGTGTATGATTGTGTGCCTTTGGTAACCAGCGCCTATACCAAATTCTGAATACGGTTCTGAATTCTGATTCTGTTATCGGGAGCTGTCGGATCGGCTGTCTCCTCTCTAGTTACATACCCTAATATCTTAGTTTTTGGAATAGTTATGTTTTTTGATTGCCTTTATGTACTATATTAGGAAATAAGATTGAAGGAAAAGGAGATGTCTAATATCCCATAAAAAAGAAAACCCAGGCCCAGCGCAAAATTAATGTATCAAAAAATTTATTACATATAAATAGCATCATATATTTACTAAAAAAGATTAACGCTAAATTCTGTGGCTAAAGTGGTATTGTTTCCTTATGAAATTTTGCAGGAATTCATATGAAAAATTGTTTTTTTGACTATGGGACCAAACATGAAATCGAGAAAAAAAACAGCTGTTCCATAGAAACATGTCCATGAAACTCGTGAAAATGTATGGAGCAGCTGATATTTTTTTCTCTATTTCAGGGTTGGTCCCATAGTAAAAGTTTTTATTTTTATTTATTTATATGTGACAATAAACAGTGACATAGTTCAAATTAACTAAAACTAAATCACTAAATATTAATTATTAACTATGCCACCCTCAGCACTATCCGCCAATTACTAAAGCCATTTAAAAGTTGTTCAGAATCATGAGTACTATGAGCCCCTTTCGGCTTAGAATACCCTTTCCTTATAACCCTGTATACACTTAATTTTGAGATAAAATACTTTTGCGCTTGACCTAGGTTATTTTTGAGACAATGTAACTTGACTGTGTGGTTTTTCTTGATAAAAGAGATTTTATACAGAAAAACCACACAATCATTTACGTTTGAACTCCGAAACGAAGCGAACGAAGTCTCCGCGGCTACTCAATTTTTTCTCTTTTTTGTCCGTATTTTGGTACTCGCGTACAGGGCGTATTATTCAACTATAATTTTGGTGTACGCAGTTTCTAAATTTCATTTTAAAAATAACTTGTCAGCGATTTTCGATTAGAGGGCTGCTTCCTCAAAAAAGGGGAACGTTTCCTGCAGCGTCATTTACTGGCTGATTTTGATAATATTTGGTAGAAACATTTGGTTATCAATTTTAAATAATAATTTCGAGTATTAGGTAATTTAAGTACGAGTAGTTTTGTTGTAATTAGCAATTATTTTATTTTTGACAAGAGCGCACTAGCTCTATCTCTTTTTATTTGCATGCGGACGTGAATAATATTAATGTAGTATTTTAATATCAAATAAAAAAAAATGCTATCGTTTTTAAATGTTCATAAATATTCCAAAACGTTTTGTTTGGTATTCTTTATGTATACCTGATATTTAAAAAAAAAGTCGTTGTTAACTCGTATGTTTTACGTGCAGACTTTTAGTAGCTCCTCATTAATCCTAAGCCTGTAATTAAACAAAATTAATTAAATTATCTTTCTGTATTGCAAAGAATTTGCATTTTGTATACTTTTTTTTTAACAAATAACATTTAATTAATCCAGTCAACTAACCTTCAAGTTGTTATAAAATTGACAAAGCACTTGCGTATAAAAAGTTAATCATTTTATTAGGAAATCTAAATATATTTGCATTTGGATAATACACCATCCATCATCACATGGTCAAGTTTACTAGCCCAAGGCCTTCAACGCCAATAATCAATGGGTTATATAAAGATTATAATCGATACCGCTTGCATAATTACTGGTTCCAAAGGCTGGTTCGTGAGAGAGGTCAATTTTAACTCCTCAAATATACAAGTTTATTTGTTTAACTGACTGCCCAAGAAAGAGGTTAATGTTTTTGCGGTACATGTCACTATGTATATGTTTGCGTATTTCTAAATTCCAATAAATTACCTCCTGTAACCTAAACGGCTAGACCGATATTGAAGAGTAAGGTGTCATTGGATTCCTGTTTTTACCAGTGTCATAGGTTACGTTTTGCACGCAGGTTTTTGTTTTCAGGGTTCAGTAGCTCAATAGGTAACAAGGAAGCTTTGTAGGATCATTTCGTTGTCCATCTGTTTCTCAGTCCTTTTTTCTCATGAACGCGTGAAGGCATCGAGTTTTAAAATAATTCAAATGCGTATGGTCCCTTGGAGTGTAAATAACTTGTCAAGAGCATGTCGGGCCATGCTTGGTAGATCTCGTGGACGCATTATAATTATCAAAAATTTATTATCACCACGTTTCGCAATATTTCGCAAACGGTACATCTGGATAAAACAATTGGTGTAGGAAACAGGATTCAGACAGACAGGCAGACGGACATGACGGACTTATAAGGGTTCTTGGAGTACGGAACCCTAAAAATCAAGCTTTTAGATTTTTTGGGGTTAAAAAAAAAATACCCCTATAATTGATGTTTTACCAGGCCTGATATTGCTCGTTTAAAATTGTAAATGGTATTGAAATTAACTTAAATTCTTTTGAAATTTCACTCAGATGAGATTAACGCTTTTTAAGGTATCTTAAGAGGCTAATTCGAAAAAAAAACATTAAAAATACGTCAAATAAATATGAAATTTAGATTTGAAAAATTTGACTATGTTAACGACGACAAGTTTCTACTAAAATACTTAGATTACTGCAATATTCTAGTAATTTAGAAAAAACTTTTTTATTTATTCTCATATTATTTATGTGCGTATTAGTTGACCTTTTTTATAATATTCACAACTTTCTTCACCTTGATGTTCGTGTGACTGAACAGGCTTTGGTCAAGTTTAACGGCACACGGTCAGTATTGCAGAAAGGTTTACGTAACTTGTAACCTGTTCTTCGTAGTCATAGGTGCGCATTTTTAGGGTTCATTAAATTAATCAATGAGAAATACCAAGGTGAAACACGTTCACAATCTTTGATGTTACACTGGAGGCTAAAATCGAGGAGTGGTTTTTTTTGCGTGAAATATTCGTGGAAAGGTTTTTTTAGTGTTTTTGATGCAGCTGAGTAAGCGCATAACAATTCAGTGCCACCCACATTTGATACTTCAACAGTTCGAAATTATGCATGGCAATGCAAATAAGGAAAAAACGATAACATGAAATTTTCCCGAAAAAAAAAACATCAATATATATGTTTTTCTCAATGATATAAATATCGTTTTTCAATATTATATATATACTTCATTTATTATATATTTGTTTTAATACTGGAACACTTTGCCCTTCAATCTGGAACACAGTAATGCTGGCTGCAGGAAATGACTATGGTACTTCCCCAGGTCGACCTTGCAAACGAGTCCCATCAGTAAAAAATAGACACAATATACAATATAATATTATGTAAACTAACACATACACAACAAACACACAAAAACTATGTAAGTACATATACATAAAAATGATACCTCGAGGTTTATGTAATTTTTAGATAGATATATAAACTCTTTATTGTTCACACCAGATCGTACATAACTAGGACAGAAAACAAAACATTTTAAGTAGTGAACAAATTTTAACAGTCTTCTTGAGTAAGCGAGTGTAGATTGGTACCTCTTTGTAGATTTTTTCTAGACTATTGCAAATAAATATAATATACAATTAAATAAACACTATGTACAGTGCAGTTGCTTGGTTTTGACACATTTTTTTTAATGAAACGGTAAAACTCACCTTAAAGTGAGCTCTGTGTGCTGGAGTGTTCCTGACACACCTGGGGACTGCGGTGAGGAGGAGCTGCAGCGTGCGCCGACGCAGCAAACTACTCTTCCCGCCCCCGCTTCTGCCCCCGCAGCTGCAGCAGCCGATGACGCCACGCGCGCGACGTGCTGTAGCCCGCAGTGCAAGGCAAGACGAGGTCGCGCGCGTGACTCGCTTATAGCATTCCTTGATAAAGGTTACCGAATCGAAACTATTGTCGGAATAACCGACTCAATTTAACGTGAGTATTCCCGTTTTATTAAAACAAAAAAAAATACGAAGCTTCTAATGATAATTATTTTCCGGTTCCAGTAAATATAAAAAAATCACGTTAACTTACGTCCAAAATTTCCTTGAAAAGTTTGTCAAGAACTGATTGATGGAAATAACAATACAAAACAGACCAAACAATACTTCCATAGCTAATAATAATTGAAAGCCATTTCTGGGCGGTCCTTTTTGGGAAGGTTCACGGTGGCGCAGCGTCGGCTGCTGAACCTAACGCAAAAGCTGAACCATGAACCTTATCGCGCGGCGATATGATTCGCGTTCGAGCAGCGTCGGTGGCTGAACCTGACAATCTTCGCAAAAAGTACACCACGGTATTGGCCCTGGTTTTTATCTGCTCTTTATCTGGATCAATCCTCGAATGCCAACGCTCCGCCATACTACGCTTAAATAAAATATTAAAGTTAAAGTTAATAGACTTTAAGGTCTAACGTTTCGCTCAGCGCGCGAAATTCAAATTTTCTTGCGTTTTTTGTCAATTACAGCTTAATTACTCATCGTAGGTTCATGAAAACTAATTTTGCGATAATAAATAGATTGTTTCAAGAAATTCAAGTTGAAAGCTAGTATAAGTACATTTCAAAAACCAAGTTGAAAATCAGCTTATTACGATTTGTAGCTAAACCAATGATAGGTGATAATTTTACCCGTAATTTCTTAAAACAACTTATTTATTGGCGCAAAATTGGTTTTAATAAATACACGGTGAGTAATTAAGCTGTAATTCACAAAAAACGCAAGAAAATTTGAATTTCGCGCGCTGAGCGAAACGTTGCACCTTAAGGTAATATCCGTACTTTTACTGCTTCACACATGGTTTCTTGCTTTACTACACTAACTTTTATCTCATAAGCAATATTAACAAAATTAATACCTAGTCGTCCTTTATTTTAAAAAAAGTTGTTGAAACTGGTACTTATTTTCATAGACAAAGTCGACTAAGTCAATGAAATATAGTAATTATTAGACTTAGCATTGTAATGTTTAGGACGTGTTAAAAATAACACGTGAGGTGGTTTTGTTATTTATAATCATCATCATCATCCACTATCTTCTTATCTCACTGGTAGGTATACCTCTCTTTTGCTATGCCACCTGACTCAGTTTGGTCGTTATTAATAATAATAACATATTATCTAATATAATTTAACATAATAATAATAAGTATATACATTATGAAATTTGTAATTTAAAACATAAATTATAGTAATAATATGCAACAGATATGAGATATAATTACATATTTTATTTAAATTAGAATACAAGTCACAAATAATTACAGATTCAAATATCAGCTGTTCCATACATTTTTCCAAGTGTCATTGACATTTTTCTATGGAACAGCCGATATTTTTTTCGCGATTTCAGTGTTGGTCCCATCCTAAAAGTTGTTCCCAATGATGAGTATTATGAGCCCTTTTCGGCGTAGCATACCCTTTCCTTATAACCCTGTTATATTTTACTACTTTATATTGTAAAAATATAATATTACAGTATTATTTTGCACGTCGCAAAATAATACTGTAATATACTACATTATAGTAGTTTACATTATATTATAGTATTGGAGGAGGCCTATACCCGTAACGGGGTCATGTCTTAATCTTAAATATATTAAAAATTTAGTTTTTCTTATACTTATATGTAAATTAAATACATGGAAATATAAAGGCTTTATTAATATTTTGCACGTCGAAGCGACATTTAGAATACGGATATTAATAAATATACATAATGATATGTCTGTGCAATATACGAGTATGCAAGAGTAGTGCATTCACTTCGTGATCTGCATATATGAATAAAATCATACACGTAGTGTACATAATCACATTTATTTAAACATATTTTGATCTGCGCGAAGAATTGACATGCCGCTGACAGAAACTGTCAGCTTTCAAAATCAATCAGTAGTCTAAATTGCCTTGTTCGAACCGTAATCTCATCGTTATTTTTGCTCACAAAAGTTCGGTAACGACAAAAATGTTGTTTTGTTCGCACCATGAAATAATAATCGTTACACTTTTGAATAATCTGTGTCTGTTATCTATCCGAACGCCGTATTGTAGTTTCAGAATTATTCATATTTACCTGATAATACAGGGTTATAAGGAAAGGATATCCTAAGCCGAAATGGGCTCATAGTATTCATGATTGTGAACAACTTTTACTATGGGACCAACCCTGAAATCGAGGAAAAATTTTTGTTTTGTCATTTCATTTTGTCGAGTGTCATTGACATTTTTCTAAGGAACAACTGATATTTTTTTCTCGATTTCTGGGTTGGTCCCATAGTAATAGCTATTCACAATCACGAATACTGTGAGCCCCTTTCGGCTTAGCATACCCTTTCTTATAACCCTGTATTATTAGGTTCATAGATTTTGTCAACTGGATTGTTGAATCATTTTGTTTTTTTGTCAATAAATTTTATATAAATATCTAGTAGTTCTACGAACAGTAGACCTCCCGAGCACATACCCTTTCTTTATAACCCTGTATTATTAGGTTCATAGATTTTGTCAACTGGATTGTTGAATCATTTTGTTTTTTGTCAATAAATTTTATATAAATATCTAGTAGTTCTACGAACAGTAGACCTCCCGAGCACATACCCTTTCTTTATAACCCTGTATTATTAGGTTCATAGATTTTGTCAACTGGATTGTTGAATCATTTTGTTTTTTGTCAATAAATTTTATATAAATATCTAGTAGTTCTACGAACAGTAGACCTCCCGAGCACATACCCTTTCCTTATAACCCTGTATTATTAGGTTCATAGATTTTGTCAACTGGATTGTTGAATCATTTTGTTTTTTTGTCAATAAATTTTATATAAATATCTATTAGTTCTACGAACAGTAGACCTCCCGAGCACAAACTTCTTTGCACAGCCTTTTCATGTCATCATTTTTAGTTAGAATTGAGTACTAAATATTTCTGCCAAATATTATCAAAATCGGTCGGTAAATGGCACCGCAGCAAACGCAACTTTTTGGGGGAAATACCCCTCCAATAAAAATAAAATAAAATCGTAGAACCTCTATATCAAGTTTCGTCATGATTGTATGAAAAATACGACCAATACGCGTACCAGCATGACAGGACAGGGCAGATTTTCCAGCTTTACGAAAAAATCTGAATCTGAATTAGTTTTAGCTTATTAAAATTCAGTAATCTGTATATATAAATTACAAATATATAATTTGTATGTATAATAATAAATTTGTATATATAATTTAAATGTCAGGTTAGTTACATCATTTATAAGTCAAGTACGGCTGATTTTGATGATCTTTGATTTGTTGGATTTACTTTCCCCTCGAATAACAGAATGGCTATTGAAACATCAGAAAGAATTACAAGGGTTGTAAGAAAAGTTTATCGAGGCCGATACCTGCATCGCGTTCAAAATATATAATTAAAATATAAATATGACTGACGTCAATCATCTTAATTTATCTGCCATATAAATAGCAGCTTTGTGGTCGAATCAAAGATTCTCTACTAAAGCGGATAGGCAACAAAGTATTGTTTGCTAAAGTCACTAGGGACTGCCTTTGACGACATATTGTATACTCAAAGTGCAGCAAATGACATGACATGTTTTTTTTCCCGTCATTTATTCTAATTTATATGATATATATTGCCTCATCTGACATTTGACGTTGATAAAATGCAACGATTAAATTATATTGCTGAGCTGTTAGAAAGAGGACAACCCGTGCACGTGTAAAACAACGTAGTTAGTATAATGAGCAAGTGGTATCTTCCGTGTAAGTATTTATTATACTGCAGTTGTTTTTTGTTTTGATTCCAAAAACAATAGCATAGATAATTTAGCATTAATTATAATTGTTTGATGGAATTATTAATGATACCGTTGAATTTAAGCTAATGAAAATTAACTGATTGTGATCTTAATAAATTTTAGTTCTCAGAATTAGGTACGCTTTAAATATTTTGTTGCTATGGACCATAACAATAACCTTTGACTATCAGAACCATGGTTCTGTTTCTAATTTTGGAAAAAACCAGCGAGTGCTGTTCGGCACCACTAGGCTTCTACCATAGCATTTTTTTAACTAACATAACAAATTTAATTTGTCCATGATAATCATCAACAGTTGTAATAATAAAACGCTAAATGTATATAACAATTGAAATCATTTCTTTATAGCAAAAAATCAAGTTTACATACTACGTAATTCTTATACACTAAACACATTTTAATTTTAAAATCTATGAATAAATAATAATCTATAGATATGCACGGTCAACAACAAAACAAATACATGAACATTCATTTAAATAACCCAACCTTTACTGTTCCCGGTGCACGGAGCGTTATGGGCACCATGCTCATAACGCTCGCCGTGTAGTCGCGCTGGATGGCAATGGCCAATCTTTGTACCAGGAACGAGCCGGAGCATTTCAGTCAGTCTCCTGACTTTTCTGTCAGTTTACTCTCTATCTCGGCCAGCAAGCTCTTTGCTTCGGCTCCCCATATGCCCATAGTATTCACAGCGATGGGCACAAAATAATAGTGATCGCTGCGTATTTCAGCCGCTTTTTCCACGCGGTATCTTCCGCTGCCGCTGCCGGCGTATTCATGGTTGGTAACCCGGTGGCTAGCAGCGACAGTGCTGACGCAGGTGGCGTCTCACACCAGGCGTTTGTAATAATTGTATTTATAGTTACAAAGTAGTTGAATATTAATTTAAGAATTATATGAGGAATATTTTATGATGCTATTTATTATCCTGTTGAATAAATTTGCCAAATGAAAAATAACGTTTTCACTGTTTAAGTTCTTCAGATTCAGAGATAGATAGATAATTATAATTATAAACTCTTTATTTTTCACACCAGATTATAACATACCTAAGTAGTATTAAAAGTCTAGAAAACTATTGTAATAACTTTAATTACTATTTTATGTAGATTTTAAATGTATACTTACCTAATTACCACATGAATCAACACACGGAAAATAAATAATCATAAAAAACAACAAAAAAAAAAAAATATTGAGAAATAAAATATCATCACACAAAATATGTTTATTAAAATCGATATCTTACATGATTCCTAATCATTTGAATGTCGCCTTAAAATGTAGATTGTTAAAATAATAATGGGTAGCTATTATCATAGTTATTAGTATACCAAAAATAGTTGATGTTTACTGTTATGTAGCATCATCACTATGGAAGAATATCATTGAAACTTTGCAACCCGATTTCGTAATCAGGTTGCAAAGTTTCAATGATAATTAGATACATTATATCAATAGGTAAAACGTACTTTGATCTACTTTTTTTAATACGGATTGATTCAGTTTCAAGTAAGGATCATTGCATTGTATCAAAAGAGAAAAAAAAATATGTTATCTATAAAATATAGTTAGTAATTAGTATTATCAATTTTACGCAGTAATTCGATCAGCAGTTTGGGGACGACTGGGGCCTGTTTAACCAAAGTTACAATCTGACAAATTTGTAGAAAAGTGACATAATTGTACCTGTTAAACCGTTTAACTAAACTTCAAATTTGTAAAAGTATCACTGATAACTATTTGTATATTTTAAAGCAAGTAAGCTCTGAAAAGTTAACAAAGAAAGAGAACAAGGCAGATTGGCGATTATTAAATATGATAAAATCATAATATTAAAGAACCGGAACCAACAAGCAGAGAAGGAAAATTCAGATAAAAAGAAAAGAGTTCTGTCAGAGTCACCAGACGCATCGCGATCCGATTATGAAAATAATAAAGAAAAGCAACCTATGAAGATCAATAAACCAAACTGTATGGATAACTTTCTGTTGAAAAAAACTACTTTCCAATTTCCCCCAAAAAAAAACACTACGCATTCTCAAGCTCCTAGAGCCACACAATAACAATTAACACCGCCTCCCCCCCATCTCCCAACACGGCTAGTCACCGCGGGAGAGGACGACTACAACCTTCCAACTGATCAGCAACTCTACATCTGCACATATAATGTTAAATCACTACTATCGCCACAAAGAATGATACTATTGAAATATTCATTATTAAATATTAAATATGACATCTTAGGATTATCAGAAATCAGAAGAAAAGGAAATGAAATTATCGAGGACGAAACTCATATTTTCTGTTACACAGGAGACATACAAGGGCATTATGGTGTAGGATTTTTAATCAAAAAGAAATACAAAAATAACATAGAAAATTATGTAGGCATTTCAGATAGAGTTTGCCTCCTAAACATGAAATTTGATGACCTAAAAATTTCAATAATACAGGTCTACGCCCCCACCTCTGAGGCAGTGGAAGAGAAAATAGATATTTTTTACGATCAAATCGAAAAGGCTCAAAAACTAGCGAACGGAAAAATTATTTTAATGGGAGACCTAAATGCAAAAATAGGAAAAAGAAAACCCATAGAAAATATAATTATGGGACCATACTGCTTCGGAACGAGAAACGACCGTGGAGACAAATTATTACAATACGCAGCAATCAACAAATTCACAATCATAAACACAATATTTAAGAAAAACAATAAAAACTTATGGACTTGGACTACACCAGATAAGAATCATAAGAACCAAATTGATTATATATTTAGTAATTACCCAAAGCTTTTCACAAACATAGAAATTTTAAATAATAATACATTCCCAAGCGACCACAGACTACTGAGAGGCACAGTACAATTTAAAAAACTTAGAAAATGTAGAGCAACTTTTAGCGAAGCTCGGGCTGATCTATCGTGCGATAAGAACCAACAAACATACCTCAAGAGTTTAGGAGAAAAAATGATGGAAATTCAGTGGGAAAGCAGCGATGACATAGAGTCCTTCTATCATAAGGTAGAGACGGCCATAAAACAAAGCTTAAGTGCTGCCACAACAAAGAAAATAAGTAAAGATATTATATCTGATGAAACTAAACAACAACTTAAAAAACGTATTGCACTGCAATCGAAACAATTTAAAAACAAAGAAGAGAAAAAAGAACTTACAGCTCAATATAAAATTACAAATAAAATGATAAAAAAGGACTATGAAAACTACAGAATTGAGATTATCGAAAAGAACCTGAACACAACTGGAAGCCAAAAGAAAGCCTACAAAAAACTGAGTACGGAGAAGAAATGGATACCCAAATTGAAATCACAACATACAACAGGAAAACTACAAACGAGAAAAGATATAATAAACATTGCTTCGGACTTTTACAGGAATCTTTACCAAAATGAAAAAAACGAAAAAGAAGAGTATAAAAAATATGAAATAAATTTAAATACACCTGTTGCACCTTTTGAATGCAAAGAAATATTGGAAAAAATAGAAAAATTAAAGAAAGAAAAAAGTCCAGGCCCTGATAACATTCCTAATGAAGCCCTAAAAATTGGGAAGAAAATACTAATAGGTCATATCACGACTCTGTTTAGTAAAATTTTAGAAATACAAGAAATACCTAAGAACTGGGGTGAATCTAGAATAACTCTATTGTATAAAAAAGGAGACCCTTCAGATATTAATAATTATCGACCTATTAGCCTGTTACCAACGATATATAAATTATTCGCCATGTGCCTGGAAAAAAGAATAGCGCTAAGTATAGAGATGAACCAGCCAGTAGAGCAGGCTGGATTCCGTCCAGGTTATACTCTACCATCGACCACATCCACACGTTAGACCAAATAGTGGAAAAGCATCAAGAATTTAATAAGCCGCTTTACCTTGCATACATCGATTATGCGAAAGCGTTTGATTCAATTTCACACGAGAGCATATGGCAGGCGCTTTCGCATCAAGATGTTCCAGATGCATACACAAATATAATAAAAGATATATATAAGAACAGCACAAGCAGGGTGAAGATGGAAAGACTTGGACCAAAAATTTACATTAGAAAAGGAGTGAAACAAGGAGATCCAATGTCCCCAAAGATATTTATAGCCGTGCTACAAAACATCATGAAAGAACTACAATGGAGTAGAAAAGGAATAAAAATAGGTGCGAAGTTCCTAAGTAACCTAAGATTTGCAGATGATATTGTCATATTTGCAAAAACATCAAAAGAGCTGGAAATAATGATAAAAGAACTAAGTCATGTCAGCAAAAAAATAGGCTTGGTATTGAATGAGTCAAAAACGAAAGTTACTACCAATAGTATAGAAAGACCTATAATAGTAAACGGAACTGCTATAGAGTATGTGGACAGCTATGTATATCTTGGGAAGCAAATCTCATTCAAGAAATCGAGACACGAAGACGAACTAGAGCGCCGTATCAACATGACATGGAGAAAATACTGGAGCTTCAAGGAAATATTAAAAGCAAAACTCCCAATAAAGCTCAAGAAGAAGGTAATAGATTCATGTTTGCTGCCTTGTCTATCATATGGAGCACAAACTTGGATTTTCCAAAAGAAAATTAAAAACAAAATAAGTACGTGCCAGCGCGCCATGGAACGAAGCATCCTAGGCATTAAACTTACCGATAAACGAAAGAGCGCAGATATTCGTAGAAAAACTAAATTAATAGATGCAGGGCAACACGCACAACAACTTAAATGGAGATGGGCGGGGCATATCGCCCGGATGGAAGACGGAAGATGGACGAAAAGAACGAATGGACGGGTCCAAGCGGAACAAGGAGCAAAGGGAGACCTAAAGATCGCTGGATTGATGAAATCCAAAGAATAGCCGGAAGAGACTGGATGCTGAAAGCACAAAACAGGAAAACCTGGAATCAGTTGGAGGAGGCCTATACCCGTAATGGGGCCATGTCTTAATCTTAAGTATATAAGTTCAAATTTATTTATCTTAGATGTAAATGTAAATTAAGTACATGGAAATATAAAGGCTTTATTATTATTATTATTAAGCTCTGAAAATTGCAATCAAAAATGGAATAGTAAAAAATGCCTGTCTTTTCCATGACAATTAGAATTTTAATAATATGTCATGGTAAGTTACAATTTACAATTCATTGTACCTAATCATTTTGAAAGAGTAATACATAACGAGGGCTCGAAAAGCTTGTAATTTTTACATTAATTTATAATCTTTAACCGATTTTACATAGGGTCACTATGAGAATGGTATTAGAATTCTGCTTGTGTAAACTTGAAACTAAAACCAGTTTTTATGACAAATTGGAAATTATTGCCTGTCGAGTGAAAATATTACTTGAACAGAATTACATGAAACTGTGATTACAATTTTATAATTTAGTAAATTTTCCACCATCACAATATTTTAAGTTGTAATTGGGTTGAACAGAAATATGTAGAAATAAACTAGCTATTACCCGCTACTTCGTTCGTGTGGACCAATAAAAAAAAATGTAACCTAAGTCCGTTTCCTACCCTTAAGCTCTATCTATGCAAAAAATCAGGTCGATCCGGGGGCTTATCCTCTAACTTTGAAATGTTCGTGATTCTGATTGCGAGAGCATGCCATCTCGCTCGTACCAACTTAGTCGCACTATGCGCGGTCCCGCTCGCGCAACTCTCGCTATCGCTTTCAGAGTTACGGGATAAGCCCACCGTTCAGACTAGCCGTGATAACGGAACAAACACCCAGACAGAGAGACAGATAGACAGAGAGACAGAGTTACATTCGCATTTATAATATTATTTAGGATAAGGATTGTATTAACAAATTGTGGCTTTGGTTAAACAGGACCCTCCTGGTAGTGATTTATTAGATTAGTGTTATCTGTTCCTTTGTACATTAATTTTGGTTTGTGTTGTTTTCATTTGTTCTGTATTTTTTTGTATACTAATTATGTTTCATTGTTAATAAATCACTATTCATGAGCATAAAATATGAATGAAAGGACATACGCCCTTTTCTACGAATAAACGCAAAGACAGAGATGTATAGACCCAATATTTCTCAAATATTATAGGTAAACAAAAAGAACAGATTTTGATAAATGCCACCTCTAAATAAAATAAATAACTATTGGTGGACGTTTTTCACAGAGCGCCATCTAGCCCCAAACTAAGCAAGCTTGTACTATGGGAATCAGATGACCAATAGAATACTTATATATACCTCTCTTTTGCTATGCCACCTGACTCAGTTTAGTCGTTATTAATAATAATAACATATTATCTAATATAATTTAACATAATAATAATAAGTATATACATTATGAAATTTGTAATTTAAAACATAAATTATAGTAATAATATGCAACAGATATGAGATATAATTACATATTTTATTTAAATTAGAATACAAGTCACAAATAATTACAGATTCAAATATCAGCTGTTCCATACATTTTTCCAAGTGTCATTGACATTTTTCTATGGAACAGCCGATATTTTTTTCGCGATTTCAGTGTTGGTCCCATCCTAAAAGTTGTTCCCAATGATGAGTATTATGAGCCCTTTTCGGCGTAGCATACCCTTTCCTTATAACCCTGTTATATTTTACTACTTTATATTGTAAAAATATAATATTACAGTATTATTTTGCACGTCGCAAAATAATACTGTAATATACTACATTATAGTAGTTTACATTATATTATAGTATTGGAGGAGGCCTATACCCGTAACGGGGTCATGTCTTAATCTTAAATATATTAAAAATTTAGTTTTTCTTATACTTATATGTAAATTAAATACATGGAAATATAAAGGCTTTATTAATATTTTGCACGTCGAAGCGACATTTAGAATACGGATATTAATAAATATACATAATGATATGTCTGTGCAATATACGAGTATGCAAGAGTAGTGCATTCACTTCGTGATCTGCATATATGAATAAAATCATACACGTAGTGTACATAATCACATTTATTTAAACATATTTTGATCTGCGCGAAGAATTGACATGCCGCTGACAGAAACTGTCAGCTTTCAAAATCAATCAGTAGTCTAAATTGCCTTGTTCGAACCGTAATCTCATCGTTATTTTTGCTCACAAAAGTTCGGTAACGACAAAAATGTTGTTTTGTTCGCACCATGAAATAATAATCGTTACACTTTTGAATAATCTGTGTCTGTTATCTATCCGAACGCCGTATTGTAGTTTCAGAATTATTCATATTTACCTGATAATACAGGGTTATAAGGAAAGGATATCCTAAGCCGAAATGGGCTCATAGTATTCATGATTGTGAACAACTTTTACTATGGGACCAACCCTGAAATCGAGGAAAAATTTTTGTTTTGTCATTTCATTTTGTCGAGTGTCATTGACATTTTTCTAAGGAACAACTGATATTTTTTTCTCGATTTCTGGGTTGGTCCCATAGTAATAGCTATTCACAATCACGAATACTGTGAGCCCCTTTCGGCTTAGCATACCCTTTCTTATAACCCTGTATTATTAGGTTCATAGATTTTGTCAACTGGATTGTTGAATCATTTTGTTTTTTTGTCAATAAATTTTATATAAATATCTAGTAGTTCTACGAACAGTAGACCTCCCGAGCACATACCCTTTCTTTATAACCCTGTATTATTAGGTTCATAGATTTTGTCAACTGGATTGTTGAATCATTTTGTTTTTTGTCAATAAATTTTATATAAATATCTAGTAGTTCTACGAACAGTAGACCTCCCGAGCACATACCCTTTCTTTATAACCCTGTATTATTAGGTTCATAGATTTTGTCAACTGGATTGTTGAATCATTTTGTTTTTTGTCAATAAATTTTATATAAATATCTAGTAGTTCTACGAACAGTAGACCTCCCGAGCACATACCCTTTCCTTATAACCCTGTATTATTAGGTTCATAGATTTTGTCAACTGGATTGTTGAATCATTTTGTTTTTTTGTCAATAAATTTTATATAAATATCTATTAGTTCTACGAACAGTAGACCTCCCGAGCACAAACTTCTTTGCACAGCCTTTTCATGTCATCATTTTTAGTTAGAATTGAGTACTAAATATTTCTGCCAAATATTATCAAAATCGGTCGGTAAATGGCACCGCAGCAAACGCAACTTTTTGGGGGAAATACCCCTCCAATAAAAATAAAATAAAATCGTAGAACCTCTATATCAAGTTTCGTCATGATTGTATGAAAAATACGACCAATACGCGTACCAGCATGACAGGACAGGGCAGATTTTCCAGCTTTACGAAAAAATCTGAATCTGAATTAGTTTTAGCTTATTAAAATTCAGTAATCTGTATATATAAATTACAAATGTATAATAATAAATTTGTATATATAATTTAAATGTCAGGTTAGTTACATCATTTATAAGTCAAGTACGGCTGATTTTGATGATCTTTGATTTGTTGGATTTACTTTCCCCTCGAATAACAGAATGGCTATTGAAACATCAGAAAGAATTACAAGGGTTGTAAGAAAAGTTTATCGAGGCCGATACCTGCATCGCGTTCAAAATATATAATTAAAATATAAATATGACTGACGTCAATCATCTTAATTTATCTGCCATATAAATAGCAGCTTTGTGGTCGAATCAAAGATTCTCTACTAAAGCGGATAGGCAACAAAGTATTGTTTGCTAAAGTCACTAGGGACTGCCTTTGACGACATATTGTATACTCAAAGTGCAGCAAATGACATGACATGTTTTTTTTCCCGTCATTTATTCTAATTTATATGATATATATTGCCTCATCTGACATTTGACGTTGATAAAATGCAACGATTAAATTATATTGCTGAGCTGTTAGAAAGAGGACAACCCGTGCACGTGTAAAACAACGTAGTTAGTATAATGAGCAAGTGGTATCTTCCGTGTAAGTATTTATTATACTGCAGTTGTTTTTTGTTTTGATTCCAAAAACAATAGCATAGATAATTTAGCATTAATTATAATTGTTTGATGGAATTATTAATGATACCGTTGAATTTAAGCTAATGAAAATTAACTGATTGTGATCTTAATAAATTTTAGTTCTCAGAATTAGGTACGCTTTAAATATTTTGTTGCTATGGACCATAACAATAACCTTTGACTATCAGAACCATGGTTCTGTTTCTAATTTTGGAAAAAACCAGCGAGTGCTGTTCGGCACCACTAGGCTTCTACCATAGCATTTTTTTAACTAACATAACAAATTTAATTTGTCCATGATAATCATCAACAGTTGTAATAATAAAACGCTAAATGTATATAACAATTGAAATCATTTCTTTATAGCAAAAAATCAAGTTTACATACTACGTAATTCTTATACACTAAACACATTTTAATTTTAAAATCTATGAATAAATAATAATCTATAGATATGCACGGTCAACAACAAAACAAATACATGAACATTCATTTAAATAACCCAACCTTTACTGTTCCCGGTGCACGGAGCGTTATGGGCACCATGCTCATAACGCTCGCCGTGTAGTCGCGCTGGATGGCAATGGCCAATCTTTGTACCAGGAACGAGCCGGAGCATTTCAGTCAGTCTCCTGACTTTTCTGTCAGTTTACTCTCTATCTCGGCCAGCAAGCTCTTTGCTTCGGCTCCCCATATGCCCATAGTATTCACAGCGATGGGCACAAAATAATAGTGATCGCTGCGTATTTCAGCCGCTTTTTCCACGCGGTATCTTCCGCTGCCGCTGCCGGCGTATTCATGGTTGGTAACCCGGTGGCTAGCAGCGACAGTGCTGACGCAGGTGGCGTCTCACACCAGGCGTTTGTAATAATTGTATTTATAGTTACAAAGTAGTTGAATATTAATTTAAGAATTATATGAGGAATATTTTATGATGCTATTTATTATCCTGTTGAATAAATTTGCCAAATGAAAAATAACGTTTTCACTGTTTAAGTTCTTCAGATTCAGAGATAGATAGATAATTATAATTATAAACTCTTTATTTTTCACACCAGATTATAACATACCTAAGTAGTATTAAAAGTCTAGAAAACTATTGTAATAACTTTAATTACTATTTTATGTAGATTTTAAATGTATACTTACCTAATTACCACATGAATCAACACACGGAAAATAAATAATCATAAAAAACAACAAAAAAAAAATTTTTTGAGAAATAAAATATCATCACACAAAATATGTTTATTAAAATCGATATCTTACATGATTCCTAATCATTTGAATGTCGCCTTAAAATGTAGATTGTTAAAATAATAATGGGTAGTTACTAGCATAGTTATTAGTATACCAAAAATAGTTGATGATTGCTGTTATTTAGCATCATCACTATGGAAGAATATCATTGAAACTTTGCAACCCGATTTCGTAATCAGGTTGCAAAGTTTCAATGATAATTAGATACATTATATCAATAGGTAAAACGTACTTTGATCTACTTTTTTTAATACGGATTGATTCAGTTTCAAGTAAGGATCATTGCATTGTATCAAAAGAGAAAAAAAAAATATGTTATCTATAAAATATAGTTAGTAATTAGTATTATCAATTTTACGCAGTAATTCGATCAGCAGTTTGGGGACGACTGGGGCCTGTTTAACCAAAGTTACAATCTGACAAATTTGTAGAAAAGTGACATAATTGTACCTGTTAAACCGTTTAACTAAACTTCAAATTTGTAAAAGTATCACTGATAACTATTTGTATATTTTAAAGCAAGTAAGCTCTGAAAATTGCAATCAAAAATGGAATGGTAAAAAATGCCTGTCTTTTCCATGACAATTAGAATTTTAATAATATGTCATGGTAAGTTACAATTTACAATTCATTGTACCTAATCATTTTAAAAGAGTAATACATAACGAGGGCTCGAAAAGCTTGTAATTTTTACAGTAATTTATAATCTTTAACCGTTTTTACATAGGGTCACCTATGAGAATGGTATTAGAATTCTGCTTGTGTAAACTTGAAACTAAAACCAGTTTTTATGACAAATTGGAAATTATTGCCTGTCGAGTGAAAATATTACTTGAACAGAATTACATGAAACTGTGATTACAATTTTATAATTTAGTAAATTTTCCACCATCACAATATTTTAAGTTGTAATTGGGTTGAACAGAAATATGTAGAAATAAACTAGCTATTACCCGCTACTTCGTTCGTGTGGACCAATAAAAAAAAATGTAACCTAAGTCCGTTTCCTACCCTTAAAAGCTCTATCTATGCAAAAAATCAGGTCGATCCGTTCAGACTAGCCGTGATAACGGAACAAACACCCAGACAGAGAGACAGATAGACAGAGAGACAGAGTTACATTCGCATTTATAATATTATTTAGGATAAGGATTGTATTAACAAATTGTGGCTTTGGTTAAACAGGACCCTCCTGGTAGTGGTTTATTAGATTAGTGTTATCTGTTCCTTTGTACATTAATTTTGGTTTTTGTTGTTTTCATTTGTTCTGTATTTTTTTGTATACTAATTATGTTTCATTGTTAATAAATCACTATTCATGAGCATAAAATATGAATGAAAGGACATACGCCCTTTTCTACGAATAAACGCAAAGACAGAGATGTATAGACCCAATATTTCTCAAATATTATAGGTAAACAAAAAGAACAGATTTTGATAAATGCCACCTCTAAATAAAATAAATAACTATTGGTGGACGTTTTTCACAGAGCGCCATCTAGCCCCAAACTAAGCAAGCTTGTACTATGGGAATCAGATGACCAATAGAATACTTATATATACCTCTCTTTTGCTATGCCACCTGACTCAGTTTAGTCGTTATTAATAATAATAACATATTATCTAATATAATTTAACATAATAATAATAAGTATATACATTATGAAATTTGTAATTTAAAACATAAATTATAGTAATAATATGCAACAGATATGAGATATAATTACATATTTTATTTAAATTAGAATACAAGTCACAAATAATTACAGATTCAAATATCAGCTGTTCCATACATTTTTCCAAGTGTCATTGACATTTTTCTATGGAACAGCCGATATTTTTTTCGCGATTTCAGTGTTGGTCCCATCCTAAAAGTTGTTCCCAATGATGAGTATTATGAGCCCTTTTCGGCGTAGCATACCCTTTCCTTATAACCCTGTTATATTTTACTACTTTATATTGTAAAAATATAATATTACAGTATTATTTTGCACGTCGCAAAATAATACTGTAATATACTACATTATAGTAGTTTACATTATATTATAGTATTGGAGGAGGCCTATACCCGTAACGGGGTCATGTCTTAATCTTAAATATATTAAAAATTTAGTTTTTCTTATACTTATATGTAAATTAAATACATGGAAATATAAAGGCTTTATTAATATTTTGCACGTCGAAGCGACATTTAGAATACGGATATTAATAAATATACATAATGATATGTCTGTGCAATATACGAGTATGCAAGAGTAGTGCATTCACTTCGTGATCTGCATATATGAATAAAATCATACACGTAGTGTACATAATCACATTTATTTAAACATATTTTGATCTGCGCGAAGAATTGACATGCCGCTGACAGAAACTGTCAGCTTTCAAAATCAATCAGTAGTCTAAATTGCCTTGTTCGAACCGTAATCTCATCGTTATTTTTGCTCACAAAAGTTCGGTAACGACAAAAATGTTGTTTTGTTCGCACCATGAAATAATAATCGTTACACTTTTGAATAATCTGTGTCTGTTATCTATCCGAACGCCGTATTGTAGTTTCAGAATTATTCATATTTACCTGATAATACAGGGTTATAAGGAAAGGATATCCTAAGCCGAAATGGGCTCATAGTATTCATGATTGTGAACAACTTTTACTATGGGACCAACCCTGAAATCGAGGAAAAATTTTTGTTTTGTCATTTCATTTTGTCGAGTGTCATTGACATTTTTCTAAGGAACAACTGATATTTTTTTCTCGATTTCTGGGTTGGTCCCATAGTAATAGCTATTCACAATCACGAATACTGTGAGCCCCTTTCGGCTTAGCATACCCTTTCTTATAACCCTGTATTATTAGGTTCATAGATTTTGTCAACTGGATTGTTGAATCATTTTGTTTTTTTGTCAATAAATTTTATATAAATATCTAGTAGTTCTACGAACAGTAGACCTCCCGAGCACATACCCTTTCTTTATAACCCTGTATTATTAGGTTCATAGATTTTGTCAACTGGATTGTTGAATCATTTTGTTTTTTGTCAATAAATTTTATATAAATATCTAGTAGTTCTACGAACAGTAGACCTCCCGAGCACATACCCTTTCTTTATAACCCTGTATTATTAGGTTCATAGATTTTGTCAACTGGATTGTTGAATCATTTTGTTTTTTGTCAATAAATTTTATATAAATATCTAGTAGTTCTACGAACAGTAGACCTCCCGAGCACATACCCTTTCCTTATAACCCTGTATTATTAGGTTCATAGATTTTGTCAACTGGATTGTTGAATCATTTTGTTTTTTTGTCAATAAATTTTATATAAATATCTATTAGTTCTACGAACAGTAGACCTCCCGAGCACAAACTTCTTTGCACAGCCTTTTCATGTCATCATTTTTAGTTAGAATTGAGTACTAAATATTTCTGCCAAATATTATCAAAATCGGTCGGTAAATGGCACCGCAGCAAACGCAACTTTTTGGGGGAAATACCCCTCCAATAAAAATAAAATAAAATCGTAGAACCTCTATATCAAGTTTCGTCATGATTGTATGAAAAATACGACCAATACGCGTACCAGCATGACAGGACAGGGCAGATTTTCCAGCTTTACGAAAAAATCTGAATCTGAATTAGTTTTAGCTTATTAAAATTCAGTAATCTGTATATATAAATTACAAATGTATAATAATAAATTTGTATATATAATTTAAATGTCAGGTTAGTTACATCATTTATAAGTCAAGTACGGCTGATTTTGATGATCTTTGATTTGTTGGATTTACTTTCCCCTCGAATAACAGAATGGCTATTGAAACATCAGAAAGAATTACAAGGGTTGTAAGAAAAGTTTATCGAGGCCGATACCTGCATCGCGTTCAAAATATATAATTAAAATATAAATATGACTGACGTCAATCATCTTAATTTATCTGCCATATAAATAGCAGCTTTGTGGTCGAATCAAAGATTCTCTACTAAAGCGGATAGGCAACAAAGTATTGTTTGCTAAAGTCACTAGGGACTGCCTTTGACGACATATTGTATACTCAAAGTGCAGCAAATGACATGACATGTTTTTTTTCCCGTCATTTATTCTAATTTATATGATATATATTGCCTCATCTGACATTTGACGTTGATAAAATGCAACGATTAAATTATATTGCTGAGCTGTTAGAAAGAGGACAACCCGTGCACGTGTAAAACAACGTAGTTAGTATAATGAGCAAGTGGTATCTTCCGTGTAAGTATTTATTATACTGCAGTTGTTTTTTGTTTTGATTCCAAAAACAATAGCATAGATAATTTAGCATTAATTATAATTGTTTGATGGAATTATTAATGATACCGTTGAATTTAAGCTAATGAAAATTAACTGATTGTGATCTTAATAAATTTTAGTTCTCAGAATTAGGTACGCTTTAAATATTTTGTTGCTATGGACCATAACAATAACCTTTGACTATCAGAACCATGGTTCTGTTTCTAATTTTGGAAAAAACCAGCGAGTGCTGTTCGGCACCACTAGGCTTCTACCATAGCATTTTTTTAACTAACATAACAAATTTAATTTGTCCATGATAATCATCAACAGTTGTAATAATAAAACGCTAAATGTATATAACAATTGAAATCATTTCTTTATAGCAAAAAATCAAGTTTACATACTACGTAATTCTTATACACTAAACACATTTTAATTTTAAAATCTATGAATAAATAATAATCTATAGATATGCACGGTCAACAACAAAACAAATACATGAACATTCATTTAAATAACCCAACCTTTACTGTTCCCGGTGCACGGAGCGTTATGGGCACCATGCTCATAACGCTCGCCGTGTAGTCGCGCTGGATGGCAATGGCCAATCTTTGTACCAGGAACGAGCCGGAGCATTTCAGTCAGTCTCCTGACTTTTCTGTCAGTTTACTCTCTATCTCGGCCAGCAAGCTCTTTGCTTCGGCTCCCCATATGCCCATAGTATTCACAGCGATGGGCACAAAATAATAGTGATCGCTGCGTATTTCAGCCGCTTTTTCCACGCGGTATCTTCCGCTGCCGCTGCCGGCGTATTCATGGTTGGTAACCCGGTGGCTAGCAGCGACAGTGCTGACGCAGGTGGCGTCTCACACCAGGCGTTTGTAATAATTGTATTTATAGTTACAAAGTAGTTGAATATTAATTTAAGAATTATATGAGGAATATTTTATGATGCTATTTATTATCCTGTTGAATAAATTTGCCAAATGAAAAATAACGTTTTCACTGTTTAAGTTCTTCAGATTCAGAGATAGATAGATAATTATAATTATAAACTCTTTATTTTTCACACCAGATTATAACATACCTAAGTAGTATTAAAAGTCTAGAAAACTATTGTAATAACTTTAATTACTATTTTATGTAGATTTTAAATGTATACTTACCTAATTACCACATGAATCAACACACGGAAAATAAATAATCATAAAAAACAACAAAAAAAAAATTTTTTGAGAAATAAAATATCATCACACAAAATATGTTTATTAAAATCGATATCTTACATGATTCCTAATCATTTGAATGTCGCCTTAAAATGTAGATTGTTAAAATAATAATGGGTAGTTACTAGCATAGTTATTAGTATACCAAAAATAGTTGATGATTGCTGTTATTTAGCATCATCACTATGGAAGAATATCATTGAAACTTTGCAACCCGATTTCGTAATCAGGTTGCAAAGTTTCAATGATAATTAGATACATTATATCAATAGGTAAAACGTACTTTGATCTACTTTTTTTAATACGGATTGATTCAGTTTCAAGTAAGGATCATTGCATTGTATCAAAAGAGAAAAAAAAAATATGTTATCTATAAAATATAGTTAGTAATTAGTATTATCAATTTTACGCAGTAATTCGATCAGCAGTTTGGGGACGACTGGGGCCTGTTTAACCAAAGTTACAATCTGACAAATTTGTAGAAAAGTGACATAATTGTACCTGTTAAACCGTTTAACTAAACTTCAAATTTGTAAAAGTATCACTGATAACTATTTGTATATTTTAAAGCAAGTAAGCTCTGAAAATTGCAATCAAAAATGGAATGGTAAAAAATGCCTGTCTTTTCCATGACAATTAGAATTTTAATAATATGTCATGGTAAGTTACAATTTACAATTCATTGTACCTAATCATTTTAAAAGAGTAATACATAACGAGGGCTCGAAAAGCTTGTAATTTTTACAGTAATTTATAATCTTTAACCGTTTTTACATAGGGTCACCTATGAGAATGGTATTAGAATTCTGCTTGTGTAAACTTGAAACTAAAACCAGTTTTTATGACAAATTGGAAATTATTGCCTGTCGAGTGAAAATATTACTTGAACAGAATTACATGAAACTGTGATTACAATTTTATAATTTAGTAAATTTTCCACCATCACAATATTTTAAGTTGTAATTGGGTTGAACAGAAATATGTAGAAATAAACTAGCTATTACCCGCTACTTCGTTCGTGTGGACCAATAAAAAAAAATGTAACCTAAGTCCGTTTCCTACCCTTAAAAGCTCTATCTATGCAAAAAATCAGGTCGATCCGTTCAGACTAGCCGTGATAACGGAACAAACACCCAGACAGAGAGACAGATAGACAGAGAGACAGAGTTACATTCGCATTTATAATATTATTTAGGATAAGGATTGTATTAACAAATTGTGGCTTTGGTTAAACAGGACCCTCCTGGTAGTGGTTTATTAGATTAGTGTTATCTGTTCCTTTGTACATTAATTTTGGTTTTTGTTGTTTTCATTTGTTCTGTATTTTTTTGTATACTAATTATGTTTCATTGTTAATAAATCACTATTCATGAGCATAAAATATGAATGAAAGGACATACGCCCTTTTCTACGAATAAACGCAAAGACAGAGATGTATAGACCCAATATTTCTCAAATATTATAGTAAACAAAAAGAACAGATTTTGATAAATTCCACCTCTAAATAAAATAAATAACTATTGGTGGACGTTTTTCACAGAGCGCCATCTAGCCCCAAACTAAGCAAGCTTGTACTATGGGAATCAGATGACTAATAGAATACTTAAATCCTTTTTTTTGTAAATATAATAGAATACATAGAAACACCCGGACAAAGAACAAACATCCGTGCACAACACACAAATGTTTGTCCTGGGTGGAAACGTTTTGGTTTACGCCTTCTGGCTTTTCTGGTTGTGGGTCCACAGCCAGAAAAGCCAGAAAGCGTAAATCCGCCCACTGAGCTACAAGGCTAGTCAAATGGTTGAAATGGACCCCAAAATACTGTACGGAAAAAATAATACTTTGAAACACGGTTCGTGTGCTGAGCATGAAAAATAATAAATAAATTCTCGTCTAAGGAATTTCATTAGAATACCTAGCCCCCTTGAGTAACCTCCAGAAATAATAGGTAGATACGTTAAGAACAATAGACAATCATTATAAACGCAAATTTTTATAACCTGCTTTTTTTTTAACGGGCGAGTGCAGTTAACCAAAATACATACAAAGAACAACTACCTAAACTACTTAGTCTACTACAAAAAAATACAGTTGGATCATCCAGAGACCATCATCATCATCATCATCAGCCATAAGACGTCCACTGCTGAACATAGGCGTTCCCCTTAGAGCACCACACAGACCGACAACGTGCCACTTGCATTCGCTGGTTACCCTTTCACAATGTCGTCGGTCCACCTAGTGGGAGGCCTGCCTACGCTGCGTCTTCCAGTGCGTGGTCGCCACTCAAGAACCTTTCTTACCCACCGGTTATCGGTCCCTCGAGTGATGTGGCTTACCCATTGCCACTTCAGCTTGCAAACCGCTAGGACGAAGACGGAACAACCCAAAAAATAAGCACAATAAATATCTGACAATTCTAAAATGTGTAACTTGCTATTTTATATTGCTTTGAGAAAAGTTACATGATTCGAAACAACTAAAGCGGCGAAATGAGACCTCGTGACCACTATTAATTACCTCACAAACCCTAAAGTGGCGTTGCTCATATTCGAAATTAAAACTTTGTATTAATATGAACTACTTGCCTACAAAATTTTATGAAGATTTCTCAAGTTATTTTCGGACAAATATATCACATATATAAAATATATGCGACCTAAATGCCGTTTTTTATTTGTAGATATTTTAGATTTAATTTATTTAAGTACTTATTTAGTTTAGTATAGTTTATAGTTTTAGTTTGTACATTTAAGTTTAGATTATTTTAGTAAAAATGAAATATACTTAATGTAAGTATAAAATATACAAATATATAAAATAATATATAACGCCGACTTCTTCCCGTAGGCTCTGGTATAGTTCAGTGGATTTGCTTCGCTCGGTTGATAATGATAATAATAATTGTCAGGAGGTTCCTCACCCTGCAGCCGTAACCGCCGGTAGCTTGGGCCTTGCCCCGCTGCCGGCGGGACTCTAGGCTTAGGTTTCTTTATGTAACATTTATGTTTTTATATTAGTATTGTAAAAAACATATATCTAAGAATGAAAATAAATACGTGAAATAATAATAATAAAATAATCGGTCTATGTAGCTTGGTAGACGGCTTGGGGATAATAGAACACTAACTGTTTATTGTGGGAAAGTGACTGCCGCATCTAAGTGTCTATTGTTTTCTCAGTCTACGTTTGATGTTCAAATCTATACATATCTAATATTGTAAATACGAAAGTAACTATGTCTCTCTGTCTCGATGTTTGTCGCTTTATCACGGCTAAATGGCTGAACGGGTCAACCTGAATTTTTGTACAGATATAGCTTAAGGCTCAAAGACGGAAGCTAGTTTTAGTTTTTATTGGTCCACGCGAAAGAAGTCGCGAGTAACAGCTAATCAGCTATAAAATTGAATACGAAGGCAAATCAAGGCAATTAATATTTTATGGTAGCTATTGGCAATATACAAGATGGTTTGGCGGTTAGAAATGACATTGAATTTTGGTATGGATTTTAAATTTTGTTGTTGTTTTTTTCAGATCCGCGGACTGAAAACTGGTGGCTCATGTCCGGCCCTGGTCCACTTCTCACGATCCTGGCTACGTACCTGTATTTCTGCATATCAGCTGGTCCTCGATATATGAGGGATAGAAAACCTTATGATCTGAAGAATACTATTGTAGCTTATAACGTATCTCAGATACTTATGAGCATTTTCTTAGTTTATGAGGTAAGTTGAGTGTAGAGAAGTTTTTTTTAAATCTTTTTATCTTCCAAAGTAAAATGAATGGACGGGCTCTAACCACACAACTTTCTTAAATATAACAAGTCAAAACAATCGAACATAGGCATAAGTAATAGTATGTATAGTACATTTGTCACAAAAAAGAGAATTGTATTGTTTTGTAATATTAGTGTGATGATCACACTAATATTACAAATGCGGAAGTTTGTGTGTAAGTGTGAAACCGCGGGGCGCAGCTAGTAATTTATAATATCAAGGCATATTTTTGCGGATATTTGTATTGTATTGGCGAACTTACGTTTCGACCTTTTCATAGACTGAGAGCGACTGAAGCAAGGTGAGCGCCGGCGCTGACTTTTAAGTCTTCGAAATTCTGTTACTTGGGCCCATCCATTAATATTACTCTGATCGAAGCATAATTTTTGATGTATCTAAAACCACACAAATTCTAGATATTATAGATTATTATTTTTGAGTATAGAATAGGCTCCTAATTAGACGCTAAATACTAATTTAAAGACACTATTGCTATTTCGAATCTCGAAGGGCAAAACTGTTACTGGAGAAAAAAAAAATGTATTATTACTTGTGTAAATGTATTTTACAAGAATTTTTCTATGTGGTTTTTCGGATTCGTTCGTCTCTCCTCGAAAAATCCACCCAAAAAGTTAGAATATGTTTAATGGCCGCTCATTAGGAAAATCCTTAAGAAAATAAAATATATATATAACTCCTAAGCTACGACAAAAACGTAGAACATACATGGGGTATATTCGTGAAGACGAGGATCGTATGAGGAATTTTTTTTTTTCGGATTGAAGTCACCGTTTGGTCCACTCAGTATTAAATCACTCCTAATGTAAGCAAATTTAAGTCCTAAGTGTAATCTTCTGTTGTGCGAATCCATTTTTAAATGACTCTTAAGCTAAAAGTTGCCAACATTTTTGAAAGTTATCTATGGTTTTGATTGTTTGCAGAAACGTTTTTTCGCCCTAGGAAATACCTAATTATTATTATTTTCATTTATTAATTGACCGAGCGAAGCGAAGGTCTCAGAGTTTACTGGGACAAATCGGCATTTGTATGTATGTTTGTGTGTATATTTGTCCGATGATAACTTGCGAACCGTTGGTCCGATCTTCATTAAATTTTGTAGGCAAGTAGTTCATTTCAATAAAAAAATTAAATTTGAATATGACCTGAATCGGTCCAGGGGTTGTGAAGATATAGGGGTCGCGAGGTCTCAGTTCGCCGCGAACTACTAGTTTATATTGACCACGAAATGTCGGAAAACTATAATACATAAATTACCTAACTACTTCTCGCTGAAGCGAGCGAACAGAAACGATGTAAAGACCCACACGTAGACGCTCGTAGTAAAATCACGAATGGAGTGACCATCTTCCCTAGTAAAGTTCCGCTTGCGTTCGATGGCGCCACTCGATCGCCTTATCGAAGAGTCCATCAAGCGCCATACGATAGCACTGGCGTTCCGGAATCGCTGGACTGTTTCCGACAGGCTCGTCGATGATCAATAGGCCGTCCGTATTGATGACACTCCGAAACATATTTTTTTTATTTTTTTTATTTAATGTTTTTAAAAGATTACATCTTAATTGAAAAGACCAACCAGCCTTAGTTTTGGTTGCCCTGAGCGTTATAAATCTGCTTCTCAAATTATAATTTACTTTTATTTATTTGTAATTCTGCATTTTGTTATTGACTTTTTTTTCTTTTTTTTTCAGGGTTTAGTCTCAGGATGGTGGAGCGACTACACGTTTTCATGTCAACCAGTGGATTACTCCGACAACCCCAAAGCAAATCGGGTATGCTTTTTATTATTATAAATATATCAGCGTAATTACATATTTTTTGAGTCGAGCATATAGAGTGTAAAAAAAAAATTGCTCGAGCAAAACTATAAGGGTATTTTATGTAACCTTATAGTTTTGCTTTGTCCGTCTATATGTGACGGTCATTTTATTTTAATTTTATTTATTTGGGACAATAAACAGTGACATAGTGTATATTAACTAAAACTAAAGAACCGAGGGCGTGTCTGATAGCGTGCTATCCAAGACACATATCCTGGCATCACTCGCAAACCATTTCAAACACCTTCCGGCGCACGTCTCGTTGACACTTCTCAGGAGCTGCTTCGCGATGCCAAAATTAACATACGTTGTTAGAACGGCTCCGACCTGGAAGTACCCTGATGAAGTGCAACGTTTTGACGACACGCTGAAGCGTATCCTGGAAGAGACCCTCAACATCAGTCTCAATGAGATGCAGTGGTGCCAGGCAAGCTTGCCCGTTCGTCATGGTGGCCTGGGTGTGCGTCGATTGCATGAGTCTGGCCCCATTGCTTTCTTGTCTTCTTCGTATGGAGTTGCGGAGCTCGTTACTCACATCGTCTCCGGCAATGGTGACATGCTCCGCATCCCATACGCTGAGGAAGCCCTTAGTGTGTGGTCAACTCTTTGTCCGGGCGTTGACCCTCCAGATAAGCCAGGGCTGCAAAGGGGGTGGGACGATATCACATCCAAAAAGATATTATCACAGCTTCAGAAAGACAGCTCGGGCGTCGAGCTGGCCCGACTTCATGCCGCCGCTAAGTCGGAGTCAGGTGCTTGGATGCATGCCTTGCCATCTCCTCATATGGGCACGCTCCTTGACGATGACTCCCTTCGGGTGGCTGTGGGCTTTCGGCTCGGGTGTGCAGTATGCAACCCTCACGTCTGCGTGTGTGGTGCAAGGGTCGATGCAAATGGCCATCATGGCTTAAGCTGCATTAAGTGCGCAGGGCGGAGACCTCGGCATCACGCGATCAATGAAATTATCAGGCGAGCCCTGGTCGAAGCGGACGTGCCATGTGTGCTGGAGCCTTCTGGTCTGTCGCGGTCTGATGGCAAACGTCCTGACGGGCTCACGTTGATTCCTTGGCATAGGGGGCGGTGCCTAATTTGGGATGCCACGTGTGTGAGCACTTTCGCTACCTGCCACCTCGCCGCTACCCGGCAGGCGGCTGGCGCAGGAGCGGAGGCGGCCGCCAAAGGCAAACGTCTCAAATACGCAAGCCTTGAATCAACGTACGAGTTCGTGCCGTTTGCCGTCGAGACGGCGGGATCGTGGGGCTCCGACGCCAAGAAGTTCGTGACCGACCTAGGGCGTCGCTTGAGGGAGAGGGGGCGGGATCCTCGTTCGGGACATTTTCTTGCCCAGCACATCTCCCTGGCCATCCAGCGCGGTAACGCTGCCAGTTTGATGGGGACGTTTGGTAGGGGGGCTGATCCTGACGGACATTCTTAGGTATAATTTGACTTTTGTGTTTTGTTTTGTTCGTGACATTACTTTTATTTGAATACTATATTGTTATATTCTGGAATATGTATGAATTATTATATTTAATAATTTCATATAATTTTTCATTTAGTTTAATTATTATTGTGGTTTTGACATTGCTTATTATTAGTTATTTAATGTTATTATTTTTTATACACAATGTTTATATTTGACCTGTAAATTTATACTTTTCAATAAATTACTTTGATTTTGAAAAAAAAAAAAAAAAAACTAAAGAACTAAAAATTAATTATTAACTACGCCACCCACAGCACTATCCACCAATTACTAAAAATAATCTTTGCTGGGGTAGTAGCCTGAAAATAAAATCAAAATCAGGACCGGGACTAAATAATACATAATAGCAATAAATTAAAAAAAAGAATTTAAAACATTAAACATAAACATTGACATGGTGACTCGCCTCGAACTATAACTACTCAGTAGGACACTCAGACAATGTTTATTGGGTAGTACAAGTAGAACAATGTTGGTAGACAATCGATTTTAAAACTGATAAGGCTTGTCACGCAAATTTATGAAAATTTCAGATGGCATCAGCCGTGTGGTGGTACTTCGCAGCAAAGATTATTGAGCTCCTCGACACAATCTTCTTTGTTTTAAGAAAGAAGAACAGACAAATCTCTTTCCTTCATCTGTACCATCACTTTATGATGCCGATCTGCGCTTGGATCGGTGTTAAATTCTTGCCAGGTAATAATAAATTAATTACTATTAATTATAATAATAAAAACAAATTACAAAATTTGTAGTCTGTGCTGTTTTATTGACACAAGTACATTAGTGCCAAAATGAACAATATTTGAAGCTGTTGTTATTAAAAATTACTATACCCATATTAATTGCATTGCCTATCAATACTTTGATTATTAAAATATTATTATTATTAAATTTAAGCAAACTTTAATCCAATTACTCTTACTGTTACATAATTATATATTTTCACAATGAGACGCGCAAACTCAAAAATTCAAACTTTTCCTGGGCCGCTTATTTGAAAAAGCTTTTGGGTAAATCAATGACATAGGCGTGTTCTTGTGAAAACAATAACCATCATACCACGCGTAAAATGGCTTTTGCTGAAAACAACTATTTTTAACATAATACTCATATGAGAAAAAATATCTATTTAGTAATGTTATTATCCTTGTTCTTTCAGGCGGCCATGGTACTCTTCTTGGTGTCATCAACTCCTTCATCCATGTCATCATGTACAGCTACTATTTGATCTCCGGTCTTGGACCCCAATACCAGAAGTATCTTTGGTGGAAGAGGCATGTCACCACCCTACAACTGGTAATTAAATGAACATTTCAAAAACAGGCTACCTATCTAATTTTAGCCGAAATATTTAATGAGGCTCCAGAACTTGACAACATTTCACCTTCACCTACCTCCTGTTCATCTGTTCACCGATACATGAAAGTAAGGTCACGAAAAGTGGCTTTTCTGGTTCCAAGGGCATCATAATTTAGCACTGACTGAGTGGGCAATGCAGGTAAACCAGGGATGGGGAAATATTATTGTATTTACAGGTGGACCTTATAAAACAATTCGAACGTCTAGGTGGGCCAAATATATTTATTTTATATTTATTGCGTGCACGTCATAAGTCCAAAATTGCCTGCAAGTTAGTAATTCGTAAAACGAACAGTACTGTTATGTAGCAGCGCTTTGCGAAATAGTTAAAATCTACCAACTTTTGTTTCCTGAGGGCCGTATTTATATACAACGCTGTTTCATACCGCGGGCCGGACCAAATCTTGTCTTGGGCCAGATTTGACCTGAGGGCCGCTATCTTCCCATTCCTGGTCGATACCGCTGGGTCTCAAAAGCATTCAATTATGAACCGAAGTTCCTTATGCACACTTTCAAAGTTATATTGGGTTTACAATTGCGCTGTCGTTGGTCAAATGATACATTATAACTTGTAGGTTTCTGTTGATTTTCATAGAGCATTAAGTAAGTAAGCCACTAGGCTTAACCGAAATTATATACTTGTATCATTAATACTGTCTGCATACTATGTACTTAATTTCGTATTGTTTATTTGTCTAGATCCAGTTCTGCATTATCTTCTACCACAACTTCAGCGTGATGTTCACCGACTGCAACTACCCGAAATTCATCAACTTCCTTCTCAGCCTCAACGCTGGTCTTTTCTTGTATATGTTCGGTAACTTCTACTACAGAAACTACGTCAAGAGCAAAAGACCTACTTTTACTGCTAATGGAAACGCTGTCATATGTAATGGGAAGGTTGTCAGTGAAAAAGCTAATGGTCATACCGTCAGTGCTAACGGACATGCTGTCACAGCTAATGCCAAAACGAAAGAGTGCTAGTGAACAAAGACATTTAATTTGATTAGAAAATGTATTTTATAACTTTGGGTTTCCAGATTGTAACTTCTGAATATCATTATTTTTTAGGGATTCAATTGATCAAAATTAGCTTTTAAGTTTTTATTTTTAGTAAAATATATGACTTTAAAAGTCCGATGTTAAAAATTGAAACGTCATTGCTCAAAATAGGACACTATTTGTAAAAGTGCACACAATTATTTCAACTATTAGGTTCTGAAGGTATGCAACGCTTGATGACGTTCCGAGTTTCGAAATTATGTTTGTGGCAAATATATGTAAGATGTGAAAGTTAAAATAAAAATTTGAAAACCATGCAATGTGGAAACTCAGACGATGTCATGAAGGCTAGTTACAGCTAATTCTATTTAGTATTTAGGTTATTACAGCTGTTCCAAAATCTGTCCCACTCGCACTTTTGCAAATTTTTGTAGGTAGAGTGTGATTTTCCAAAACATGTTTTGGAAGTTCATGCTCAGTGAGTAAATAATGTAATTTCTTCGTATCTGCACTTAGACGTTCACTGCAGAACAAAGCCTCCGCCTATTGGGGGGGTCCATAATACCCCACACCTGACCCTGCCTCAGGTGGTTCTGGTCACTGTTTTAGGACATAGCCGGGTCTAGGACATACACGGGTAATATAATGTATATGTTCAATAGCGTAACAATGCGCGAGCGAGATAGTTGTGAATGTGACTAAGGACCTTAAGTCAATTATTGTGATAGTTAAAAGTTTTCGTTAAATATTTATCACCAAATCATGCTTTCTCACGCGTTTACGTAATACACGCTTTCTCGCTCGCACAATCAACATTTTTATTTATTTAAAATAAGGTGATGCCCGCGACATAGCGAGCCGATTTTTCCAGACAAAAAGAACACAACAAAAAATAAATCTTCCATATTAGTTCAGCCGTTCGTATGACAATCGTATGCAAAAATAATATCTCAGCAATTTTAAATAAATAAAAATGTTGATTATACGAGAGAGAGAGCGCGTAATACGTAAATTCGTACCTATTAGTAGACTCAGATTTTTATAAATTTCAGAAACTCAAGTAGATAAGAGTCTGTGATCCAAATAATATTCATTTAAAAATTATAAAATGGAAATATTATAAAGGATCAAAAACATGTTTGAATCACTCATAATATTTTTGTTTGTATAATAATTATAAAATGAGTTATTCACTTATAAGAAACAAGGATTCAACTGAATAACAATTCATTTTTGTGAGAGATCTTATACAGGTCTATTTATAATCGACTAACCTCGGGATTCTGGAACGCTTGTTAACTTTGACAACAGATTAAGTCTAATGCTGCCTTTGTCTGGCACTAAGCAAATGACAAAGGCAGGAATATACTTAATCTATTGTCAAAGTTAACAAACGTTTCAGAATCCCGAGGTTAGACATCTTGCAGGCAGCTTCTTACATTATATCGAATCGCTGTAGTTCTATGACTTGTATAATATGATATGATTTCAATTCGCGCACGAAATAAAATAACATTATGCGGTTTCCATTGAAATAGAACGCGGAGGCAAAGTAAAGCTCGGAGCTGGTAATTATTTGAACCAAAAATACAAAGAAAAGAAACTATACAAACTTTAATCATAATATTTTTGGGAATGAATTAAAGCCTCGCTACATAACCCGACAGACGTCGTATGTAAGAGATGGCTATATATGAGTTTTTGGGGAGCGAATGGGAGAAGCTATAACCTTAGTAGTTAGTCTAGCTGTTCCTTTCGCACGATATCAGGTCAGATAATGCGAGGCCTTTAAGATTTGTGCAAAACTTGTTAAGTATTATGTAGGTAAGACTACCTGCGAGATGTTTATGTGAATTAAATATAGCCCTGTATATATCTCGTAGACCATGAGTAACATACGGTATGCTATGGAATATAGTGGACTAGTTAACAAAACTTAAGATAATAATTATGTAATACTAAAATGTTGTAAATATTAAGTTAAGGAAATAAAAAAAACTTTGGCCAAGTTTTACAATTTTGTTTTTATATTCTGATGTTATTCTCATAATGTCATAATTGATCAAGCAAATAGGCAATATGTAACCTTTCCGACTTCCAATCGCTTCCAGAGCCTAGCCGAATGCGAGAATGTGGACGAGTTAAGCAATGGGTTGGTGGAAGCTGTTCAAGCAGTGGGGTCTAAGTTCTTTAAGACCTCACGCCGGCAAAAACCTCAAAAGCTCTGAGACAGAACCATTAAGTTAATGGAAGACCGGCCTGAGATGTGACTGCAACTTCAGTTGAAATGTCGGAATAAGACGAATCTTGAAGACAATGCGACACGAATTGCGATCCTATAAAGCAATTTGTATTAAAGACGCAATTGAGCGGAACCAGGGCTCCAACGTATTTGCAAAGAATTCGTCTATCGGGCAAAGCCACATGACGAAGCTGAAGATCGAGAACGGCAGTATCATTTCGTCGAAAACGGAAATTCTGAGAGAGCTCGTAAGTTTTTACGGACAGTTGTTCACCTCGACACGAAAACCCATTGTCAGTAGAGCTCAGGACTCAAGAGCCGAACTGACCCGACACTACACCGAAGAAATCCCAGTCATCAGCCTAGACGCGATTAGAATGGCTCTCAAGCAGCTTAAAAACAACAAGGCGCCGGGTGATGACGGAATAATGACTGAGCTTCTGAGAGCGGGTGGAAAACCGGTACTTTCAGTCCTCCAGAAGTTATTTAATTGCATCATACTTGAGGGTACTACGCCAGTAGCATGGCATAGGAGTGTGGTGGTACTGTTCTTCAAAAAAGGTGATAACACCTTACTGAAAAATAATAGGCCCATCTCGCTCCTGCTCTACTTCCAGCCTCCCGAACAAGCCGGTTTTCGTAAAGGCTTTAGCACCATGGACCACATACACACGCTCCGCCAGATTATACAGAAAACCGAAGAGTATAATCGGCCATTATGCCTGGCGTTTGTGGCCTATGCTCAGCAGTGGACGTCTTCTGGCTGATAATGTAACGTAACCTTTCCGACTATAACCTTTCGAACCGATAATCCGATCTGCTTCATTTATAGGGAGGTTGACTTAAAAAGTAGTTTAATTTATTTCATTTTAGTTAAACAGGAACACTCACTTTAAATTTAGTTGGTGATTTCAACTATAGTTTGTGTAAGGCAAGACAAGCGCAAGGTAAGACGAGGTCGCTCGCGTCAAGCTTATAGCAATTTAATAACATTTCTTGTAGAGGATAACTGGTGGTAATCGATACTGAATAAGCGAGTCAATTTAACGTAACTATTCCCGTTTTATTAAAATAAAATGAGTCAAAACCACAGTAAAAAATAATTCTATTCTGTGGTTAAAACCAAGTCAGATTACATAGGCCGTTTTAATAGGCTTATGTTTATCTTTTCACCAGAATGGTAAAATTTAACGAAAAAATAATAATACTTTATGCTGCCGAAAACCACCACCAAAATGTAAACTCCTTTTTAATGTGAAATCGTACCAAAACATTAAAGCAAACGTGTTATTAAAAAATAAATGTGATTAGTATTATTTTTAACCGACTCCCAAAAAAAGAGGAGGTTCTCAAGTCGACTGATTTTTTTCGGTAGGAGCTTACTTAGGTCATCGAAGTATTTTTTGGTGCTCATTAAATTTGTTTCCATTTTAATATGGCCAAACTCAGTCCGGGGCTTGTGTGAGAGGTCGCGAGGTCTCAATTTGGTACAAGCTATTACTACGCATACTAAACATTCTAAAATTCTAATTAATTAAACTAATAAGTGGTAAAATAAATTAACTATGATTAACCCCACATTGCTGTGGTTAAGCATACAAACTCGCGTAACAATGACATTGGCGACACAGAGAAGTTTTACAATGGTTTCGTTCACACTGCTGCGAAGCCGGTCGTGGTGGCACTAAATACTTGTGTAGATTAAGATTTGGCGGTTAAGATTTATTATTTACAGAGCTTCTCTGTAAACAATGTTGTTAGTTACATTTTCTGGAGCGTGCACAAATAAATTTGCCGCATTGCTGATTCTAGACAGGGCCACGTACAGCTGGCCGTGACTGAAGCAGCTGGTGGAGAGGTCCACGCCCGCGGTGTGCAGCGTCTGTCCTTGTGCCTTGTTGATTGTCATGGCAAAACATGGGTCACTGGGAAGTGCACACGCTTAAAGCGGACCGGGAAGGTGTTGGGTATTAGCGGTATCCGAGGGATACATAATTGTTACGCTCAATACAGTCAGTATTTATTATTTTATTTTATAAAATATGGATCCCCAACAGAAGTTACACATTACATTCACATTATGAAACATAGGCTTCAAGCTGGGTGCACCCCCAATTACAGGAGACCACGTCGTGCTCATGGAGGTTCGACTAGACTATACTAAAAAGAAAATATTTTTTGCTGCCTGCAGAGTACAAACTTAACTGTAACTGTAACTTTAGGTTACACTAAATTTTAGGTTTAGGTGGCACTAAATACTTGTGTAGATTAAGATTTGGCTAACACTTATTTTTCTTAATGATTTTTAATGGTTGGTTTTTAAACTGCGTGATCGATGAACAAAACACACCTAGCCAAGAATAGGAACTGACTCTCAATTGAAGCTGTCGGAACACAGCTTGGTGAGGTATTTGGCGACAGATTTTCAACTTCAATGGTAGCTAGCCGAGGAACGAACAAACCAGTAAACGTTATTTATTAGTGTGGAGCGAGCTCTTGAGTGTATTATTTTTCTTAATAAGCCTGCTAGACGATAAGCGACTATTGTTCCATTGTACCATTTCCAACTGAATTTAGAAAGTTTTACCGTTGGTTTTTCAGCGAAAGAAAACATAGTGAGGAAACCTGCATATTTCCGGAGAAAAAATTCGATGACCTATGTGAATCTACCAACCCGCACTGGGCCAGCATGGTGGTATCTCAGCAGTGGGATTATTATAGGCTGATGCATAACATTTTCCAAACTAAATTCGATAGACACATTGCTCTATTAACGCCTGCCCCCACGCTATTCATCCCTTTTACGTCTTTAGCATTACCATCGCTCTATTTATCTCGCTGGTTCTTCTACTCGCGCTTAAAACCAACAGAATAGCCAGCAATGCGAGGAGAGTGACAAACAGTAGGAAGAGTGACGTGGCGAGTAACACAGTAAGTCTCTGCCTACTTCCCTCGCAAGCCGCAGCATAATAATGCAAAATACTTCCTATGTTTTAACCCAAACACACTTAAAGTGTTGCTGCATCCGATACCGTAGTGGTATGAACGAACCCAATACTGTATTTATTCGGTGTTAACCTGGAAAATGAGATTCTAATGGCATAAAATTAGTCTAATCAGATGTAAATATATTATAAATTATTAATGATACAGTCATTTACAGTTGCAATACGCAAAACTCAATGCCAAACTGCAAGACCTGCATAAGTATATATGCACATGCATAAGTTAATTTTATACCAGCCATAATGATGATAATTTTGTTAGGAAGGTATTGGAAATTGTAACATGATTTTACTGTAAAAGAAAACTTTAAAAACTCTGCATAATTATTAAAAACATGGCTGCGGTAAATTTACCAGTTGGCTGGTTTAGTTCAACTCCCATCTTATAAAATTCCTAGCCTTATTCGTTTCGCTGTAGAGCCGTAACCTTAAGTCGGGTACCAATGCACAATTTTGGTGGGCTCCGATTTTTAATTTGATGTTGTGCGCAGGTAGCCCCGGGCCGGATAAGTTAAGAGTTTAAAAATTCAACCGGATAAGAAGTCGTCTCGTCTTCATCCATAACCCTGTTGATGGCACTGAATTCAACGGTCTCACCCAAGACACGCGTTAATAAAGCGCTGTTAATGGCAGCTGCCTGGTCGTTCCGTAGGGTCAGTATGGCTCTTTCACAGAGCAAAGAGTTCTCTTTATTTGATACTCTATTCACCGAAGACACGCGAAAGAAGCTCGTCGGAAGAAGATAATGTTTGGCACAAATTAAAAGGCAGTTTAACTTTATTTTCTTCCAGGGGCAATGTGTCATCGCCGATTTTAAGTAACAAATCAGAGAAATCGCGTTTGGATTGGATTTCCACCTCTCTGTGCACGCATGTTGGTGGTTAAGTACAGCCGCGTTATGATAGGCCAGAGGCTGGAACTTTTGATGTCTCAAAAGTGGCATTGACTTCAGCGGCTCTAGTGCCTCGAGGTACTACAGGCAGCATCTGCCTGAAATCTCCACTAAAAAACACAGTAATACCACCCAGAGGCTGTTCGTTTTGCCGTTTGTCTTGCATCGTCGTATTTACAGCCTCTACTGCCTTGCGGTGCGCCATCGTACACTCGTCCCATACAATTAGACAACAGTCACGTAACACTTGCGCTTTGTTACTGTTTCGCGAAATGTCGCAAACTGGGGTTTCGGATGTATCCGATTATATGGGTATTTTAAACATAGCGTGCACAGTTTTTCCACCAGGCAATAGAGTAGCCGCTATTCCGGATGATGCTACTGCTTAGGCAATCCGTCCTTGGCTACGTATATACGTAGCCAAGGACGGCCTGCGTCTTCCGGTTCGTGCACCCCACTCAAGAATGTTTCCTCCCCATCGGTTATGGGTTCTTCGAGTGATGTGGCCTGCCCATTGCCATTTCGGCGTGCAAACTCTGATAGCAATATCGGTGACTTTGGTTCTTCGGCGAATACACCCGTACCAGATTCTATCGCGCAAAGAAACCCCGAGCATAGCTCATTCCATTGCCCGTTGTGTGATTCTGAGTTTCTACTAAAGGCCCACGTTCCAGTTCCATATGTCATCACTGGTAACATATTACATTGGTTGAAGACCCTTGTCTTCAGGCACTGCGGGATTTTAGACGAGAACATTATTATCACGCAATTTCCCGAACGCTGCCCATCCGAGTTGAATTCTTCGGACGACCTGTTTGTCGAAGTTGGACTTATATAACTGGACAGTCTGTCCAAGGTAGTTATATTGGTCAACAACTTCGAGCGTATCGTTTCCAACGCGTAGCGTACGGCCCGCGTAGCGTAGCTACGCGGGCCGTCTTACCCACAGAAGATATATTTTTTTTACTTCTAGTTCTCTTTTATGGGGTCTTAGCAGCCTATAGGACCACTTACTTTTTTTTTTACTATTCTGTACAGTCACTTCGTTTGTTTCCGTAGGGCGACTTGGTATAGGCCTGAAGGGCCCAGAGTCGCATGAGGCATGAGAGTCGCATGTTGTTCTATGTTTATATCTCACTCTCGCGGGCCACATTAGCCACAGAAGAGAAAAAAATAAAAATATCTTTATCTTTTATGTGGCTTCAGGGGCGTAGCGGACCGCGCACCTCAAAAGAAAAAATATTGACTTCTCCGTACAGTACGAAATATTGCTTGTAACTGAGCACTTAAAAAAATTACTTTTATGGAAATGAATGTCAATGAATGAATTCAGGGAATTTCATTTTTTTTTTTCTTTGCGAAATATGAACATTTTACTATCTCTCAGGAACAGACAATGTTTTCGAGGTAAAAAGCAGCCCACGCTACTCTCTGATCCTTGAGCTATTATATCCATGCAAAAAATTACGTTTTTTCTGCGTGAAAGAGGAACAAACAAACCAATCGTTGCAAAAATGATTTATTTTGGATGATTTATTATGTAAAAAAACTAGCCTTTGTCACCTTTAAACTATATTCATGCAAAAAATCAACTCGATCCGATTTTTTTTGCATTTCAATACAAGACAAGGACAAACAAACCAACAAAACTGACAAAGACAAAGCCAGAGAGACAAAATTACTTTTCATAGTTCGGTAAATGCGTTGATACATTTTTGTGCATTTTTTCACATTTTGTTTCGACTGACAGTCCTAATGCAGGGAGTTCTGAATCGCTCAAACAAAGTTTTTGCTTGAGACGAACTTACCTCGAAGATTGAAGATCCATTGATTGGTCCTGTTACGACTGCAGCTATATTCCTTTGAATTATAATATTGGCATGGATGGAATTTTACCTTTTAGGTTGATTACTTGACAATGCTAATTAAAAACTTCATTATTCATTCAAACAAAGGTTGCCTGTCCAAATGTACTAATCATTGTTGCCCTGAAATTCAGTGTGAAATAACGACCATTATTTTTTTGTTGGTTTTTCTAAATAGCTGGCGGAAGAAATTCAGTTCACTCGAAGCCCATATTTAGCAAAGTGCTTATTAAAAATGGCCGCAATTTGGGAAAAAATTAAGGAGAGTTGTGATTACATATTCAATGAATTATGCGGTATGTTTTAGAGAGCCATTTTATTTCTTGGTTCTTTTTTTAATAATATTACTACAGTACCTAATACAAAAATTAATACAAAAATCATGTTAAAAGAAATAATTATTAACTTTAACATTTTAAATTGTAGAAAAAAAACGTATGTAAACGTATGTAACGTATGTAAAACGTATTATTATAATAACATATAAATATACCAAAATCTATCAAAATATTACATCCAAAATCAAGTATAGCGATTGTTTTGGTTCCTACCTACTACGTACTAGAGCGCTAGAAAAATCCTTGTTCGGTTAAATATACATATAATTATGATCAGGTTGTAACGTAGTAGGTACGTACATACCCCGAGCAAATAATACAACATAACGCATGGTCACAAGTGACTGACAAGAAGTGAGGCAAAAAGTGAAAAGTAGCCATAAATAGATGATAACATCGCATTGAAATCAGAAATATTTATTGGCCATAAATAACATTGAATATTACAGGCAAGTCACTTTTACAAATTAAACTATGTTTAGAATTAAATTAGGCAAACTAATCAATAATTTGATAATATTGTGACAGGTAGGTATGTTGCTTACTCCGCTTGTTCATTACACAAAAATGAGGATTCCGTGAATTTCATTGACATATATTCACTTAATTTATAGAAAGGATTTTTTTTAAAGAAATGCTTAAGAATCTGTTTAAATTTGCTATAGTTTAGTTCGGTTATAGAATTAGGCAATTTATTGTACATTAATATTTTGGCGTGAGGGCCCTCTTTCTCAACTTTAACCAACCTAGTCCATGGCTTGTACAGCTTTTCGTTGTTTCGAAGATTGCACTGATGCATATCCTTGTTTTTTGGTAAATTAGCCTCATGTATTTCTAGCAAACTATTATATTATATTATTGTAATGGGGGTTCGCTTCTAATATGTTAGCGGGTATAAAATAGCTCAATGTTTGCCATAATATAATAATAATTATCTGTTATGAACATTGCGTTGGTTACTTTACTACAAAACTTTTCCATGGTTATTAATTTTCGGCAACTGTACGGTGACGACGCCTACATCGTCAAAATTTCTTAAGAATCGGCACAGTATGGCGCAAGCCACACCATGTGACGAGGCGCGGCGCGGACGTAACCGTCATCAACAAAAGAAAATTCAAATACTACGTAAATTTTAACCTTAGCATCATTATAATTATTACGATACAAAGAATAAAAACATGTTTTGGCGGGATCGTGTAGAAGTCATGTCGCAGCATTGTATTTTTTCTAAAACTTGTGAAATATTTGACTTCAATTGAAATATTACAACACTTGACATGACTGACTGGCTAAATATACAACGTGTAGACCCAAAAAATAAGAGAAAATAGAAACCTTTGTATTACCTCCTATTGCCATAACAGCTTGACCGATTTTGACGAGTAAGGTGCCCTCGGTACAACAATATATTTTGCAGTCGAGTTTTCTTTTCTTATAAAAGTTTTAATTATTTATTTAATTTGCAGATGAACGGACGCGAGACAGCTGGCCTAACGTTGGAACTCTTGTGACGATTCTTATATGCTATCTGTATTTCTGTACGAAAGCTGGACCAGCCTTCATGAAAGATAGAAAACCTTACGACTTGACCAGAGTGATATTCTACTATAATGTGTTCCAGATCATCATTAGCGCGTATTTGTTTTACGAAGTATGTATTATGTTTTTTTTTAAAACGACAGAAGGCGATTGTCGCCGAAACGCCGCCCACTTAAGAGGATAGTGCATTCGCGAGGCCTGTTAAGTCTTTACAAAATATTTTATTTATGGTGTCAATGGCTTGGATAAACCTTTTTTTTTTTTTAATGTTATGGTATTGTTTCTAATAACAACTACTTTATTCGTGGTATTTTCGATGCAAAAATGTTGTCACTTAAACCCCCTTATTAATAAACGCGGACAAATCTTGGATTAATTACCGCGTGTTAAGTCCTTTTCGCGGCTCTTACGTCAACTGAACCCGCTCCAACTGAACCCGCGAGATCAGTTGACGTAACGCATATTTTGAACCGGTCGATTGAACTCGTTGACAATTTTTATAATTTGTACAGACGCGGAGAAAAGTCTTTGACAATTACTATTACGAAAACATGGGAGCGCAGCCACAGACCCATCGCGTGTATTTCAATGTCAACTAGGCTCTTTTCGAAATTAGAACTCCAAGGTTTATCCGCGCTTATTAATAAGAGGGTAAGTTCCTACAACAACGACAAACAAACATACAAGCATATTATCCAGGGTGTTGTAGATAAGATATATAAAAATAATCGAAATCGGATAACATTTAGGGGTATCAGACTACGCTTTTTCTATGGACAAGACGGCTCTATTCCTAAAGGGCTGCCATAATCTCCCTGACCGACTAACCTTCACACTGCTCTGTCACACTGGAGTAAATCTCCACGCTTGACTGCCGTCAGACTTTACATGTATGACAGCCATCCCATTAATATAAAATTATGATTTTTTTATTCTTTCAAAATTATCACCTTACAAAGACTTTTCAACGATATCCAACATAAAGGGGTGCAGTGAAAAATATTTTTAGCCCCTCTTTATATGTATGGGAGCTACCCTTATTTTACAAAAAAATATGTATTTTTTTATTTTTTACACTGTAGGACCTAGACCTAGACTATTGTTGTGGAAAATTTCATGCATATAAGTTTATAGGTAACTTTGAAAGTTATAAGGCTGTAAAGGATTCCGACAGCAAGATAGACGGACAAGACGAACTTATAAGGGTTCCTTGTAGTACTAAGGAACCCTAAAAAGGGTAGGATATTAAAAGTTGTAGTGAATGGAATGACTGGTAACAATGACTTCGAAATTCTGTCTCGTAACGCCTCACGTTAAATGTATGTTCCGCGGCAACACTATACTTTATAGTTGACAGTGCCCGTTTTTTTAGCAGGGGCAAAATTCGATTTTTGATTTAATATAAGTATAATGGTTCTTTATTCAATTTTTCTCGACTGCCCAAGAAGCAGGGTCATGTTTTTGGGGTATATTAAAGTAATATAATTATAATAATATGTAAGTTTTTATTTATTAAATATATGATAGGCTACAACTTACTTAATACTTAATTTACTTAGTACTGTTAATATAAGTTAATATAATATTAATATAAGTTAATTATAATAAAATTGTTTTTTATTTTCAGGGTGCTAGTCTATTTTTGTTAGATTATAATTTGACCTGCCAACCAGTAATATACGAAAACACTCCTGGGACTAACAAGGTACTTACGCCATATTTTTACAACAATTATTATTATTATATTTTAAATGAGTAACGTTTTTAAACACAGCTAGGCGTTTTATAATTTATTTGCCATAGATTTTGGAATTATTAAAGCTTTTATGCTATTATTTTTCTTAATGCTATGACAAAGAAGAAGACTAACTAAATACATATTTGAAGAAAATACTACTACGAGTATCTTAATAGCTTATAGAAAGAAGTGTTAAATTGTTATTTATATTGAAATTTAACTATTAATATAATTATGTCCACTATTTAAGGTTTAGTTCAAATTATATTGCAATTTACGACAAAAAAAATATGTTTCCAAAAATAATGTTTTCAACGCCATCTTATTATTACCTGGCAAGTTTTACAAATAAAATATAAAATAATAATTTTATAATGCTAAAATATTCATAACAATTTACGGTTTTTCTCCGTATCGGTACGACTGAGTTGGCTTAGTTTTCTATTTCAAGACAGAATTTTCAATTTCATACAGAAATTGTGACGATCGTGTCGCAGATTAAAGTACTAGCGACATCTTACGTCCTTATCAGTACTACAATCGAGTTACGCATCTTTTTAAAGGCATTAGCACTCGTATAGTTTATCTATGCTGAGCACTAAATAATCAATCAAAAGAATAGATCTAAAAATATTTTATTACCGCTAAGTGTGTGTAGTCACGAAAAAATAAATATGGAAGTGATGCTGATATTATATAACATACTATATCTGTTGATCTTATAGCATGTGTGATGAATAGATATCTTGATGCATCAGAACTAGAGGAATAAGTAGGTATTTGATTCAAATAGGTTTTCAGTTATGGTAGCCACGAACATCCTACTTTGGACATTTTAACATCCACAATGATGCAACCTTCTCTATCTCATCTCAACGATCCGTAAACTTAATTGGCATGGTGTGTAAGACGCCTTACTTACAAAGGAATACTTAATTTTTATTTTTAGATGCATAATTTAGTTTGGACTTACGCAGTGCTTAAACTGATTGAATTATTGGATACGGTATTCTTCGTACTCAGGAAAAAGAGCAGGCAGATATCTAGTCTTCACCTTTACCACCATTTTATGATGCCCATCTGCGCGTTTTTGGGCTATAAGTATTACCCGAGTAAGTACCTATACTTGCAGGGCTAGTATGCGCAGCGCGACAAAATCTTTTCTACTCTTCATGTCGTGAAAAATGAGACAAACGTATATGTAATCGTAGCCATGTCCTGTTCTTGCATAACAAAAAGATTTTAACGCGGTGCGCATGCACATGCTAGCCCCGCCAATTAATTAATTAAATTAGCAATAATTAATTAATCAAGGTCAGTCCTCAATTAATTGTAGTTTTTGTTAATGTGTTTAATTGTGGGCAAATCATATACAGTGGAAAATCGTGTCTTTTCGTATTTGATTCTAAAATTCCACAGAAGTTTCCAGTGAACTTGTCACCTGTTTCATTTGACATTTCACGTCTGGATCAAAAGCTGTCATTTGCATCCGGAATCAAGGATCTTGATGATGCTTCGTCTAAGTCCGGAATGCTAAATATGATGAAAGTACTCCTATCCGCCATTTTGGAATTGCGGGATCTGAAATCGACATTTAATCGTTATGTATTTGTTTTGGTCAAAATACAACCCAGAGAGCCTCTCCAGATCCCTTTGAGATTTTTTTAGGGAATAAAATTGCAGCCTTGATATCGCGAATCTGTATTTTTTCCCGATTTCGTGGTTGGTTCATATTAAAAAGTATTCATAATGACATTTACAATGAAATTTTATCCCACAGTCCGCCGTCTAATCGAATAACTTATGAAATATCAGAGGTTATGTAACATTTTAGGGAAAATTAAATACCTGACTGTAAGCGTGATGTGTACCACCAGGCTAGCGATAACTGTTGCATTATTCATAAAGCTTTGTTCTCAGAATCTACGACAACAATTTGCCATTTGTATGTACCAAAATGTATCTAATAATTTTTGTGTACCTTTGCACGACAATAATTTGTGAATCGTTGATCTGATCCTCATACAATTATGTAGGCAAGTAGTTTATTTCAATACTTTAACATTACTATTAGTACTCACGGGATATTTACCACGGTTATTGTTTTCGTTGAGTTCCCGATATTTCGGCACAGTTGCATGCGCCATGTTGTAAACCACCACGAAAGTCTAAAACAGTGTTCAATACTTTAAGTTCTAGTATGAGCAAAATCATTTCGGTTGTGTAATTACAGGTTTTATTTCTATATTATATGGATCTCACGATACAGGACTACTACTTTTATTTATATTTTAGGTTATGGTTCTGTCCTTCGACCAAAGAAAAATGAATAGAAGGGTCCTAATCACACAACTTTCTTAAAAATAGCAAATTAAAACCATCGAACTTAGGTTTCTATACGTAATTAAAACTATGTACATTTGTCACAAAAAAAGGATAGCGAATATAATATCTATGAAAAAAAAAGGGACACCTCTGTTTATCAGTTGCTCTCGAACCGTTTGACATTCGAACGTACGTCTCGCACTTTTCACAGACTGAGAGCGACTGAAGCAAGTTGAGGGCCGGCGCTCACTTTAAAGGTTTCAAATTTCTCTTACTTGGGCCAGTCCATTCATTTTACTTTGCTCGAAGGTTCTGTCAATTGATGACGAGGCTGATGTTACGCGATGATGCCTCACACATATACACACACTGGACACACCATTTCACTAACATCTTAAACACAGAGAGGAAGAAAACACACTTGCATTATATTTATAATGATTTTGGTGTCAGACATTTATTATTTATTATAGGTACATCATCTACTTTATTTTTTTATGATTTATATTTACAGTACATGTAAGCAAATAATATAAAATAAGAAATACAAATTTTAGAGTAAATGTACTATTTTGATGCCATTAATTTGTCTAGGGCAAGTAATAAGCGGAATTCCCGTGGCGCTGTGCGCTGCATCTCAAGCCTAAAGCCTAGTTCTGCAGCAGCTTACCTGTTTTTTTTTTAATTTTCACGTAACTGGCTACTAATTATAATGTTATTTTGTGCATTTTATGAAAAATCAAATATAAAAATAAATATAAAACCTCCTTAAAAATAAAAATACTTCTCTTTCAGATGGTCACTCTTTGTCACTTGGAGTGATCAACTGTTTCGTGCACACTGTGATGTACACCTACTACCTGATAGCTGGATTAGGTCCTCAGTACCAGAAACTTCTCTGGTGGAAAAAGCATGTCACCATTTTGCAACTGGTACGTTATTGTAGCTTTCAGGGTTTGCAAGCTAAGTGGCAATGAGCAGGCCACATCGCTTGAAGAACCGATAGCTGATGGGGAATAAAGGTTCTTGATTGATGACCACGTACCGGACGACTCTGCAGAGGAAGGCCTTCCACTAGGTGGACCGACGACATTGTGAAAGTCTGAAAACTGGTCGATGCACGTTCCAGGTTGTCGTTCGGTGATGCGTTCTAAAAGAAGGAGGCCTGTTTTCAGCAGTGGAAATCTTTCGGCTGATGATGATTATGATGATGATGTTGTTGTTGGACCCGGGTGTGTCCTATAACAGCGACCAGAACTATTGGAGGACGGGCAGGACGCTACTGGGGATATAACATGGCAAAAATGGGAGGCCTTTGTCCATTTATTAAACGCAGAAAGGCGAAATAGCAAAATGACTATATCTTAACATGATTAGTTCTTAAAATTACCACAGCAGTAAAACGAAGATCGTAGATCAGTATAATGACAAAGTCGAAAAAAAACTTAACGCAGGAAATAGAAACCGGAGAGTGTGTGCTGCCGGGGCCGATGAAAAAAAAAAAGTTGCCGTTGGAACTTTATTTTGTTTCATCGGCCCCGGCCCAGTGATCAGCCGGTACCGGGGCCGGGACACCGGGCCAGCTGGGACTAATCCGAAATATGGGTAGGAAAAAGCCAATCGCAAAAAGTCTGCATACTCGGTACAGTCATGGTTAGATTAGACTCCAGCTAGAATTAACTTACTAAGTAATTAAAATAAAATTAGGCAGTTTCCCCTAATGTTGTGTAGTTAAAATAAAAATAAAACATCGTGTGTAAATAGAAATTAGTCCGTTTATTAGAATTTTTCAGTTCAAGCGACAAACTTGGTACTGTACTGAAAATTCTATAAAATTTAAAACCGGTCGAGCGCGTGTCGGGCTCGCGATAAGGGCACGACCCGGCACGACGCTGAGCGACCACGAGCCGTATGCCCGCGCAGTAAGGTGTAATGTCGCGCAGCTTTATCGGCCGAACCTAACAATCATCGCAATAAGCACCTCACGGTACGGGCCGGATCTTGAACTGAATGGAAAACACAAAATATTGGTAACTTTGGTATGTAACTCTCGGTGCGCGACTCAGACTTGGCCGTTTTTGTTTTACTGTGCAAGAGAATTTAATGTAGGCATAAAGCTAGCTGTCCCGGGGGGAGCTGAAGCGTGGTGCTGAAGGCTTTGGTCTGAAAACGGAGCCTTCGGTCAAGTACCAAGGCAGGTCACCGGGGGGATTTTAGTGGGTAAACCAAAGCAGTCGCCTACACAACAAAGCAGTCGAAAAAAATAAATATTTAAAGACTTAATTTTCTGTTAAAATCTATTTCAGGTCCAGTTCCTAATCATTTTCGTCCACAACGTGCTTCCCCTTTTCAACGGCTGCAGTTATCCAAAATGGATCAACTTCACCCTCAGCCTAAGCTCGCTTCACTTCGTCTACATGTTCGGCAGCTTCTACTATAACAACTACGTTAAAACACCAATCAAAACTAGTTAAAATGTACAGAAAGTAGATTGAAATAAATTGTTTTATCATTTTCATATTGTAGTATTAATTGTAGGTTACATTCTTATGAATATAGTATACCGCCGTCTTTTCCATACAAAAAGCGTAGTCTGATAATTTATCTGTGTCTGATACCCACCCCCTATCCCTTATCCGATTTCGATGTTTGTATTAAATATGTTATCTAGACCATGAGAAATTATGCATGTATGTTTGTTTTTTTTTTAATTTCGCTATATCTTGGTTGTTATAAGTGACAAAAAAATTGCGTCGAAAATACGACGAAGAAAAGTTGTTATTAGAATACCATAAACATTTATTGAAAAAACGTAACATAGCGGCATATATTATTGTTTAAACAAGCCGTTAAAATAAAAGATTTTGTTAAGATTTAGGGGGTGATAACAAACTAGCCCCGAAAAGCTAATTTCATCAAAAAGTTAGGAAAATTCACTAACTCTTTCTATCGCACGCACGAGAAGCAGAGCGACAGCTATACAATTTCAAATATGGAATGCGCCAAAACAATCTCGCGTAAGGATTTTAGACATAAATAGGTAAAAAAATACGACAGATTTCTGAGATGTTATCTAACAGTTGGGGTTTGTAAAGCCAAATTTAGAGATTTAATTTGTTTATCCTAACATCCTAACGCCTAACATAACATCCTAGTAGTTCGCCCCGAACTGAGACCTCGCGACCCCTATATCTTCACAACCCCTGGACCGATTCAGCTCATATTTGAACTTAAAAATTTTATTGAAATGAACTACTTGCCTACAAAATTTCATGAAGATCGGATCAACGGTTCGCAAGTTATCATCGGACAAATATACACACAAACATACATACAAATGCCGATGTGTCCCAGTAAACTCTGAGACCTTTGCTTCGCTCGGTCAATAAAATGTATCTTTAGAAAAAAACAAAAACCGACTTCTAACTTAAACTAAAAAGTAGAGGATAATATTTTAATTACTTCAAAGCAAAGAGCATTAAAGGACAATATATAATTATACTTATATACCTATTTTCAATCAGTTATTTTTGAACCTATACTAAATTTCATCCAAATCCGTTCAGCCGTTACAGAGTTGAACGGGAACAAACACACTTACATACTTACACAATTACGCACAAACTTTCGCATTTATTACATTAGTGTGATTAAACTATGAGTGTAACATAAACAACTATTATTTTAAAAAGAAAGACAAATAACCGACTGCAAAATGTAGCCTACTATCACAATCCGCGCATAAAGAAGAATACAGCAAGTACAACTTCACTCGTTTTAGACTATTGGAGGTAATACTCATAGGAACACACAAACATACATACTTACATACACCCCCAAAGTGTTACCCTCCTGGTACAGTCGAGTAAAAACACTATACATGGCTATAAGGGAAGGGTATGGTAAGCCTAAAAGGACTCATACTACTCATCATTTTGAACTACTTTTACTATGGGACCAACACTGAAATCGAGAAAAAAAAATCAGCTTCCATACATTTTTTGGATTTTGGATTTATGGAACTATGAGCCCCTTTCGGCTTAGCGTACGCTTTCCTTATAATCCTGTATATACTTTTTAATATTGGTTTATATTTTTTATGCTACCATGTGACGAGACGAGCAAATCGCTTACCTGATGGTTAGCGTTAGTTTGCCCATAACAATTTAACGCCACTCAGTATTTTGAGCTTCAACAGTTCAAATACCTGCGCTCGTCACCTAAGATCATCAGCATCATCATCAGCCAGAAGACGTCCACTGCTGAACATAGGCCTCGCCCTTAGAGCGTCACACCGACCGACAACGTGCCACTTGCATCCACCGGTTGCCCGTGACTTTCACAATGTAGTCGGTCCACCTAGTGGGAGGCCTGCCTACGCTGCGTCTTCCGGCGCTTGGTCGCCACTCAAGAACCTTTCTTACCCATCGGATATCGGTTCCTCGAGTGATGTGGCCTGCCCATAAGATACCTAACATATTAGATGTCAAATCTCCCTGAACCCTTCAATCTGGAACATAGTAATGTTTACACAATACTGCTTGGCGGTTGAATAACTCGCAAAGGTGTGGTAATCCAGGCGGAAAAAAACAAAAGAGTGCTACCAATTCAAAGACTAATATTTAAGCGCTATTTCACTGCTCTTAGGGCATGACATTAACCATAATAAGTATTTAATCCACCAAGTAACAATAAAAGGTAATAATTATCATAATAACAAATAATAATATAGCTCATAATTACTACCAATCGTTTTGTTTTTTCTTTATTTGTATCCAACTTCTTTTTAACTCGTAACAAAAGTGTGCAAACTTTACATCGGAAATACTTTATTGTGTTTTAGTGTTAGTTGCAAATTAGTAGTCGTGTAGAAAGGTTGACTGGCAGTCATTTTTTAAATTACAAATTTGTATTATATCGAAGTGTTTATTATATTATTTGATATTAATAATAGTTGATCCAAATACATTAGAATGATGTCGTATGTGCTACAGAGTGTATATCAGAATTACCACTATGTTATTGATGAACTTTCAGGTATGTTTGAAAATTGTGTTTTTATACCTATACAAATTTTTAACACTGTAAATTTTGATGCACTGTTACATCTCCCTCTCTTCATCCACTGGAATGACTGGTAGAAAATGCTGTAAGCATTTAAGTCCATTTATTTCCTAACCCCCGAATACTGAAACGTTTGTTAACTTTGACGACAGACTTTGTCATTTGCTTAGTGCCAGACAAAGGCAGTATTAGAATTAATCTGTTGTCAAAGTTAACAAACGTTTCAGTATTTGGGAGTTAGTCCTCCTGTTGTGCGTAGTACCTACGATTTGTAAAATAAAATATAAATCTACAATATAAAATTTATATGTCACATGTATGACGAAGCGTCACATGAGAACGGCTGGACCGGTTTGGACGACTTCGTTTTTTTGTGTTCGTAATTTTCCGGACAAGGTTCTGAGCTTCAGCGAATAAAAAATAAACTCCTAAAATTATTTGTGTAGATTAGGATGATTTAGTGGGTTTAAAAAATATATTAAATTATTACCCCAATAAGTTCTTTGGAACTTACTTACGGATATAACTATAATAATAAAACACTAAAAGTGATAGAAAACATCGTGAGGAAATCTGCATATTTCTGGAGAATACATTCAATGCCGTTTGTGGATCCACCCACAGAAGAGGAATTTTTTTTATTTACTTCTCTCTTCTGTGGATCCATCAACCCGCACTGGGCCAGCGTGGTGGTTAGAACTCAATCGCCCTTCAAGGGTAGGCCGGTATCCAGTAGTGGGATGTAAAAGGCCGATGCAAATGCATACCTAATAAAAGTGGATACATAAGTATTATAATTAAAATAATGGAATAAAAGTACTCTCAGTATGAGCCTGAATTTGAGAGAGGTATATGTGGTAGTGGACGATTAATGATCATTAGGGTACTAATCAGCTCATTTCTGATGATGGAGCCGAAGGTCAACTTGTAGATGGAAACTTGAAAATCCTTATAGCTAGTGGTTAGTCACATTGACAAATCCAAACAAATCTTCTCCATGCTAACGTTTCCTGGAAGAGATCGCTTTAAGAGATAAAGACGCCAGTTGTTACACTAGTTTTAAGTTGTATTTTTTAAATTATGTATGTAATGTGATCAATAAAGAGTTATCTATCTATCTATTGACTTTTGGCTCAATGACTACGATTTTTCGTTGTCTTTAAAAAAAGTCCTTTAAATAAAAGAAAATCTTGTTAGAAGTCTAATATAATTTTTATTGCAATTTTACTTGACAAGTTATAAAAATTATGTTATTTTTATCTAGCTTCCTTACATTCTACCTAACAACTTTAGTTTAACGACTCTTTAAAATTTTATCTTTTTTCTCCTACCTAAGGCACTTGTCTCACCGCTGGCGAGGAAGCGACGAAACAACGATTATTTTCTCGCTCAAGACACGTACCATAGATATAGACTCCGTGTGATAAAAAGAGATAATATTAATAGATGATCGCCGACTGTTCACACTGCCGCCGTGAACTCTCTCTCCACTAGTTTGTCGCAGCAATAAGAGTTATATATACTCGCTGAACGATGCTCGCTTGGGGGTCAGAACACTCGCCGAGAGACTATCCTCTGCTACAGTGCGAGTAATCGCCCGTCGCACCCAAACACTCGCTATATCCTAGGGAAAAAGCTATCGGAACTATACACTCGCTTCTCGCTGCTCGCTAACTCATTTCTAATTTATAGCACTACTCGCTGCTCGTTCACATTCGGCGGTGTGTAATAAATAAACACATAAAAATAAACACATAAATAAACACCTAATACAAAAATATTTAATTGAGGAATCTTAACGACAACAACTTTACGCGGTTACAAATGAGAAGGAACGCAAGGTTATGGTTAGGACCTAACATTTGCACCCAATGAGTACAATGATTAAAACTACATACAAATTATTTTACTTTTCAGTAGAGATTGTATAAAAAACTATGAAACAATAGTCGCTAAAGATTTAAGAAGGTTTTTTTGGTTAAATTAAAATAACTTATGCACATTCGTAATTCATATAGCCAACAGCAAAAACTCAATGACGAATCACCTTAAGTCCACAATCATCATTATCATCAACCGGAAGACACTGCTGGACATAGGAATCCCCCACAGAACGCCACACCGACCAACAACGTGCCACTTGCATCCACTGGTTACCCGTGACTTTCACAATGTCTTTAGTCCACCGAGTTGGAGGCCAGCCTACGCTTTGTCTTCCGGTTCGTGGTCGCCACTCAGGAACCTTTCTTCTCCATCGGTTATCGGTTCTTCGACCGATGTAGCCTGCCTATTGTTACTTCAGCATGCAAACTCTGAATGGAATAGCGGCCAATGGAGAGAGCTATGCTCGGGGTTTCTTTGCGCGATAAAATCCGGAACAAGATTATTCGCCGAAGAACCAAAGTCACGGATATAGCTTTTAGAGTCTGACCAAGCATCAAGGCAGGTATTTAGGTTTTAGGTATTTAAATGTATATTCGTAATAATGCAGATATAATTTTGGACTCATTTACGTAAACGTGCAACATTTTCTTCACAAAAACATTTTAAACTAATAACGGCTAATTATTCTCATGTTGAGTCATGCAAGTTTTTATATTAGGTTTACTTATAGGTTTTTTTCTATTGTTCAGTTATTATATTACGTAATATGCTTAAAATTAATTAGTAAAATGCAAAAACTTGTTAACTGATGTCATTAAGAAAGTGTTGCAAAAACATAATTGAATGTCAACCTTAGTCATCCTAATCCTAATTCTAACGAATATTATAAATTCGAATATAACTCTGTCATTCTGTCTCTCTGTCTGGGTGTTTCTAGCGTTATAACAGCTATACGGCTGAACGGATCAACCCGAATTTTCGCATAGATATAGTTTAAGGGTTGGAGACGGACATGGGCTACTTTTTTTGTAGGTCCACGCGAACGAAGTCGCGGAAATGTCTATTGTGCGAGTTTATGGCGTAACCCATCCTTCATGATTATGACCGGATGCCAGGGCATGAAATTCATCACTAACGTCAGAAAACCTAAATACAATCAAACTACCGAATCTAGATAAACAATATGACCTCTAGAACAATGTCTAGCGCTAAGCCAAATTCTCTATTGTCTTTTCCTTGGATTTTTTAAGTAAAATTTATATCTGCTTTTTCGTAGTTAGATAAATTCAAAGTTATTCATCATTATAATCATCATTAGCTGGAAGACGACCGCTGCAGAACGTAGGCATCACCCATTTAACGACAATTTCCCATTTGCATCCACCGGTTGCCCTTGACTTTCACAAAACCGTCAGTCCACCTAGTTGGAAGCCTACCTACGCTGCGTCTTCTGGTTTGTGGTTGCTACTTGATTCTTTTTTCCACTTCGGTTATCAGTTCCAGTTGTATCCAGTAAAATTACTTGGTACATAGAGTCTTAACATCTAATACCTCAGGGTGACTAGAGCAGTGCATTGCCGTGCAATATTTTGAACAGTTTAAGGCGAGGCCTGATCGTGATCCTTTTTGATGAAAAAAACGAGAAATTGTAGTTTTTCATTGCTGTTTTGCCGATTATCAGAAATATACAAATTAAATAAAAAAACTACCTGGTTCGCCGTATAAACCACTAGCCTAGATATTTAATTTGTAAAAGAAAATTTGTAGTTACCGCTGAAAATTCAGATCATTTGATTTCAGAAGGGTTTTTCAGGGGGTCATTTTGCGATTTTTATTTTGTAACTAAGACAGATTTTCGAAATTTTATTCGGTTAAACGTATTTATATTTTTATTTTATACGTGCAGTATTTTTCGCACCTGATTATTTAATCTCGTCACTTCAAACTAGGCGCTCAAAATACTACTTTTTGTAGTTTTTGCGCTTAGACCTCGCCTTAAGTTGAAAATTTTGCTTGGCTTTGAACTATTATGAGCAACCGTGACGGTTTAAATCAGGTGAGCGACTTGCTCGTCTCGTTCTTCAGTATCATAAAAGAAGTCTTGGTAAAAGTGCTCCATTCTAGACCACATCATTGCTCAACTTCAGGTAGGATGTGGTGAAACACAAGCCTATCTTTAAATTGTTAACACTAACTGAAAAACAACGTCAGTGGACCTAGAACCGCGAAAATAACAAGATCCCTATATTATAACGTAGTACTTTGTATTCGCAAGGTCCATAAATTACCCTGTTTTGAGGACACATTGCGAGATCTTTTTTCCGATTGAACGCACCAATAATGGAGGAAAACGTGGGTAGTGGGGACTGAGACAGGGCTTTCTCATTGGCTATCTCAAGGTGACTACTCTACGCGCCTAGCAATAAACCAATGAGAGTTATTTTAATACGCAACCTATTTACGTTCCACGAACTGAAAGATGTAGGTAGGTAGGCCTATAGGTAGGCCTCCCACTAGGTGGTCCGACTACATTGTGAAAGTCGCTGGCAACCGATGGATGCAAGTGGCACGTTGTCGGTCGCTTTAAGAGGAGGGATATGTTCAGCAGTTGACGTCTTCTGGCTGATTATAATGATGATGATGAGTTATTTAAATAAGTGTTTTTTGACGGATGCGTATTTGACGGATCGTCCTAATTGCGGAATCTGGCAAGGCCAAATGGCGAGCATTTGGCCTTGCCAGTATGTTGCTCGTATCCGATCTCTAAAATCTAAACAATCGTTTCTTCCAAATCAAGTTTATTCTTTTACAATACCTATTATGATGCAAAAACGTGTGATTTCTGTTTTTCTTGCATTGTCCGCACTTTGTAGAAGTAATTGCGGTCAAACGTGAGATGTAGACATAATTGATCAAAAAAATGCATAAAAATAATATAGTAAATTTCCAACTAGAATCATTTATTGTATTACACTGTATTAATCGATTAGAGACAACGTTACTTAAGTCCTATCCTAACTAATATTATAAATGCGAATGTTACTCTGTCTCTTGGTCTAGGTGTTTGTAGCGTTATCGCGTTATGCGTAATTTTTGCATAGATATAGCTTAAAGGTTTTTTATTGGATCGCGTGGACGCGAACAAAGTCGCGGGTACAGTACAGCTGGTATAGTATAATTGTATGTACTAGGTTTCAGTTAGACGACAGATATATTCTAGAATATCATCCTACTCGTCATCTGTCATCTATTTATCGTAATAGTCATCTTCATGGTAGAATGTCTGGCTAATGAGTAGGAGGTCCCAGGTTCGATTCCTGGCCGGGTAGATATTTGAATGATTTATTTATTTATTAATTAAAACGGCAAAAACCAGTTAAATTCATTACAAACACAAAAATAATAATAATTGACATGAATCATTACAATAATTCAATTAAAATTGAGCAATAATAAATATTAATAAAATAACAATTTCAGCTCTGTCTATACAATTTATGATCAATTTAAATATATGCTCTGGGTCTGGGTGCTAGTTTTTCCATGTCTTTGTGTGTGTTCCATGGTATACTGGATACAGGGAAACCTAGTGGGGAGGTGTGAATTTGAAACGTTAAAAGCACAAGCTCTTTTCTAGAAATCAACGCACACACATCAATAGGGAATTAACACACAACAGCTCATGAAGATGACGTGGAATTTAAACCCAATACCCCTCAAATGGTCTAGATCAGGGATCATATTATGTCAAAGAAGCCATAACGGTGTCAATTAATCCTTCCTAATATTATGAATTCGAATGTAACTCTGTATCTCTGTCTATCTGTCTCTCTGTCTCTTATAGCTTAAGGGTCGGAGACGGACATAGGCTATTTTTTTGGAGGTCCACGCGAACGAAGTTGCGGGAAATAGTTAGTTATTGATAAGTGTATTGGGTAGAACAATGCTGACATTGATGATTGATTACCAAGATATAAAAAAATTACAATGGCAGTGATAGACATGGGAAAATAATACAAAAGATCACTCTTCACCGTTACGATACCTGTGAGGTTCATATTTCAGATGGCTTTGACATTATTCCTTATTAACTACATTCTCTAGTAATTAGTTAATGCTGATTGCGTAACGTATTTTGTTAGAATTTTAAATGATAAGCTAAGCATTTGTAAGTGCTTTTGGAACATTTCTAAATATACTTACGTTATTTACTTCTGGTGAGTGATTCATTAAGGTAATTGTGCATTATTGCAGCGTCAGTAACAAGGGTTTTGGCCGAGAACTAGCCGAGGCCTGCGCCTGAGTCCATAAACGCTCCGTTGCTGCTACAAATTGTATAGTTACGTTAGATTGTTTGTATACTTTCTGAAACATGGCGAGAATAATAAATTGTATGGAACAATATTTTGGTGCGCTTTACCTCGGGATTCTGAATCGTTTGTCAACTTTGAAAACAGATTAAGTCTATTGCTGTCTTTGTCATTTGCTTAGTGCCAGACAAAGGCAGCATTAGCCTTTCATCGCTAACTCTGGCGGGACCTAAGTAAGCCTTTTTATAAACGTTTTCACGTTAAAACTGGTTTCAGATCACAGGACCAAATCCTGGTGGTTGATGGAAGGCCCTGGGCCATTGCTCTGCATCCTGGCGACGTACCTGTTCTTCTGCAATTACGCCGGTCCCGAGTATATGAAGCAAAGGAAACCTTACATCTTGAAAAATGTAATAATGGTCTACAACTTGGGACAGATAGCACTAAGCGCGTTCTTAGTGTATCGAGTGAGTTAAATTTGCCTATTTTTAACCCATTAAACTTTAAACCAGTAACATATTAATTTATAACCTTTCAACCATAAAGTTGCAATGTTTCGCTCAACGCAAAAATTCAAGTTTTCTTGCGTTTTTTGTCAATTACAGAAATGAAATGAGAAATAAGAAATGAGTCTTTATTTGCCAGAACGAAGGTAAGCAGGGTATTGAAGTTTGAAATGTTCCATTACATTTGGTCATTTCTGACGTGCAAAATATTTCCACAGCTTAATTACTCATCGTGTAAATAGGTCATATCAAGAAATTACGGCTAAAATGATCACCTAGATAATATTGGTTTAGCTAAGAATTTCAATAAGCTGATTTTTATCTTGGTTTTTGGTTGGTTAACGTAATTTCTTATATAGCCTATTTATTAGCGCGAAATTCATTTTTAAGTTGTAATTGACAAAAAACGCAAGAAAATTTGAATTTGCCGCGCTGAGCGAAACGTTGCACCTTGACATATTAATTTATTTTTTAATCTTTTTTTTTATAGTGATGCACAAATAAGTTCGTAAATGACAAGTTAGGGTAGTCATCAGGATAAGTTATCAGTGTTAGCCCAGATATCAGTTTGTAGTCCGCCTGAAGCCTTCTGACAACAACCGCTAAGCCGTTGTGGTTGCTGTCATAAACTGACAACAGATTATGTCTATTGCTGTCATTGTCATTTACTTAGTGCCAGACAGAGGGCAGCATTAGAATTAATCTGTCCCTAAAGTTAATAAACATTTCAGAATCCCGAGGCTAGGCTCGCTCCCCTAATTCAGCTATCACGATAATTAAAACAAATAACCGTTAACTTATCTTTAGAATACCTTTGCCAAAGTTTTACAGAAGTTATCATGTTCTTATTTTTTTTATTTTGGCGAAGGAGAAGGGTAAATCTTGAAAAATAGAATTTTCTTCGTCGTCAAAATGGAAAACGTTTACTTACATTACATTATCAGCCAGAAGACGTCCACTGCTGAACACAGGCCTCCCCCTTAGACCGCCACACCGACCGACAATGTGCCACTTGCATCCACCGGTTGCCCGCGACTTTCACAATGTCGTCGGTCCACCTAGTGGGAGGCCTGCCTACGCTTCGTCTTCCGGTTCGTGATCGCCACTCAAGAACCGTTTACTTAAAAATTTGATATTAAGTAGGTTTACAGGGTTATAAGGATAGGGAATGCTAAGCCGAAATTGGCTCATAGGATCATAATGAATAAATAAAATTTGCTATGGGACCAACACTAAAATCGAGAAAAAATATCAGCTGTTCCATAGAAAAATGTCACTTAACGAGTAAGGTTTATTACAATAAGGAAGATTTTATTAAAGATAAAAAACAATTGAAACAAACTGTAATGAAATTAACTCAATACAAGGATTTAACATAATAATTATTATATTCTATATCAATCAATGTATGATAATTAAGGACATTTAGACAAAGCCCCTTTACAGCTGCATATTACTGAAAAGGCCATTATGAAGCCGCTATAAATATATTGAATATCATCGTCAAGCTTGAGAGGTCGAGTCTGGCGAATTCTACGCTCCGTCCGTGTCCTGCTCAAATCCAGAACCCTGAAGACTTTCAATTCCAACTGTATAATCGCTTCGATCTCGAGAAGATTTACGGACAGCTGTTCACCTCGACACGAAACTCCTTTACCAGTAGAACTCAGGACTCTAGAGCCGAACTGACCCGACACTACAACGAGGACATCCCAGATATCAGCCTGCACGAGATAAGAATGGCTCTCGAGCAGCTTAAAAACAACAAGGCGCCGGGTGATGACTAAATAACTACCGAGCTTCTGAGAGCGGGTGGAATACCGGTACTTTTAGTTCTCCATGAGTTATCTAATTCCGTCATGAAGTAAGGCAAAAGAGTGTGGTGGTGCTGTTCTTCAAAAAAGGTGATAACACCTAACTGAAGGATTATAGGCCCATCTCGCTCCTGAGCCATGTTTACAAGCTGTTTTGGAGAGTTATTACGTACCGTCTCGAACGCAGGTTTGCACCACGGACCATGGACCACATACACACGCTCTGCCAGATTATACAGAAGACTGAATAGTATAATCGGCCATGGACCTTCTGGCTGATGACGTTGATGATGATGATTCTTATTAATTATTGTCATTAGAGTAATTCGTTTTCGGGGCTAATTGATGTACAGTAAATAAATATAATAATTATAATAAAATAAAGTCGCTGCCTGATAGTAAGCGTTACGCTTGCTCATAAAAGATTAGCGCCGCCCAGATTTTTTAACTTCAACAGTTCAAAATCCTGCGCGGTAATGCACTGCGCTCGTCACCTTAAAAATATAAATGTAAAATATCTTTTAAAGTTCAGTTACTTTACTGCAAATAATGCCTTTCAGTCCAGGACAAAGTAATATCTGCATACTACTGCTTGTCGGTTGAATATCTAGCAAAGATAACTTTCCTATGCGGACTCTGTAATGGGGTCCTATCACTCCTACCACTGCTTAGTTACATATTTCAATACACGATTCGGACTTATTAAAAATTTATTTAAAAAAATGCAGTGTTATTTGTTAGTGATCGACCTTGCTTCGTGTCACTTTGACTACTCGTATGTTTCAATGACATGCATATAACTTCAATAATTATCACATTTTCGAATAAAATTGCATTTTATTTTTTCGTTTCGTACCATATAGGAATCTAAATTATAATGCTCTTAATTATGCCCACCTATCCGAACAAGGACAGCTGTCTACCGCTCAACTAAGTAACATAGTCGGTTAAAAAATACGCTACGTCATAATAATGCAAACCCAACACTTTATTGCATTCCAAGACATGCGTGAATTTTAAACAAATTACATTATAGCTATGTAGGTACTTACATTGCCATAGTAAACAAAAGTGTCGTGACCTGACGTGGTTTTGACACATTTTGATTTTATAAAACTGGAAAAAAAAAAAAAAGATTTTACAAAATGACAAATGGCAAATGACAAGACGAGGTTGCGCGCGTCACGCTTAGCATTCCTTGATAAAGGTCACCGAATGTGAACGAAACTATAGTCGGAATGACCGACTCAATTTAACGCGAGTATTAGTATTAAAACAAAAAGGTACTTCAGAAAAACAGCTTTTAGAGTTGGTGTTACAAGCAACTTAAGTTTACCTCTAAAATCAATTTTTACTTTGCAAGACTAAAACCAATTCTTCAGTTATTAAATAATTATAGTTTTAAGTAATATTTAATACTATAACTATTTAAGTAATAGATTTAAAATTTTCCTAAATTTTAATTTAAAATTCATTAATTTCGGAACCAGTCCATAGTCGTATAGGCACATTACATAAAATCAAATTAAATACGATAAATGCTGTGCCCACTTTTACTTAACTGAACCTTGAGGGATATCCCTAGGGATATCTTGAGGGACACAATAGTTTTACCCAAGACAACAGCCAGAATTCGTCTTGTTGCCTTCAAGATCTGCAATACCCTTTTAAGACTATCCATTGCTACTTGGGAATCCCACTCTCAACCCATCGACATTCCGTGAGCCTACCTTCGCGTTAAAATTCCCGATAACAACGCCAAAGTGAGTTTCGGAGGTATGTATCTCCTCGGATATCATCCTGGCATAATCTTATCTTAAATTATATCTTCATCGTCCGGGTCTGTTGTGGTCGACGCATTTATACCTGTATGACCTTCAGTGAATACCTATCGGTTATTCTGAGTTTAAGGTGCACGGCACACTATCGACCTTAATTAATACGAATAACACAAATAAAACACTTGATACCTATAAATTGGGGTTATGGTGGATACTGTAACCTGGGTACTCGACACTGTTCTATAACCTAAGCAAATAATAGTAAGTGACATAACATTTTTTTTTTTTTTTATATTAAAACTGTAACGAGAGGGACACTCATACTGTACATTGAAGATGTTTTTGAAAATGTATTTTTTTAGAAGTATTATAGCAACATAACCAAAAACATAATTTTCAAAATTTTTGACTGTCTGTCTGTCTGTCTATCTATCTGACCGGTATAAATTCAGAAACTAAGGCACGGATTTGCAGGCAGTCTTTTAAAATATGTTCAGTGAATTCCGGCAGAGCATAGGCCTTGTTTCATCAAAATGAGTGCAGGAATATTGAAGTTAAGACGCAATTCAAAAAAATATGAGTTGTCTATTACAAGCTGAATTATTTCTATGGAGCTTCAGTGCTTTTCATGCTTCTTGATCGGTCGGAATGATTGAGATACCCCAATCATTTATTCGATTTTATGTTCTTTCGAATAGATAATGATAATAATAAATAAATAATTCTAGAAACTCTCAAGATAATTTAAAGGAAACAGCTGCATCGTTTCACTCATCGCGTGAAATTCAAATTTTCTTGCGTCTTTTGTCAATTACAGCTTAATTACTCATCGTGGATTTATTGAAACAAATTTTGCGTCAATAAATAAGTTGCTTTAAGAAATTACGGGTATAATGATCACCTAGATAACATTGGTTTAGCTAAAAATGTCAATAACCTGATTTTCATCTTAGTTTTTGGTTTAGTGGGAAATGTACTTATACTAGCTTTCAATTTGAATTTTTGGTTGTTGTAATTTCTTGAAACAATATATTTATTATCGCAAAATCAGTTTTCATGAACCTACGATGAGTAATTAAGCTGTAATTGACATAAAACACACAAGAAAATATGAATTTAGCGCGCTGAGTGAAACGTTGCACCTTAAGCTGAGCCTTGTGCACTATTGTGCACTTGTGAGTAAAAGTATTTCGAATCAAGAATGATGTGAAGTAATGGCATTCCCTCATGAAATAACAATGCTCTATTACCAATTATTATTCTATTATCTCCATTAGTTTTTCATACTCAGTAACTTTACTCGTTTTTTTTTCAGTGTGTGGAGTTTGTAGCCAAAACTAGATACAGCTTTAGTTGCTACGCCGTAGATTACTCCGACAGCCCCGAAGCATTGAGAGTGAGTTGCTTATTTTAATTATTAATAAATAAATACTAGCCGCGCCCTGCGGTTTCACCCCCTATTTTACAGAAACTGAATATTTTCCGGGATAAAAAAGTAGCCTATGTGTTAATCCAGGGTGCTAGCTACCTCCATACAACATTTCATTTAAACCTGTTCAGCCGTTACTGAGTTGAACGGAAATAAGCACACTTACATACTACTTACCTACTTACACAAACTTTCGCATATATAATATTAGTGTGATGTATATGTACACGTATGGACACGTATATAATTATATATTACTTTAGTATTATTAATATATAAAAAGAAATAAATATTGACGTTTTTCACACCTAAAGCAAGCTTGTACTATGGGAACCAGCTAACTGATAGATACATAAATACTCTTTTTAGGGTTCCGTGGTACTAAAAGGAACCCTAATAAGTTCGTCATGTCCATCTGTGTCTGTCTGTCTGTCTGAATTCTTTACAGCACTATAACTTCCAAAATTATAAACTTCCATGCATGAAATTTTGCACAACGGTAGTATAAGTATAGACCTACAGTTTAAAAAAAACTTTTTTTTTGTAAAATAAGTGTAGCTCCTATACATCTAAAAAGGGGGATAAAAAAAATTCGCTGTACCCCATCACGTGGGATGTCGCTGAACGTAAACAGATCTTTTTAAGGTGACAATTTTGAAGGAATAAGAAAATCATAATTTTATATTAATAGGGTGGCTGGTCATACATGTAAAGTGGGGATATAAAAAAATATATGTGGTATAATATAATTATTATTTTTTTGCATATCCCCGCAAAAAAATAGTAATAGTAACAGTAATAATGTGTGTCAGAATGTAAGTGTGTGTACACTTACATACTAACACAAAAACTTTTGCATTTATAATATTAGTGTCTGCAACATCCCACTGCTTAGATATCGGCCTACCCTCTACGGGTGATTAGACCATATCCACCACAGTGGCCCAGTGCGCGTTGGCGGATTCACATACGCTATCAAATTTCTTCTCCTCGCGATGTTTCCCTTCACCGAAAAACCAGTGGTATATCCATCCGTACATAAGTTCCAAAGAACTCATTGGTACGCCCCGCCCGGGTTCGATCCCACGACCCCACGAATGTGAAGCGAACTTGCTCCCACTGAGCTACCACGGCTTATAATATAATTGTGACTTGTCAGTATATTAACCTATTGCTGTTTCTAGTTTGCTGGTGGTGTGTGGTGGTATTTCTTCGCTAAGATCACCGAACTGCTGGACACCGTATTCTTCGTGCTAAGGAAGAAAAACAACCAGGTGTCATTCCTACATCTATACCATCACACGATAATGCCTATGCTGGCGTGGACCGGCACTAAATACACTGCAGGTGAATCTTTGAACTCACAGTTTGTGGCCAAAAGCCTAACTTTTGGCCACAAACTCAGATGATGGTGTGGTCGAGAATGGTTAACAAACTTTGCTTGATTTAAGGCAGAAGCGCACTGGCAAGTGCTTGCGATCATATTTGCAACAAACTCGCGGTAGTGTCGCCAGTAGTACCTACTATAAAGTTTTTGTAGTGGTATGGCTCTCTTGCAGAGTCCGCCTGGGGAAGTACCACACCTTTACCAGTTATTCAACCCCCAAGTAGTATGAAAGCATTTCTGTGTTCCGGATTGAAGGGCAATGTTTACTAAATTACTGGGCATACAGAGATTTAACATCTATCAGGGTGACGAGCGCAGTGCATTGCCGCGCATAATTTTGAACTGTTTAAGTTCAAAATTCTGGGTGGCACTCAACTATTATGGGCAAGTGTGTTAATATCAGGTGAGCGACGTGCTCGTCTCGTCACCAAGTAATATAAAAAAAAATTAAAAAAAATTAAGATCGTACACGACAATTAGTTAATGAAAAAAATAAAAATATTTTTTTTCGAAACATTTTTCGACATCACACAGTAATTTTATATCTCTAGAAATATTGAATGTGCGATTGAGAGACTGAAACCGGCTTCTTCATTATGATAATGCCTGTTCCCTACTTACATTAACACTTTTTTCATTCAATTTTGTTTTATTTTAATTAATCGACCGAGCGAAGCAAAGGTCTCAGAGTTTACCTAGTTTATGTTTGTGTGTATATTTGTCCGATGATAACTTGCGAACCGTTGATCCAACTTCATGAAATTTTGTAGGCAAGTAGTTCATTTCAATAGAATTTTTAAGTTCGAATATGAGCTGAATCGGTCCAGGGGTTGTGAAGATATAGGGGTTGCGAGGTGTCAGTTCGCCACGAATATAATAATATTGTATAATATTGTAATAAATATTGTATTAAATTTCAGGAGGACAAGCCATCCCTGAAGGTGGAATTAACGCGTTCATCCACGTCGTGATGTACGGATACTACTTTATAGCAGGACTCGGGCCTCAATACCAGAAGTACTTATGGTGGAAAAAGTACATCACCATTCTGCAATTGGTAAGTTTAAAAGCACTAACAGAGCGCGGATTACCACGTGGACGCGGATCCGGTCGAACTACCATCTAACAAACTAACTGACAAAAATATTTTGTCGCGGTGCGCATGCTAGCTCTGCAGGGCCCTTATTATCTATTGCCATAACTAGCTTGTTACGCGCCATGTTAAGTTCACTCCGTGTTAGTCGCATGATACGGTATTCTCTAAGTTTCTTAAACGCGCGATTCTTCACGATTAGGAGCCGCGTTTATGTTTAGAGCATGCTATGACGTCACGCGTTATTGGCAAGTTATCTCATGTACGATAGAGCCATAACTAGCTTGTTACGCGCCATGTTAAGTTCATCCGTGTTAGTCGCATGTAGTGTTCTTTAAGTTTCTTAAACGCGCGATTCTTCACGTCGTGGCAAGATTATGAGCTGCGTTTAAGTTTAGAGTATGTTATGACGTCACGCGTTATTGGCAAGTTATCTCATGTGCGATAGAGAATAGGACGTTACTCTTGTCAGTTTCGCGTTCGCTTCGCTTCGCGCCGCACCGCGTCGACGCCCGCTTGCGTTTTATCACGAGGACATTGAATAGGTATCGACTGTTTGTTATTTTCGCGCCTCGTCGCGTTCGCGCCAAAATGCATACGTCGCGTTGTTCTAAGATCGATAACATATGTGACGACCACGAACCATAAACGAACGAGAGTAAAATGAGACAAAAAATGTTTCTTTTTCTTTTTCTCATTTATAAGGCAGTAAGAGTAATGCTATAACTGGAAAAATATTGTCTGTTCATGGTAAGATAAAGAAATAAAATTGATTTAGCACAAGGCGTAATCAAAAAAAAAGGTCCTACCTAAGTAAGTAGCTTATTTTTTTTATCCCTGAATGGATTCTTACAAAAATCGCAAAAAAAAAATTTCACTTTACTACTTAAAATTAAAACGCAGAGTGGAAAATAGAATCAGTTTGTTTCAGCAAGCTCACTACAAGTAACTTACTCATGCTTTTAGTTTAGGCGCGTACCTAAAGTTATAGCATAACATAATGTTTTGATTAATTTGGTAACTAGGTAGACTTATTTATATTCTTAATTATTACTGTTTTTTGACTAGTGCGCACTAAATCCATCTCTTTTTACCCGACTGGCCAAGAATAAGGGTATTTTTTTTACACGACTACCCAAAAAATAATGTAAAGTTTTTAGCCGACTGGCCAAGAATAAGAGTATACAGGGTAACGTTTTAAGGAGTGCACAAATTTGATGTACTTAAAGATTGGTGAAAAATAAATTCAACGACAATTATTAATGTAACTACAATGCAGTATTTAACTCTGAGCATATCTCTCTCCCTATTTCGTGTGACTTTGAGTTCCAAAGTCTCAGTTCCATAATTATGTCATCACTGGCAACACACATAGCCTTCAGTTTTCATTCAATATTACTTGTGAAATTAGTGCTTTAACCAGTTTTTCTTTGTTTCAGGTCCAGTTCAGTTTAGTTATGTACCTTAATATAAGCAGTTTCGTGGACCCTCAGTGCGGCTATCCAAAGTGGCTGAGTGCCTTCGTCATCGCCAACTGCTTAGCTTTTCTTTACATGTTTGGAAGGTTCTATTACAATTGTTACATCAACAAAGGGAATCAAAGAAAAATAGAAAACAGTGAAAAAGTTAACGATTTCAACAAAGATCTATAGAGAACTATAGAAAATTATACTTGGTGCTCGGTTAGATGACGGATATCATCATCACCATCATTTTCAGCCCGTAATCGCCCACTGCTGACCATAGGGCTCTCTTCTTGTACGCCACTTATCCCGTTCCTGTGCCAATTGTGTCCAGGTACGACCCGCGGTTTTCACAATATCGTCGTCCCAACGAGCTGGAGGGCGACCAATGCTTTGTTTACCGGTATGCGGCCACCAATCCGTCAACGTGTTAATCCACCTGCCATCACTTTACCTGGCAACGTGTCCCGCCCAACTCCATTTGAGTTTCGTAATTGCCGTCCCAATGTCACGAACCTTAGTACGACGCCTGATTTCAACATTTCACAGTCGGTCTTGTAATATTATGCCGAGCATGGCACGCTCCATCCATGGCTCTCTGTGTTACTTGTATTTTGAGCACAGCCTCATGTGTACAAGTGTCCACGTCTCTGCACGATATGTCATGGTAGGCAGGACACACTGGTTAACGGCGGATATACGGGTACATAATTTTAAAAAAAAAACCGACTTCATCATAACCATTTATTTCCATAGTAGCTTAGCTAATAATCGAGATTGCCTCAGCGCAGCCCGTGAAATACGTATCATTGAGGAGTTCCGGTGGCCATCTGTGGTCTTCTTCATCAGTTCCACTTCACTAAATCATACTTAATGAATGCAAAAAAATGATTTGTTGATGAAAATACCAAACTCGCTATATGTTTGTCTATAGGAGTTTCCTCAATTTCTCATAGATCACATTATCAGAACTGGTTTTCGATAAAAAAAGGGATCAATCTTGAATTATCTCCTTTCAAATACAAACATTGCGTGATATCTTCTCGTCCAAAATCCCGCAGTGCCTGAAGACAAGGGTTTTCAACCAATGTGTGTTTCCAGTGATGACATATTGAACTGAAACGTGATCCTTGCCACTGGCCTTTTAGAGAAACTCAGAGTCGCACAGCAGGCAATAGAGAAAACTATGCTCGGAGTTTCTTTGCGTTATAAAATCCGGAAGTAGGATATTCGTCGAAGAACTAAAGTCACCGATATAGCTTACAGAGTTTGCAAGCTGAAGTGGTAATATGCAGGCCACATCACTCGAGTAACCGATAACCGGTGGGTAAGAAAGGTTCTTGTATGGCGACCACGCACCGGAAGTCGCAACGTAGGCAGACCTCCCACTAGGTGGACCGACGACATTGTGAAAGCCGCGGGCAGCCGGTGGATGCAAGTGGCACGGTGTCTGTCGGTGTGGCGCTCCAAGTGGGAGGCCTTTGTTCAGCATTGATCGTCTTCTGGCTAATGATGATGATGATGATGAAATACAAAAATATTTTTCCAAATCGGAGTTCTGAGATAATAAAAAAAACAATCGAATTGAGAACCTCTATTTCTGGAAGCCGGTTAAAAATAAAACAGCTGTTCAATATATTCTGTTGGGTTTGAATGATATATTTTTCGCGATTTCAGGTTTGGTCCCGTAGTAAAAGTTGTTCGGGATGAAAATGGGGTTAGGACCCCTGCAGACCAGAGACCTGAGAGACCAGAGGGACCCTGCATTAATCAATAACAACAAATTTTACTACGAACCAAAACCAAATCGCAAAAAAAAACTGTTCCATAATTATATTATTTCGGGGGTAATTAATTTTTTTTCGTGATTTCATCATGATTGGTCAAAATGAAAAAAAATATGATAAAATTTATTCATCATGACGAGTAATGATATCATAAAATATGGGCGTCATCTAACCGATCACCTAGCCAGACCATACAATTTGAATAAGCTTTACCACGACAAATTATTATCACAGAGGTAAAAATAGTGGGAGATTTTTTTTTAGCAATGTGAGATTTTCTGACAGCTCAAAAAAGAAATCATTATTAAAATAGACGGCGTTGACAAATAATGAATGTGATGGTAATTACGATACACACCCTTACACCCAACACACAGACACGTTTCACTCCCCCCGCACATGCACACACACGTACATAATTAACACAAAACTCACACTCACGCAAAATTGTTCTTACAGAACTCATATACACAAAAATAGACTTAGCACCTATCGTCTGTCTGTTTTGCGTTTTTTATTTGATTGATTTCTGTAAAAAGTATAAAATCTATATTTATATGTTATTTAAGTGTTTTATTATCCCGAGATGTTAAAGTAACATAAAATATTTAAGTTAAGTATGTACATATCTAAATGTTCGTCAGAAATGGAAGAGCGGGGTCTTGCACAGGCATCATATGTCTACAAGAGGACGCCTGCCTACTTTATATGTTACTGAAACTCAGTTAAAGAAATAAATTATTATTATTATTATTAATTAGATGCGCATTGGTACCGATAGTACTCTGTGACAGTCAAAGAGGATGGTGACAGTGGCTGACTTGTGTTGATGGCATTTGGCTACTCCTTTTTATCACTGCATTGGTAGCTAACGCCATCTATTTGATCATTTTGTAAGCTTTTTGTAGGCAACCGTCCAAGTCCCTACTAAAGGGGTGGAAAACAACAACACTCGTGCACGCTAACTAACTCCACCGTTTTAACATAACACAACTTTTGGAAAATGATACAATGCGCGACATGACTTCTTAGTTTGTTGCCCGTGGTCCAACCGCGTGCATCACCATCATCATTGGCAGCTTATTCAGCCCACATGGTCCAACAAAGGGATTTCTTCACGTTCCCGTCAAAACAAATATGTTTTTTTTTGTTTAATACCTTGACAACAGTAACTGTAATTTTTTCATTTATCAAATAAAACGCCTTGGCCGCTGGCAACTGGTCAGTAGTTCCACGCATTACTTTGGTACTACTAATCCAACGGTTGTACCGCAGTAAGGAAAAAAATACCTAACCGTGTTGTGTGTTACGGATAACAAACGATTTATTTAAACTTTAACATGGAATTGCAATAAATGGATTTGTTTAAACTAAATTTTCGTTTTTTATTTTAATTCGACATTATCACATAATATTATCGCAATGACATCATTGTGATATGCAAATAACTGGAAGAATTTCGTTTTTTTTTTTATTTTTTTTTAAATGTTGAACAAACTTGCAGAAAATTGTGATTTGATTGACGTGATTAATTACTTATTATGCGAGTAAATAAGCAAATAATCATGTCAAGAAATTAAGAAGATAATTTGAAAAAAAAAATAAGATTTTTCTATTAGTGAACCTCATTACTTCTGTAGATTAAAAATCTTATTTTGAGATATATGTGTTTTTGATTCTAGTATAGTAGAGCTAAAACGGAAAACGTGAAAAAAATAAATATTGAATCGATTTACACACATTTTTCCCTAGTATTCAAAAGATTATTACTCTAATAGTGAGGATCTAATAGTAATCTAGGAAATCATTGAACAGAATTTAATGAATCGAAATAATAATTATAATAAATTATAAAAATAAATTATGTAAATATAATTTAATTTAATCTAATTTAATGCATGGCCCCCACCTTTCATAGTCATATTTATTTATTTCCATTGGAACACATAGGAGCACTTGGAAGTGTCAAACAGAAAAATTCACCAACATACTCGTAGTTTACAAAAATAATCTAAGAAGCGGCTGTAAAAGGGCCTCCTTTGTTCAGCAGTGCACTTCATGGCATATGATGATGATGTCGGTAACGATAACTAGTACTCCACCGCGTGTCCACCGCAAACTGATGTTCGGGTGGACTCACAGATGAATGATGGACTATTTTGATTTACTAGCGAGTATCACTATATGCGTCAAAAAGGGACGTATTTTATTACTGCGTTAACTTGGGAGCTTGATTTTTTTACAGTTTATAGGACAGTACATCTTATTTGATAAATATTCATTTTAAAATACTAATTTTAATATTTTATTTTATACCAGGACGCTTTACGAAAAAAACAGGTCTTCACAGACAGATACATAGACAGACAGACATATATACAGACAGACAACGAAGTGATCCTATATCCTAAAAAGTAAAAATTTTACTCAAAAAATCGAAATTAAAATCAATAATAATACTCAAAGAACCGTAAATAAATGCTGAAACACTCCATTAAAATGTATGTAAATTAAATTAAATATGTAAATGTGAACAGTTTGAAAATTCACGACAGTTCATTGCCTAACGAATTCCTAGATTGACGCGGACCTTTCCTTGTTAAGAATAGATAAATGGAATATGGTCCCAAATACCTAAAAACTTCTAAATAATAATTATTATATATAAACCACAGAATTCTCCTTATAAATAAATATAAACTTAATATTTATTTTTTGTATATTTAAATTAGTGTAAAATGGCAGCTATTTTAGGGAAACTATGGGGTTTTTACAAATTAGTGTTTGAAGATCTCCCAGGTAAGTTTTAATTTATACATTGACTAGCAACGTTCGCAAATTTACTTTTGACTTTTTATTTTATTTATCACAGAATTCTCCTTATAAATAAAGTTATTTATAACTAGCTGCTCCGAAAAAAATACATTATTTGTTATTTTGAGATCCATGATCTGTCAGATTCAGATTCAGATAATAATTAATTTCGAAATCGAGAAAAAAGGCTGTTCCCCAGAAAAATGTCAATGACACTCGACAAAATGTCATTAAGTAAGCTAAAACGTAGTTTTAGAAGAAGAATATGTACATAATTGTATGCAATAAAGAAAGAAAGAATATAGAAATGTACGGAACAGCAGTATTTTTTTCTCGATTTCAGGGTTGATCCCATAGTAAAAGTTGTTCATAATGATGAGTACTATAAGCCCTTTTCCCGAGGTCATTTGCCGATGGGCCACCCCTAGAAAACGTTGGACTTAAGTAATAATTATTTCTCTTTTCAGATCCAAGAACAAAAACATGGTTTCTAGTAGCAAAGCCTTACCAAATGATTGCAATACTAAGTATTTACCTTATGTTTATATTCAAATGGGGCCCCCACTGGATGAGGAAGCGACCCGCACTTAAGCTAGACAAAGTACTAATCGTATATAATTGTCTGCAAGTAGCAGCCTGTCTATATATCTTTATACGAGTAAGTATTTTTATATTTTTAGCAGCGGCTTGTTGTTGCGTCCGCCATACAGCTTATTCAGCTTACTTTAGGGCAGAAAGTCTCTATCTTTCGCCCGTTTTGTCCTAGTTTCGTCAAGATGTACCTAATTCACTGCTGCGAATGAATCTACATCTGCCGCTCAGTCCACAGTACCTAACTCGCAGTTAAGGTAGGCCTCCCAGGCCTTTGAATGAAAGTCACGGGCATGAAAGCAAACCGGTGGATGAAAATATGGCAGATTGTTCAGTGTGGCGCTCTAATGAGGAGGCCTTTTGTTCAGCGGTGGACATCTTCTGACTGATGATTTAATCTCATTGAAGGCCTTTTTCATTACCACCAAGTAAAGTCCTTAGTAAGCTACTCGCCAATTATAATGTATTAGAGCTAGCCATCACAAACTTAACAAAAAAACTTACTTTGTACTTTTACTCTCCAATTAGCACTATTCAGAAATTACATAAATACTTTACTTTGAGATGTTGAAATAGGCCCCTAGTCTAATGTTTTTTAGGTTTATTATCCGTGTTACACCCAGTAGAACCACCAAATGTATCACGGCCTTATTTTATTAACCGCAGTACTACCGGCAGATCAGTAGTACCAAGGTAGTAACCAAGCTGGTAAAGTGATTTTCATGAAAAAGCCCCACGGCAAACAGCCGGAACTAATCCAACCCCTTTGATATCGCATTTTCTTCGCGCGAGACAGCGTCGCGTTTGGGAGACTACTTTCATGAAAAGCGCTCTAAGACTGACGAGTTTCCAATTGGTTCCAAAGCGATTTCTTTGACAGGCGTTATAGTGGCAGCTGTCAAGGAGACAGGTGCTTAAATGTGTATTGTAAAAAAAAAACGTATCATGACGATTTTTTAGCAGATGTGTGTGATTTTTGCAAGTGTCAGATTAACAGACGCCAATTTAATTAATATCATCTTCAACGGCCTTTTAATATCTTCTCGCAATTACCGTGTCGTTTGTAATGTACGGTAAAAGATATTATTATCTATACTAAATATCTTTCAAATCCGTTCAGCTGTTACAAAGTAATAGGAAGACAAACATACTAAACGTACACATACTTACAAACATTTGCTATTAGAGTATTAGTGTGATAATTTAAAAACATCGAAAGCAAATAAAATATCAGATCAGCCCACCTGATGGGAAGCTGTTACCGTAATCACGACACCAACAAATAAACTTGTTAAGTAAAAGACGTATGTTGTTAAGTATATTGTAGAGAAGACGTCTGCGAAAGGTTTTGTAAGTGTTTTCCGCTGCAATGTCATATCTAGATCAAACAATAGGAAAAATTTGGGCACGTTTCCTGAAAGGAGAGACTGCTTAAACTATCTATAGGTAACCAATGCTTGATATGTTAAATTTACACGATCTCTAATTATTTTTTAGTTAAACTTAGTAGTAAGAGTTATTAGTTTGTTACGGTTGTTTAAATTAGAGATGTTTGACATTATTCATAAGTAATTTAGAAAAATGAACATTAGAAATAAGGTATTAATAATTTCTGCGCCAGATTTTTATCATCCCACTGCTGGGATGTCGGCTTACCATCGAAGAGTAGGGCTATATTCTTGTTAATAGTTAATATTTATGTTGATAATTAATTCTTTATCTTATACTTATTGAGGCCCGCGAAGTGACTTGACTGGCAAACCCTACAACACGTGGCAAGTGGCACGTCATTTATAAGTTACGCGCTAGGAAACATGTCACTTGGGTTTCGGGCGTAACAAAAATACTTTAAACTTAACCTGAAACAAAACTTCAAGTTAACCTGTGACAGAAGTATTAACAACTTGTTTTTTTTTATTTTTTTAATGGTGTAATATTAATAACATAAAATAAAAATTACAAATACCCACTCCTAACTGTACCCGGCACAAAGGTGCCCATTACGCTGGCCGCATTAAATTAATTAATAGATATATCTCTGTATACATTTTCTCATTTTACAGTCATTACAACTGGCGTGGGGTCGGGACTACAAATGGTTTTGCGAGCCTATCGACACTTCGACGGAACCCAGACCCATGGAAATTGCTACAACGGTCTACTACTACTTCTTGACTAAATTAATTGACCTGAGTGATACTGTAAGTCAAATTCATAGAACGTACTGTGAAGTTATTGTTACTCTCGGACATTGTCACTTCTATTGATGTTTATGGCTACAATCAATATACACTTGAATTTTGACTGAGGGAAGGAAGGTTACAAACCGGAAGACGCATTGAAGGTAGACTTCCCACTAGGTGTCACAGTCTACAGTTTTTTTTTCTTTTCTTTTTAGAGACTTTTAGTCTTGCAAGTCTTTATCAAGTGCACAGACATTGTGAAAGGTGGTGATAGATTTTCGTTTCGTGTGGCACTCAAGGTGATACCTTTGTTCAAGCTGTGGACGTCCTCTGGCTGACGATGATGATGAATGTGCTAGTGCTACTAAATATCATTATCAGCATCATTAAAATTTAATCCTTGTATACTGCTGGACGTATGTCATTATTTCATAATGATTATTCTCTCTTTGTTTCTCTAAGAAGATATTTCATTATTTTTTGTTTACTATTACAAATTTTTGTTTTAATAAAACGGGAATACTCACGTTAAACAGAGTCGGTTATTCCGTCTATAGTTTCGATCACATTCGGTGACCTTTATCAAGGAATGCTAAGCGAGACACGCGCGACCTCGTCGTGGCTAGCACTGCGCCTTGCACTGCGTCAATCCCGTTTTATTAAAATAAAATGTATCAAAACCTCGTCAGTTTTCATATTTCAAATTACTTTGTTTACAAAGATGTTGCCATGATGAGCCTTTCTTGTCGTCTCGTTATAATTATAACTAAGTAATTTGTTATTCTAAGTATAACTTCATTCAAAAATTGAGCCCAGTCATTTAACATTATCAAACAATGGAAAACTGTACATTCCCGAGAATAGCTTTGTTTATTGAATTGGTAATGTACCAACTGCCAAGTACCTTTGTAAGTATAACGTGTAAATGAGCTACAAAGTATTTTTCCTATACTGAGTGTTCGGTTACTCTATGCTATACTTTTTTTGTGACACAAGTCAAAGAAATAAATTCGAAGAAATAATAATTTATTTTCTTGTTAACAGGATTTCAAAAATATATAAAGTAGAAGTCCCCTTGTAGACATAATTATCGCAAAATTAGTTGAGTACGATGAGTAATGAAGCTGTAATTGAAAAAAACGCAAGAAATTTGAATTTCGCGCGCATTCTAGTAGTTCTGCGAGCATGCAGTAGACCTCGCGACCGCAAAGTTTTTCACGCAACTCGTCGTCGTGAGTCGGGAGTTCTCGATTCGATGTCCGGAATGGAGATCTCACGACCTTTATATCTTGATAACCACTATACCGATTTTGTCCATATTTAAAATTCTTGTTTAGAATTGAGTACCGAAAGTTTATGCCAAATATTATCAAAATCAGCCTGTAAATGGCGCCGCATCACTCATCCCTCATTTTTTGGGCGAACAATCAAAAATCTCCAATAAAAAATTATAAAACATTAGAACCTATACTTACCAGGTTTAATCAAGAGTTGAAAAATACGACCTGTACGCGAACCTGTACCTGAAACCTTCCGCTGTGGGTTGTGGGTTCGACCAAATAGGATATAAATCTGTGTGATGAAAATAGATGTTTGTGCTTTGTCTGGGTGTTTCTGTGTACTCTATGTATGTATTTACAAAAAAAACAGTATTTATGTATTCTGATAGAATACATAAATACTTTTTTTTCTGTCTGCCTGAACTAGGTAATCAATCTTGTGTTAAGGCGAGAACATCTAAATAAATTTTAAATAATCACAAAATAAGTATAATAAACATGTGTAAACATTAGACAGCAAGAACAAGTTTGTCAAAAAATAAATAAACATACTTAGACTGGCGGCGGATTAAAGAAAAAAAAATAAGAAATAAATAATAATAAAGTATGCGGCACCGCAGACTCGTAACATTATTTTATTTTATTTTATTACATTTACAAGCTCTCAAAACAAATAAATTTGAATTAAAGTGAGACTGACAGCCATTAATGGATTTACATTGTATGCATGTAACTTTTGTAAAATGACGACAGTCACTAAATAGAACGACGATGTAGTAACGATGATGTAGACCCAAAAATTGTCAGGAAATAGGTACTATTTAGAATAGAGAAGTTTCAAACAAAAATGTGATTATTTCAATGGAGAAGTTTACTTTTCAGATTTTCTTCGTGCTTAGAAAGAAGTACAGACAAATTACGTTCTTGCATATTTACCATCACACTGGAATGGTTCTCTTGATTTGGGGTGCAGTGACTTATTTACCAGGTAAAGTTAAATACACAATGTTTACTACGATGCTCAGGTGGTGGCTTAACTTTGCCAGTAAGGCATTCAACCGCCCCAATGTTATGTGTTTTACAGTGCATTATAGTTACCAGTTAGTTACTGTTACTAGTTGTACTACTAGGATCCTATATTATACACTAGTGATTGTGCTTGTTTGATTTAAAATTATGACTTAATAAAGATATTTTGAAATTGAAAAAAAATATAGTTATTAGAAAACGATCAATGGGCTGCTTCAATGGCTATCAATCACGCAAATATTGGTAATCTCTATTGATCTTCTCGGGCTTTTGTATAAAAGCACATGCCTATTAAAGAAAATAAAATCTAATTGTGTAAACGCTTGTTTATGACAAATGCTTTTTTTTTCAGGCGGGCATGGAACTCTTATAGGCGTGATCAACTGTTTTGTTCACGTCGTCATGTATTCATACTACCTGTACACTGTAGCTGTACCGAGCGCGAAAAACTCGTTGTGGTGGAAGAAGTACATCACACAATTGCAAATTGTAAGTTTGACGATAGGGTAACACGGTACGGTGCGGCTAAGCCGAAAGGATGAATTTAAATACCTGATCTAGGTCTGGGTGACAGTGGCTCTGTGGACATTGCATCCCTGCACAGGGAATCCAGTAGGGTATTTATAAAGCCGAAATGAGCTCATCTTAACATCGCGAAATAATTTGCACTTCCATACATTTGTCTTATGGTACAGTTTAATGTTGGTCCTGTGGTAAAAAAAGTTCATAATGATAAGTACAAAGAGCTTTCGACTTAGTAACGTCGTTCGATAATCGTCTGTTAAAAAAAAACACACTAGGATTCTCTAAATCGGTGATGCCATGGAACACAGAAAACAAAGGCAACTAGCACCTAAATCTAGAAAAAAAAGATCTTCAAATTTAATCTTTAAAATACCTGCTCGGCCGGGATCGAATTCGAAAACATCTGCTGATAAAATGAAAAGTAGAAAAGCAAAAATTGATTTTCTTCGCTTTTTCTGTAATTACAAGTACGTGTAATATTCTATTTTAAATAATCGCAACTAGCTCTTTCGAAGTTGTGTTTATTTTCTATCCTATTTTTCAAAGAGTATATGTTGAGTATTGTTAGTGTGTTCATTATCATTTATTTTAATTCAAATTTCGACGACATTATTTCGTCCGTTTAATTAGAGTGAAATAAATAGAGAGAGATTTACAAAAGATTGAGGTACCCTTTTATTTTTATAACCAGTAATACGTTCAGTCACTATGCGGTGGATTACGGTTAAAGAATTCTCCAGAGTAGTCATCCTTCGTAGTGTCAAAGGGGCAAACCCTTGTGTCAAAGGGGCCTGGACCTTCGCCACGCTGCGGTTTCGGCCATCATCATCGCTGCCAGCAACACAGTCATTACAGACCGCGACAGTAATGTACTATTATTTCAGGTTCAATTCTTCTGGTGCGTGGTCCACATGGCCGCTATTGTCTTCATGCCTGAATGTGCGTACCCTCGATGGACCAGTGCCGTTTTCTTGCCCCAGAATCTCTTCATTTTAGTTTTATTCGTTGAATTTTACATCAAAACCTACATGAATAAACCAGCTGAAAACCTAAGCCATGGAAACGGTCACACAAAAGAGCATAGTAATAAAAGCGGTCGTAAAAATCAACACTCAAATGCGAATGAAAATGGATCAAACGAATCAAGTTTTTCAAAAGGAAACGGCTATATTTCTAGCATCGTAGCTCGTAAAGTGTAGTAGGAACATGAAGATTTCGGCTCATTGTTATACTGGCTGTTTTGAGAACTACCTCTGGACACGCAAAGGTGAATTTTGATGGTGCGGAGAAACAAACGTGGACAAAATATCAACATGAACATTGTTAAGAAGATAATTTGGAAAAACAAAGATTCATTGCACCTCATTTGAATAAAATAATTCAGTGCACCTCATAACTTATGTAGAGATATGTATACGGGTTTTTTTTAGTTCTATCATCTAGTAGAGCCGCTCTGTTTGTAGATTAAACGTAGGACGCTGCTAGCGTATCGACGCCTGTGGCATCCCACACCAAAGGCCTTCCACGGCTCCATGGAGTCAATCTGATTCCGTCAGGTCTCTTGCCGTCGTCACTTACGATACCGTTCGGCTCAAGTATGCCGGTACGTTGACGGTGGCAAAAACCCTAAGGATGACATCGTCAAGGAACCGTGACGAGAGACTGACAACCTGCACTTCGGCGGCAGGAAGGGCCATGGTGTCCTTGTCAGTCCACACATGCTCCGCAATGGTAAAGGTGATCGGGTTCTTTCATGTTTGCCCCAATTCGCAGGCTGATAGAAAGAGCAAAGGTGGTTATCCATAAGTGTCCCAGTGCTAGCAGATTGCAATAAATATAATAAATAAATAATAATAGATTAAATATTTGAAAATCACGATTGATTCAAATTTAACATGGAAAGATGACATTCATTAAGTAGCCGTATAAGTAGTTTTGTTTTTGCCTTAGAAAAAAACTGAGAGAATGTACATCCAAAAAAACAGTTTCGAAAGCCTATGATTGTTCCATTCTGCGTTTTGGATTAATTATATGGGGTAACTCTAAAGTCTCATAAGCTCCAAGGTTTTTGTTGGGCAAAAGAATGTGGCGATGTACGACATGAAGTAGGATGGCTCATGCAAACCAGTTTTCAAATCTAATCACCTGGTAACAGTTCCTTTTTATACAAAAATTAATAATTATATTTATATATTTTATTTCATTATTATATTTTACTTCATTTTTTTTTTTTTTTTTTTTACTTTTTTATACATAAAAAATAGCTCCACATTATTTGAGCCTATGAAAATGTTAGCAAAACATCCGCCCCTTTCGTTCGTCTTAAGCTACTACAGCCTAGGATCGAGCTGTACAGAAAGAACTGTGTTCATATGACTGCGTTGATTTTTAATTCTCTTCCAGCAGCGCTGGTAGATCTCTCATACAGGAGTTTTTGCACACAGTTGAAGAAGTGGTTGGTGAAAGAATGCTTCTATGAAGTAGAAGATTTCTTAAAGAAAATGTCGTCTACATAATTGTATACAAACGGGCTTGTTGATCTAAAGCTACTGACAATAATTGTAAATATTTATATTTTAATTATGACATTATTATATCAATTTCATTATTTCATTTAATTTAACATTATTACAGTTTTCCTAAAATCATGTTAATAATAAACTTATTTAAATAATTTTGCACGCCTATAAATGTTGTTAATGGATGGACGTTTTTAGATTTAAGGACTTGTATATTACCCACTATCACGCAAATAAAATTTTGACTTTGATTTTGACTTTGAAAGCCTGAAGCCATAGCCCCGACTCCCTATTTGCAGAGGCGAGAAGACGAGCACGATCCACCAGCGATGTAGTTTAATTTAGAAGCCCTTGATGGAGTTCTTTTTGTTTAATGGGTGTCCCAAAGCCTTTGCAAGTGGAGTTTGTCGGTAAGGCTTTCTCCTGGCCATTTTGTTGTCCAGGCGTCTGTAGCCTCTGGCACAGAATCAATTTAAGTTTTTGCTAAAGATTTTCTACAATTTTCGAGAAAACCATTCAGCGCGGAAACGCTGCAAATGTTTTAGGTACTTTTGGTCAGGGTCCGGTTCGCGGGGGACTTTTAGAGTAGTTTTAGTAATTTAAAGATCGACGAATTATTTTTGTATACACAATTATAATGCAATTGACTTGTCTGTAATATTCATATAAAATTAGTATTTACTTGTAAATTCATTACAAATTTTGATACTTACTAAATAAAATATTACTTTAATTATTATTTATGCTTAGTAATAAGCATTAATTTTTTATTAGAATAATTAGTAGTAATAAATAATTTATGTGAAACTATGTGAATAAGAATTTATATTATTTTACAAGTATACTACATTTTTTCTAGTGAACACTGAATTTCAACACCAATATTTTTCCTGTTCTTGTATTTTTTTCTTTTAAACTATATTTAAAAACTTATTCATTTACTTACATATTAATTAATTAAACATAATAATTATTAATTTATTAATTTTACTTACATAATAATAATTAAGTCCACTCCGATGTTTTTTATTCATAAGTATGTAGTTACTGATAAGAATATCTTGTATTTTCTCTTACAAGTGAATGTAAACTTCTTTGAAATAAATATCTCTTAAACCATACATATACGAATTAGGGGAGAAAATCCTTAAATAATATCCCCAACAGAGGTAACACTTTACATAACTACTACGCAGTAATCTGGGTTTACCCCCTATTACAGGACACCACGTCATTTACATAGAAGGCAATTTTTTCTAATGTATCTTAACTAATATTATAATTTAGAAGAGTATAGCCGAAGTCGTATCAGGACCAATAAAGCTTCGAGGTATAAAAATTAGTACGTTCGTCTCGAGGAAAAAAACTTTACTTGCGCGATTTAGAACTCCCTACACTACAACTGTCAGTCTATACAAAACGTCAAATAATGCACAAAAATGGCCAACTAGCGCCATCTAGCGAACTATATAGGAAGTAACGTTGTCTCGCTGTACGGAAAGTAATTGTCGCGTTATCACGGCTAAACGGCTTGATAAATTTGATAAGGAGTTACTGTATATCACAAAGACGGACAAAGGATACTTTTTATATGTCCACGTGAACGAAGTCGCGGGTAACAACTAGTAGTACTGAAAAATATGTTGACATTCAGCATAGAATTTTCTTTATTTTTGTATTTCAATTTATACCCATACAAGAAGCACCACGCGGTTTTACCCGATATCCAGCAGTAACCTTATAGAAAATCCAGGGAATAAGCTACCTCCACACCAAGTTTCATTCAGTTGTTTCAGTTGAGTATATACAAACAGTCTCACAGAAACTTTACCATTTTTTTTAAAATATAAAATTACTGTGAAAACTCGCTCTAGGCAATTGAACATCTTATATACAGGGATATAAGGAAAGGGTATGCTAAGCCGAAAAGGGCTCATAGTACTCATGATTCAAAATCATGATGAATAATGCATCCGAATACTGGCAAACATAAAACTTCCCGACATCAAAATACCAAATTTTCACAGATCTTATTTCATAAAATTTAAAATCTTAACGACTACATCCATATATATTTTAGAAAACTGCAAATTTGTGAACTCAATTCTTTACAAAATTATCAGACAAGCGAGATTACCGAATAAGGTCTAATTATAAAAACAAATTAATAGTACCACCATCTAAACTAGAAATGCATAGCTCCGGACCAAACCCAATGGCTGCTAAAATATATAACAAACTACCAGTACAGATAAAAGAGATAGAAGAAGAGTTCAAATTTGCTAAAGCCCTAAAAAGTGTATTACTCACGAAATCCTACTATACCCTAGACGAATTTTTGAGAGATAAGATAATTATGGAATAGATTGACCCGCTCCGCACGATATTGCCATACCCAATCAGGGTCATTATGATTTACCTATTTAAAATATGCTAGTTAAGATCTGCATGTATTCCACATAATGTTTGCAATAAATGGATTGAGTATTGAGTATTGAGTATTCACAACTTTTGCTATGGGACCAACCCTGAAATTGAGAGAAAAAAATCAGCTGTTCCATACATTTTGTCCAGTGTCTTTGACATTTTTCTATGGAACAGCTGATTTTTTTTTCTCGTTTTCTTGGTTGGTCCCATAGTAAAAGTTGTTAATAATGATGAGTACTATGAATATGTCCGTAAACTGATCTAGAATATAGGATGTCCTACTCGATCACTTGGTAGTTCTACGGGACTGATCTAGAATATAGGATATCCTACTCGATCACTTGGTAGTACTACGGGACTGATCTAGAATATAGGATGTCCTACTCGATCACTTGGTAGTTCTACGGGACTGATCTAGAATATAGGATATCCTACTCGATCACTTGGTAGTTCTACGGGACTGATCTAGAATATAGGATATCCTACTCGATCACTTGGTAGTTCTTCGGGACTGATCTAGAATATAGGATGTCCTAATCGATCACTTGGTAGTTCTACGGGACTGATCTAGAATATAGGATATCCTACTCGATCACTTGGTAGTTCTACGGGACTGATCTAGAATATAGGATATCCTCCTCGATCACTTGGTAGTTCTACGGGTCTTTTTTTAATTAACTGCTGGTAGTACCACGGGCAACAAACGTCATTTTCATGATGGTATGTAACATTGCCGCGCATGGTTTTAAACTGTTAAAGTTTAAACTTCTGGATGGCACTGATCAGTTATGGGCCATCGTGATGATATAAATATCAGGCAAGCAACTTGGTCGCCTCGTCTCTCAGTACCATTAAAAAAAAACATTTTAAAAAAAAGTATTATATTTTTTTATAAAGTTTTTAAAAATTGAGTGCAGCTGTCGTCGATAATCCGATTGTTAACGGACTGCAGAAAATCCTTATTTCGTACTTCTAGTAAAGTCTCCACTACTGTACTTGGGCATGACGTGGACTTGACCGACACTTACTTTGCTTGACTTAGACTATATCTTAGATTTTTATTGTGAAACTTTTGACTTCACCTGAAATATTATAATACTTGACACTGGCTAAATACACAACGTGTGGAGCCAAAATATAAGAGAGAAAAAAAAGGCCGGACACTAAATCCAATTGCAATTAAAGTAAGAATGCGACTTGTTGCATGTCTATTACCAGTGTTGTACACAATTTTATACGAGACGTTTCAATGCATGCCGCAATGTACACGGACTGCACGTGTACTGCAAGCAGGGATTTGTTATGCCACTAACCCCCGAATACTGAAATGCTTGTTAACTTTGACGACAGATTAAGTCTATTACTGCCTTTGTCATTTGCTTAGTGCCTGACAAAGGCAGCATTAGAATTAATCTGTTGTCAAAGTTAACAAGCGTTTCAGTATTCGGGGGTTAGATCATGAGTTCAAAGCCAGCGGCAATGTAGTGCGCTCGTCACCTTTAATATTATGATAAAAATTGTCCTTCAATCCGGAATACGTAATGTTTGCACACTACTGCTTGGCGGTTGAATGATTGGCAAAGATTTGGTACTTCCCAGGTTGTGTCGTAATGACTAGATAAACATTCAGTACGTTACACCTGTAATATTTTTTTTTTGTATGTATTTACTGCACCTGCTACGGAGAGTAATCGCACCCGGATTTGGTGAGGCCAAGTCTTTAATCTGATCACCTATAAGTCGAAAAGCATTATTGACCGAGCGAAGCGAAATCTTGGAGTTTACGGAACAAATCGGCGAATCCAAATTTTGCGGATTGACTATCCTATATGTTTTTTTTATATGGGTATGTTCTTCAATTATGCAAGCTTACATTGTCTTATTTAAAATCTGCTCGTAAGTAAGGTGAAAGGGCAATCCTTTTACTAATTCATTAATTGTTATTAGCAAATAAAATGTAAATACTTTATTGAGTAAATACGAATCTACCGGCTTGAGAATCTAGAAAATTACAGTGTCATCAAAGTTTTCGTTACTGTGTTTGTCTTATCTATCTATATAGGGTTATAAGGAAAGGAAAGCCGAAAAGGGCTCATAGTCATCATCATTACGAGCAAATTTTACTATGGGACCAACCCCGAAATCGATAGAAAAAAAATCAGCTGTTCCATAGAAAAATGTCAATGACTGCCCCGGTGGCTCAGTTGGTAGTGAACCTACGTTCTGTGCTTGGGGGCGTGGGTTCGATTTCCATCTAGGACAAACATTTATGTGATGAATATTTGTGTTTGTTCTATGTCTGGGTGTTAATATCTATATAAGTATGTATTTAAAAAATATCTATGTACGTATATCAGTCTCTGGCAGCCATATTACAAGCTTTGCTTAGTTTGGGGTCAGATGACCGTGTGTGCAATAATGCCCCAGATATTTATCGACAAAATGTATGGAACAGCTGATTTTTTTCTCTCGATTTTAAGGTTGGTCCCATAGTAAAAGTTGTTTACAATCATGAGTACTTCGAGCCCCTTTCAGCTTATCATACCCTTTCTTTATAACCCTGTATATATAAAAGGGTAAGGAACTTTTGTAAAGTCTTTAGTTTTTATATTCCGTTTTAGTTGATAAAATATTTGTAACACTTAATAAATGACACGGACCCTGGAGTCCGTGGAGCATTATAGTAAAAAAAAGCCACTGAAGCCAAAGACGTGAAATTTGGACAGTATTTTTCTATTACTATGTAATTTCCTACTAAGAAAGTAATTTGCGATATTCAACTCCTATAGGGGTCAAAGGGGTTATTAAAGTTTGTATGGAGATTTTTTTTTGTGTTGCCCTGGTTCTGAAATTTTGTAAATATACCAAGAAAAAGAAAATATTAAATAAGTGTTTCAACATTTTTTAATATCATTATTATAATAGTCGTATCATATTTTAATATTACCCTTAAAGTTGAGAAATGGGGTGTTAAAGTTTGTATGGAGAAAAAAAATTTTTAGGTGCCTTGATAATTAAACATTTTTTTTTTATTATTATGAATATACTAATAAAAAATATATATAAAACGTTTTAGCCTTTAAATTATTCCCTAAACATGTGAAATAGAGTGTTAAAGTTTGAGTACAGCAATTTTTTTTTTTCAAGCTAGAGTTATAAAACTATAAATACACTAAAAACAAGAAATACCTGTATTGTTTTTTAATAATCAACCCCTTAAGCACGTATGGTCAACGGCCAGCCCGCAGACCGGATGCAGCCCGCCGCGGCATCTGACAAAAAAATAGCTGAAGTATAACAAGTTTTGTCAAGATTAGTTAAACGTACGCGGAATTTACTTTAATTAAATGGACCTGTACGCGAGTACTAACACACGGACAGGATGAAAGCAAGCAGTTGTTGGGGAGACTATTCGCTTCGCTCACTCGATCTAAGAAGTTTTTATATTGTAGCGATAATAGCGCAGTGGCTAGCTCGTTGGGATTGCATGCTGCAGGGTGTGGGCTCAAATCCTAACAAGGAATTGGAGTTACCGGTGAAAGAAAACATAGATAAATCTTACTAACTACTAAAAACATAATCTTACTAACTTGAGTAACTTGAGGGGGTTCAAGTTGAAAACCTGTTGCCAAACTTGTTCAGAGTGTTCCGGCGGCTTCACTTGAGTGCCACTTTCCATTCCAAGAAAGGTGTGGTTCATCATCATCATTCATCATCATCAACAAAGGCCTCATCCTTAACAATCTTTTAAACATTATATTCATCTTCATCATCATCAGCCCATCACTGTCCACTGCTGGAGATAGGCCTCTCCCAAGCCCGCTCACTTAGCCCGATCTTCGGCTTTTAACTTCCACTGCCAGTTGTTTACGTATATCGTCACTCCATCGCATTTCAGGATATTATATTATATATATTGTCAAACATTATATTGGACATTGTCAGTTATTTAGTATCTTCGAATCTAAGCCAAGCGCTACCGTGGGTCGGATGAAATCTAGGTCCAAGATGTCCTATAACAACAACCGCCATGCCATGTCAGATGTCTTCAGGCCCACTAAAAACACTGACGCCAGGGCTAGTCACTCGGCCTATATTAACTTACTTACTCACTTAGAAAACTTGTTAATTTGTAGAATTATTATGATTGTTTCAACATTACACATGATTATAACGTTTGATGATTATTATTAAGATGTTGCTTGTTTCTTTGTTTATTTTGGATTGAACCCGCACTGGGCCAGTGTGGTGGATATTTTGGCCCAATCACCATTTGAGGATAGGCTGATAGCCCAACAGAGGACACAAAAAAGCTGATGTACTGCAGTATTATCATTGTCACCACGAAGTTAAGTTTGTCCTTCAATTCGACGTATCTTTTCGTTAGAACGATGTTCAGTAAGTACTTCTGTTTGTCTTTTTACCCGACTGCCCAAGAAGGAGGGTAATGTTTTTGTGGTGTATGCAAGTATGTTTGTGTGTTCCTATAATATTACCTACTGTAATCTAAACGGCTTGACCGATTTTGACGCGATACCTATCTTTGGATTCTTTTTTACGTCAGGAGTGACAAAGGCTACATTTTTCAGTCGAGTATTTTGTTTTGGAATTTCTCTTTTTTTTCTGAATGTAGTTTCCAGTAAAAACAGTATCAGAGAAAGAAAAATTAACCAACCGTTGCTAAGCTTAGGTCATTCGTCCCCTTTTTACTATGCCTACATAATGTACCGTCCTGAAAAGGTAAATTATATTACCTGACATAAGTAGGACATCTCGGAGTCCTACGTAGCGTGCCGGCGGCAACACAGCGGTCGATATGGCGCAGTGTAGCCCGAATCGCGGTCTGAAGTACACGAACCACTCGGCAACCTTAGTTTAGGTACACATAGTTCTTCAGCAAACGAGACCGTAAAGCGGTGAGTTTAAAATCTCTATATAATCTCTAACGAGTGTAGATTGAAAGGAATGCATGAAATAATTGTGAGCAAGGTTACGTAATGTTTGGCTGCAGAGTTCGGGATTCCCGAACAGCTGAGTTATGTCATCAGCGATGGTAATTTTTTTTAAGCATTTGGGTTTTTGTCCGTTTTTCTAAATAATAGGGAGAATTCTGTCTTTTTGGGAAGGTTAATTTTGGGACTTATTGGCAGTAATGAGTGTTTCTGTTTTATGTAACGAACTTTTTATTTTTAAATATTTCTACTAAATTTTAATTGATTGTTTACATTCATGATATAAATATTTTTGTATTATTGAAACAACTAAGAAATACCTTAATTTATATAAATAAGTATGTGAGCCTTTAGCTCCCAAGCACGTTTAATTTGCTTATATTTCTACTCATAAGCTTATAATATTTTGTAATTCAAAGTCTCGAAATCTATGTTGATTATCATAATCGTACTAATAAATTATAATTTTATAAGTCAAGTAAAAAATTAAAGATAACATTATTTTTAATTCAAAATATTAACAACATTGACAAACATAGAATCAAATAATAATCAAAATATAGGCAAGTGCGTTTACAACATTCAAACAATATTGAAGTAAATTTCTAATTACATATATATATTATTATATATAAAATATATATATAAATGTCAAATATTGTAATAAGAATGTCTAACTTTACTAACTCATCAAATATAAATCAAATCCAATAAAAACTTGGATTGATCGGCAATTTTTCGAGTTTAATTTTAAACGAATGCAATTTGTGCAGAGTGATGGCTGCACAGACATCTTCGGGTAGATGATTGTAGACTTTCGGACCCATGATATGCGTTAACTTGGAGGACTTCACCAAGGAACGAGGGGCGGCTAACAGCTGATTTAGATACTTGTAGGTAGGTGGAGCAGCGGTCGGCATACCTGCGTCTCTAGGTTCATCCTGGCGTACACTACCACTTGACCGACATAGCTTTCAGGGTTCGCAAGCTGAATTGCCAATGGGCGGGCCACATTGCTTGAAGAAGTAATAACCGATGGGAAATAAAGGTTCATGACTGGCGACCACGAACCGGAAGACGCAGCTTAGGTAGGCTTCCCACCAGGCGGTTCGGCGACATTGTGAAAGTCTCTGACAGCCAGTGGATGCAAAAGGCAATTTGCTGTTCAGTGTGGCGCTCCCAAGGGGAAGGCCTATGTTCAGCAGTGGTCTTCTTCCGGTTGACGATGATGATGATGACATTGCTACTTTATAAATCAACTAGTTGTTATATACATATATATTTATATAAAAGGCGATGTATGGATGTATGTAATATCCCTATGGACTCCAAAACGATTGGACCGATTTTGATGAAATTTTCAAGCAATCTTCAGATTAGCCCAGCGGGTGATACTGTGAAGTTTGGTACCCGTGCGAAGCCGGGGTCGCTAGTAAGAGATTAAGATTGTTTTTATTAGTTGTTATTATCCTCAATTGATGTATGAAATATCTAGGCTAGCGGCTATTTAGTGTACCGTCATCATCCGCCCACGAGGGCGGAAAAATCATTTCAAATCAAATATTTAATTTTCAAACGCCAGTGGGCGAAGTGCGTTTATTTCGAGTTTGATAAAATCTATATATACGAGTTGTTTACTAGTTTAGTAGTACTAGTCATACTGAAAGGTATTATGTATTTTCAATTATTCATTTTTCGATTCATTCGGCGACCATTTTTTTTTTTTTTAAGAAAATGTTTCAGAACCACGTCAATTTTATAGTAAAATTTTAAACCTTTACGGGGAGGTAAGACTTTTGATAAAGGTCCCTGATTGTGATCCAAACTATAGTCGGAATAACCGACTCAATTTAACGTAAGTACCTATTTCCGTTTTATTAAAACAAAACGTATCGAAACCACGTCAGTTTTCATAGTAAAACTTTTACTATGGGACCAAAATTTTTAGCTTCAGGATTCTTTGAAACCTAAATATTCATAAATGCAATAATTTATATCTTTGTTTGAGTATCTACGCTTTACTTGCTGCTATGCAAAACATACTTTTTTCTTTCCCCACCAGTTATCGGTTCTTTAAGTGATGTGGCCTGCCCATTGCCACTTCAGCTTGCAAACTCTAAAAGCTATATCGATGACTTTGGCTCTTCGACGAATATCCCCGTTCTGAATTTTATAACGCATAGAAACTCCGAGCATTGCTCTCTCCATCGCCTCTAACTTTCTCTAAAACGCCAGTGGTCAAAGACCATGTTTCAGTTCCATATGTCATCACTGGCAACACACAATGGTTGAAGATCTTTGTCTTCGGACACTGCGAGATTTCGGACGAGTTTTTTAAAAAAATATTATTAATTAATTTAGTTTAATTATTTACCCGACTGCCCAAGAAGTAGGGTAATGTTTTTGGGGTGTATGGACCTTAGCTTGTTTAAGGAAAGAAGACAAAATACCATCCCGTAATTGTTAGTGGTGGTGTTGATTTCGTCAACGTCTCCAAGAATATTATTAATGTTACTATCCATAATAAGAAAATACAATGGTAACAGAGTGCTGTATCCATAACATAATAGAATTATCATTCCAGAGACCCAATTTTATAGCATCTTTATGAGGGATTTCAGTGTTTAAGAATTGATGATTTTTGTGTTAGTTTATGATTTTTGTGTTAGTCGATGTTTTACGTGACTTTATTTCATAAGGCTGCGGCGAGAACCACCAGCCGAACTTTGTTCGGTAGTGGACGACTTCTGGCTGATGAGAATGATGACTGTTTTGTACAATGCTTGTACAAGTCACGAATACCAGTGATTGACAAAAGCGTGTCGACATATGCATTCGGTTAAAAATATAGATCAAACTTGATTCAAATTCAAGTAAAACAATGTAATGTAAAATAGGTCATCGCTCTACGCTGTAACAATTGAAAGTAGATTGTTTCTTGTGAAACAATTGTAAAACCTTTAAAATATACTGTCGAACGTATTTCCGACATCGAACATTGGTTTTCGAAACTTGAATTCGTAGATCTTGGCAAACTCTGGCGAACAAACGGCTCGTGGTATAGTATACTAGATATACTCGGCTAGACCGGGAAGGCGGAGGATTGGATCAGTCGGTGATCGGATGGGTGACCGCTGTTATAACTACCATGCCGAGAAGTGCAATATACTAAACTGCTTAGCTTGCTGAGAGCCCGACCGCTTTCATCAGCATCATAAGCCAGAAGACGTCAACTAATAAAAGAACGTAGTTTTAGCTCGTGTGTGTACTCGTACACTTAGCGGAAAACTGTCCAATTTCATGATTTTTGTTCTTAGAGTAGATATTGATAGCATAACATCGTGCAAATTATGTTTATGGTATTTTCAAAATTGTGTGCCCAACCATTTTTGAGATCTTAGCGAAAAACAAGTGCCGCGCAGAGAACATTTCCCTAGCGGGAAATATTTTTCGCCTATCTCATAACAACAATCACAACAGTTCAAACAATTGGACCCCTCAAAACTCATTGGATTCTCAAAACCTGAAATTAAATCTCATCTCGAAAAAAATGTCGGACTTCGAGATTTCTTATTCTCGGCGCTATCTTTCGAGATATTCACGATGGCTAGCGTTCGAGATACATCGAGTGGTCGGAGACAATCGAGATTGGAATCTCGAAATCGACATCAATTTGTCATATCTCCGAATAGGGTAATGCACTGCGCTCGTCGCCCTGAGATATTAGATGTTAAATATCTATGCCCAATGATTTCATTGGAAACATTGTCCTTCTATTCTGAGCACAGTAAAGTTGGCATACTACTGCTTGGCGATTGAATAACTCGCAATGATGTGGTACATCCCCAGACGGACTCTGCAACAGACTTAACACTTCGAAAGTATGTCGTATTATTTAGTGTATTTTAGCGTTTTTTGTACTAGTGTCCATTAGGAAAGACAAAAAATAATCTACATGACAATAAAACAATATAATTTAAGTTTTGTAAGTGATACTCACATCAAAATGGACACTGCTGTTAGACCAAGACTGGCCGTGATTGATGGCCATTGTAAGTGTATATAATTATGTAATTTTATTATTGAAAATCAGAACATTATGAAGGCAAGGCAAGACGAGGTCGCGCGCGTGTCTCGCTGAGCATTCCTTGATAAAGGTCACCGAATGTGATCGAAACTACAGTCAGAATAACCGACTAAATTTAACGTGAGTATTCCCGTTTTATTAAAACAAAACATTATGAATGCTTACAATATATTTTGGTACTCGTTTCTAAACACGGTAACGCAGTGATTACTGAAAGCATCTTGTTGACAAGGTCTTATCGAGGCACTTGTCTCACCGCCGATGAGGAAGCGACCAACTATCATCTATTTTCTCGCTCAAAAACGTATAATAAATGTAGAATGTAGATCCTGTGTGAAAAAAAAACCGAGTCACATATTAATATTTGATCGTTGAATGTTCACACAGTCGACGAAAACTCTCTCCACTAGTTTGTCGCAGCGACAAGAGCAATCAAAGATAATACTCGCTGAGCGGTGCTCGCTTGGCGGTCAATACACTCGCCGAAATTCTCGGCGAATGTATGTCTTGGCCGCCCCGAGAACGTATGACTCGCTTCTCGTGCATCCTCGGCGGTGGGACAAGTCCTTGAAAATAGTTTTAATAAAAACTGAAAGACGGACAAGTTTGAGAATATAGTAATTTAAGCCAACATGGGTCGAAAATATATAATTTTTTTTTTTTTGTAAATAATGAAAACGCTGTGTTAAGTACTATTCGACAGAAGAAGGAATATACAATAAGACAACGTTCTTTTGAAATAACACTTCCCTATGTCACACTCTTAAACTGTGAGCGTTCTTTCATCCCCAAACCGCCTGCCAAGCGTGGGGATTATGGCACCACCCCAGCTACAGTTAGAGGATGTCAGTTTTTAATAATCATCCGGTCCCGTACCTTTTCATTTAAAATAACCATTGTTATTGGATAGAGACGTTATTTTTAACCGACTTTCAAAACAATATTAGTAGCTTCTTATGTAGATTGAATTGTAATGTTATTGTTTTTAAAGAACAAAAAATAAACGAATTATTAAAAGTCACATTAAAAGTTGTTATATTATAGCGAATAGACCATCAGTCTACTCGTATGTCTGCCGACAACACAGACAATGAAATATTTTATGAAGCAGTAAATCTTTGACTACGATTTGAGATATTATTATGTCATTATTTTATTAAACACTTCTCTGTATTGAGATATAGTAAGCTTGTGGTTAAATAAAATCTATCGAGGTGAGTGAAGTAAATCACAGATATTGTTGTTTAACAACAGCAAAAAGATGTGGCAGACATAAATCTAATTTATGCCTTAATTTTATTCTACTGAGTGTGAACTGATGTTAGATCATCGGCAGCTGGTACTACAATATTTCGGTCGGTTAGACGACCGACATATTGCAAGATATCGTTGTAAAACCGTTGTATCGTTGTTGTCATTACAATGATAAAGTGTTGGGACTAACTCTGAAAAAGAGAAAAAAACCCGACCAAGTGCGTATCTGACTCGCGCACGAGACTTCCGTACAAACTTAACTTTGTAGATGAAATAAAATATCTTCCATACATCGACGTCGGACATTTCTCCACTACAACTTTGAAGTTTGTATTCGCGAAAGAAAATGTATGTGATATAGCAACAATTAAACGATTTTCAGATTTATACCTTCACTTGTGCTGTAAGACCCTGTTTTTTACCAAATTTTATGATTCTATGACATCAAAAAGTACCCTATAGGTTTTTATTTTATTTGCGAGTGCGGCAAAGCGATAGAATATACGGTATAAATGGCCGTAGTTTTTGATTCCGTTGACTTAGAAAAATGCTTTGTTTTTCAGCTCCAAGGAACTGTAGACCACAATATTTGTTATTTCGAGAAAAAATTATCTTGACAGACAAACAGACAGATTGGAAGACAACGAAGTGACTTTTTTTTTCTTTTGAGGTGCGAAACCCTAAAAACGTCATCTCGTCCTATAGGGGTTACTTTTTCCTTTTAACTTACGAAACCCTAAAGACGTCATCTCGTCCATACATTTATTTTCTATGGAACAGCCAAAGACATAGTAAGAAGAATTCTGTGGGAAAAGCTGACTTTTCCTCGCGAATTCATTGTTGGTCTTATAGTAATAGTCGTTCATTATGACAGTGATTTCCTAGAATTATGGTTAACCTCAATACCTACTTAAGCTACCTCAAAACCCGGGGGAAAAACAGATTAATTATTGACACCTATACCTACCACCTATTTTTTAAATAGAGGAAGGCTATAAATAATTTAATTTTTGTTTTTATTTTTATTTTAGCGTTTTGTACGTTCTACGTATTGCACATTTGTCATAATGTACATTTTTTCAGTTTGTATATTTTGCGTTTGTACATTTTTCGTGTGGTTTGTACATTATAAGCCGGAGGCATTCTCAAAGCTGTCCAGCTCAACCGTGTTTTAAAATCACCGAGTAAAATTAAATATGGGTCTACAAGAGAATAGAGACAAGGACTCTCATTGGCAAGCTTGCGAGATCTTAGACCACATCATCGGTTTCTATTAGCAGAGTTGTAGCGCTAGCCCATTATGTCATAAAATAAATCCGCCAAAAAGTGCAAACTCGCTCTTCGAGGGTTCCGTATAGCTATCGTATTATAAAGAAAAAATATCAAGTGGTGTTCGAAAACACCATAGTATCAATTTTCATATTCCATATCGATTCATGTCGAAACTGTTCGGGGATGTGCGCGGTCTGGGTGATTATGTACAATTTCGTTTTATATACATTATGTTTGTATATTGTCTGTTTGTGTATTATATTAACTCGCTCAACGGCTTCTCAGTTGGTTTTTCTGTGTGCACAAGTTTTGAATTACGATCTAGAACTGTCTTTATCCTAGATATCTTGCTTTGTATTGATTGTAATTTGTGTTGTGTGTAATTTGTGTTGTGTTTGTTTTTTGTAGTGGTAGGGCTCTCGTGTAGAGTCCGCCTGGGGAAGTACCGCACCTTTGCCAGTTATTCAACCGCCAAGCAGTAGTGTGCAAGCATTACTGTGTTCTGGATTGAAGGGCAATGTTTCCAGCGTAATTACTGGGCATACAGAGACTTAACATCTAACATCTCAGGGTGACGAGCGCAGTGCATTGCCGCGCATAGTTTTGAACTGTTGAAGTTCAAAATTCTGGGTGGCACTGAACTGTTATGGGCAAGCGTGACGCTTAACATCAGGTGAGCGACTTGACTTGCTCGTCTCGTCACCGAATAACATAAAAAAAAAAAAAAAAAAAAATAAGATTTGGAAGTGGCAGCCACGAAAGAATTTCTTTAGCAAATAACAGGTCGAACTTTCAGAAATTATAGCAATAGTTCGATCGCACCTTATTTTACCCTGTTTTAACTACAAACCATATATTTTTCGAAAACCGTTTTTCTACTAAATACCTAACTGTACTGTAACTGTGGGCTAACGACCTAATTCTTAATTATCCTGAGATAATCGGCTGATACAGACAGTCAGAGAATCCTTTTTACTATTTTGGTACGGAACTCTAAAAATGTAAGAACGTCACACGTTTTCTTCTGTTTGTAACTGTCATTGGTTGAAACACTCCGAAACGGGAACGTGAAGAAGTCATGTTGCGTCATTGTATTATTTTCCAAAACTTGTGTTATTTCGAATGTTAATGTGTAAAAATTATGGATTTTTATCCATTAAGTGTTCGTGAACGTGCGAAGTGATAAATGTTGTGAAATGTGACTCTTCGTGTTGTTTTCGAATCTCCATAGAAACCTTTAGTAAAGTCTCCACCACTTTACTGGCGTATGACTTGTACTTGACCGTGACTTACTTTACTTGACTTAAACTATGACTGAAACTTATTTTAATTGTGAAATATTTGACTTCACTTGACACTGGCTAAATACACAACGTGTGGACACAAAATTTAAGAGAAAAAAAAGTACGGAATTTGGCCATCGAAGCTGTGTGGTAGAAACTATGGAAATATTAAAATTGACAATCGTATAGGCAACAAGCTGTAAACACGAAATCGCTCGTAGTGTTGTCCTTGAGTCTGCGAAAAAGGCATAAAACATTAGCTAATCCACGAACACGCCGCATCGGTCCGCAATGCGACGGATAAGTTTTAATCATTATAATTAATGGACAAGGCAGCGCTCGAAATTCCCGAAAATTCAGTGTTACCAGTTGCATTATTCAGAAAGTTTAGAAATAATTATTGCTTCCGTCCATTGAAAGTATGTCTGTAAAATAATTAGACTTACAATAGTATCTATTTAATCCAACTGTTCGTTTTATGCAGTAGGCTAAGTAGTTTAGGGAGACACTTTTTTTTTAATGTCTGGACGGTGAAATTTTTAAATCTCGCTTTACACGCAGTACTGTCACCCCGTTACTATAAAATTATGATGTTTTTATTCTTTAAAAATTGTTAACCTTAAAATACCTATTCAACCACATGATGGGGTACCGCGTTTTATTTTTTCATTTCCTACACATCCATGTAAAGACATATGAGGAAGCTACACTTATACAAAAAAAATATGAGATCTATTTAGATTATCGTTGTGCAAAATCTCATGCATGTACCTAGGTTCATACATTTAGAAGGTATAAGCTCTAAAGAATTCAGACAGACGGACCTGATGAACTCATAAGGGTTGCTTGTACTACGAAACCCTAAAAAGGTAGGTACACGAGTCACGGCCAATCGTCAATTGTTTATTTACTGCATGTTCTCCTCACAGAACAACTGACGCCTACACGAATTGTAAAAGCAATTTTGCTATTAGGCTAATTGTATTATCTACTGTCAATTTAATACTGGAAAATGTATTTCAATTGACAAATTAATTAATTAATTTCTATCGATTTAGAGAGTTAATAATATTATTATTTATTTTTTTTAAATTATTTTTGTTAATTTTACCAACCAAAGAGATCTGAATATTTTCTACAGACGTGTTTCTCTTTTACCTACTTATTTACCCGACTGCCCAAGAAGTATGGTAATGTTTTTGAGGAGTATGAAATTATGCATGTTTGTGTGTTTCTATTACCTACCTCCTGTAGCCTAAGCGGCTTGACCAATTTTGACGAGTGAGGTGTCGTCGTATGCCTCTTTATATCCAGAGATTTTGCAGTCGGGTTTTTTTATTATACTTGTTTGGTATCTTAAATACACGAGACAAATATAACTTGTAATGTACCAACTTTATCTGTTTAAAAAATCAATACGTACTTAGCTGTAAAGTTAGATTAATTGTTTTAATTAAGTTTGTTGACGTCGACGGATATTAATAGATGATTCTATATACATTTAATGGTAACCTAGATAAAAGTTCCTGTCCATGCGTCATTAATGTTCCATAAACATTTTGTTCCTAAAAGTGTTGTAATTATCCGATGAAAAAATATGTTTGTACTCATAAAACAACTCATTACAAGGTCACGGCCCATTCCCGTATACGTATTACTGAAACATCTATTATAAAACTACTCAGGTAAAATTAACGATGAAATGTCAAAAGTCCGATCTATTTTGGTAAAGTAATTAAATTGTCTGTGTCACTTCTAGGTATTATTAATTCAAAAATACCTTTTACCTTATGAATAATATTTGTATCTCCCGAACTGTGACCACGCGACCTCTGTCACATACCATTTTTTTTTTAAATGCGCACGCATACTGCACTGCCACTGGGAGACAGTGCGGTGATGTGGGACTCAAACCCACTAAAACACCACGGTGTCCCTGGCGGGAGCACGGGAACGCTAACACAACCGCTAACCCGCCGCGGCCGTCCGTCTCTGGACCCTCCTCCGGGGTCGGGTGCAGCACCCTCCCCCCATAGCGACACCCCAGGACTACCACCTTCCCGGAAACCGAGTCAGCCAATGGGCGCCAGACGACCTCGTGTCTGAACGCTCGAGGTCCCCCTGCGACGGGTCAGCTGAGTGGCCTCGCCGCCTGCCACTTCGGTCGCAGAAGTGAGAGCGGTGAACCGCCATACTTCCCTTCCGACCCTACCGCGTCCGCCATCATACGGTAACGGCCCTTTCAAGGCTGTGCAAGGTAGGGAAAGTGGCAACGGCACACCAGCAGTCCTCTCCCGCCGCGGCCTCCTACCCTCAGCTGCCGCGCCATACTGCAGCCCGCCTCAGTTGCGGTGCTGCCCATTCAGCCCGCAAACTACTGTGGCCGCTTCAACGTGGGCTTCGTTGGCAATTCCTTAGAAGCGGCCCTGCCTCGGGTTCCTCTTGGCTTCATCGCGGGTGAGCAGCCACGGTTACCAACCACCACGTCAAGGCTAACTCACGGGGGGCTGTCACAGACCAAACACTGATTTTGCACATTTTCGAACTTAAAGTTCTATTTGCGAGAACTACTTGCTTAAAAATAACGAAGATAAGATTAACTCTATCAAGTTATCTTCGGACTAAAATACACACACACACACAAACTCCGATTTGTTACTGTAGTCCCTGGGGCCTTCGCTTAACTAGATTCATAGTCACCATAAATTAGCTCCAATCATAATTAATGAATATAATAAGTTTAATTACAATGGAAACAGTGATTATTAAATAATCACCGTGGCCATGCAGTGGCTAGCACGCAAAAACTGTTTGCGTGTTAGCCACTGCTTGGCCACGCTGGTCCAAGGATACAAGTCACTGTCACAATTTACAATCAAATTCAATGTCTTATGCATTGTATTTAGTACCTCTCCGACTTAACTAGGTCATACGTTGCTAAGACTTCTAGGGATTCTTTACACTAGCTGTGCTACTGACCTCAATATTGGACTCAGTGCAACTGACTCCGATGCTTTTCTTCACTTTTCCTTTTTTTTTATCTAGTCGCTGACTGCTTCCTTACATTTCACATAACTTGGCTACAATATCAAAAATAAACCACCTACGTGGTTTCTCAAGCAATTTTCAAGTACCCTAATTCCATTTAGAGAATATAGGAGTTTATAAAAAGCAACAAAAAACATTTTAAAAAAATGGTTCAAATTAATTATGATGAAATTTTCAATAAAACTTTGGCAGTGCTATTCTAAAAATACCAGAACCACCAGACGACGGGCAGCAGTGGTGGACATTCTGCGATCTCCAAGTCCCCTGTCTAGCGTAGGGAGTAGGGATTATATCAAGTTAAAAAAAATAAAACAAAGACCCGTCATGACTTTTTTACGTTCACGCCAAATAACTTCTACATCTACATTTTTTTATTAAAAACCAATATTTAGTAAATTTTTCAAGAAGGGCTGATTCGGCGTATTATTTATTGTTGCGTGTGATTAGACAATATATAAATTAATACAAACAAATGGTCAATAAAACAAAATTATTTATGCAACTCAGTAATTATACTCTCACGAATGCTTGCGTTGTATATTAGTATTACTAATATAATATAAATATAATGTTTGTGTGTTAGTTTTCACTCGACACCGTAAAGGCTAAAAACGCTTAAGACATAGCTTAAGGGTCGGACACTCTTAAGCTATGTCTGTGCAAAATTCAGCGTGTTCCGTTCAGCCGTTTAGCTATGATAACACGACAAATACCCAGACAGAGAGATAGAGAAACAGAGAGATAGAGAAACAGAGAGACAGAGAGACAGATAGACAAATAGATAGATAGATAGACAGATAACGGCTGAACGGATCGAGCTGAATTTTTGCTTAGATGTAGCATAAGAATAAAGGACGGACAAGGCTACATATTTTTTTGGTCCACGTGAAGTCGCGGGTCACAGCTAGGAAATTATAAATACGTCTGAAGATGTATAAAACCTCCTTTGTTTGAAATTCCGTTCCTAACTTCGTATAAACCTCCTTTGACTTAGTTTAAGAGTAAAGTATTCGTAAGCGTAGAGGTCAAAAGTTTATAAAAACCTCGTTATAGAAAAAATACCGGCACAAAATCTATGCGGATATTTTTTTAAACAATGATAATGTCAGTGTCACATTTTAATTCTTTTGCTAGTGTTGATAAACTTCGTGTCTTTTTTTCAGGTAAATAATTCATCATGAGTTATTTGGAGAAAGTGGACAGATACTTCGATTCCCTTAAAGTTGGAAAAAGTAAGTGTTACAGATACAGATACAGATTATTTATTAATAAATTATAAAATTTACAGGTCAAGATATCACTTATTTCATATTAGGTACATCATAGGTACATACTAAGTTTGTAATGGCTATAAAATATCATTTATGTACTCCTTAATCGAGTAATAGGCCTTACTGAGTAGGAGTAGCTTTAGTTTCGATTTAAATATATTGTTGGAAGCTGCAATTTTTATTGTCTCTGGTAGATGGTTGTATAAGTGTACACCACTCACATATACAGATTTTACAGACTTAGCAAGGTTGTGAGCAGGTTGTGTTATTACGTACTAATTTTGTAGAATTTGACAAGACAAGGAATTCATAAGATAGCACACAATAACCACGGACAGCAAACTAAAGAGAGACAATAAAAGGAAAATATAATTTTCTCTCCTTTTCTCTCACTTGTTGGACGGTCATCGGCGCCAACCAAATTTATTACATTACAATACAATATAACTAACTGTATTAACACCAAAAAGACAATTAAACTTAAATATAAATAAATATATAATATATATAAATATAAAGAATAATATTTTAAAAAACCGGTGGTATAATGGGTGGCCTCATCGCCTAAAGCGATTTCTTCAATTCATATATTTCTCAAATATGGGTACATACAGTACACTTATGAATGTCAGTTTTGGTACAAAATGTATATTATTAATAATACTATAATAACATAAAATTAAAAATAATCAAAAATGTCAGCATAATAAAACAATAAAAAAATATAATAATAATTTCAATAACAATAATAATAATAATTTCTATTTGAATTTCAACTTAAAAATATTATCACTATCTCTCATCTTCACATAATTATAGCATTCAATTTATGCAGAGAGTCTTTATCACAGGTGAAGTCATCTTCCAGACAACCTTGAATATTATGGACAGAATTATGAATTAAAAACAACAAGAAAAACTCACAATAGATACATAATTATACATACGTACCAATTAACTTAAAGAAAGATACAATATAAGATATTTATTACGTGTGTTAGCACAATAATATGGTAGGATATAACATTTTTTTATATGTAATGTGAATGTAATGTGTAACTTCTGCTGGGGATCCACGTTCTATAAAATAAATAAATTGATTGTGACCAAACGACGGGAACCTGTAATTTTTATGCTTAGAATTGGGCTCGTACCGTGAGGCTCAGCCGCCGACGCTGAGCGAACGTGAACCTTATTACGCAGCGATACGATTCGCGGGTGCGCAACATCTGCAGCTAAACCTAAAAATCATTGCAATAAGCACGTCACGGTACGTTAGCTAGACTGTTTAGTTAAAGTGGCTATACATTACCTGACCTGACCCAGCATGAAAGAGATGGATATGAGTACCTATGCATGAGTTTCTGGGGAGCGAAAGGAAGAAGCTATAACCTTAGTGTTTTGTTTCATTTGCTCCCGTGAAATTCAAGTCTAGGTGTTCCTTTCGCACGATGTCAGGTCAGGTAATGTAGCGAGGCCTTTAGGGCTCGGACAATACATGTCTATGGAATTATATATGAGAGATGTCACACTGAATGCAGTACGCGTGTTAAGCTGCGGCTACATAATCGAGTCGCGAAGGGAGTACCCAGGGAAGAAGGCAAAGACCAGATAATTCTCCTTATTAAATAAGACGTAAATATGTGGCCACGTTACTGCGTCGTGATTACTGAACGTAGGTCTGACAGTCAATCGCGTAAAAAATCACGAATCAAGTCAAGTTACGCATTATTTACAAATCGCCTCACTTGATTCAACCTCAAAATTACTTTAATTTCAGGCGCGCTTGTAGACTCTTGGTTCATGATGTCCACCCCGATGCCGATCCTGACCGTTGTGGTGTCGTATCTGATCCTCATCAGAATCGGGCCGAGAATCATGAAGAACCGACCCCCGATACAAATGAACCGCCTCATAGCCTACTACAACGCCTTCCAAGTGCTTCTGGCGCTAATGATTTGTTTTAAGGTGAGATTTGCTCTACTACCTGCCCACTTTATCCTTTTATTGTATTTATAAATTCAAGACAAAATTTGGTGATAGTAACGTAGCGAGGCCTGGTTTTTTAAGGCTTTATATTGAGAATAACCTATGGTGGCCGCTTCAGGGGCTATGGACTGGGGTGGATATGTGTCTGCGTGTTGCACTGACCATTTTGAGAGGCACAAAGTCAGGTAGCGAAACTGCTAAAAGAAACTTTAAACCAGCTGTGAGTAGGTACATTTTTTTTTTTTTTTCTAATTTCTCGTAACAATTAGAATAGCTATGTACAAAGACAACAAGACTTGCTTACATAAATGTAGGCCACACTCTACTTAGTCCACAATAGTCTACATGCTGATACGTAAATCGAAATGCAAATTTACTTTAAATGTGTGATTACTCGAACAAAATGCTAGGCGTTTGACTGTGAAAGTGAGTAGTGAGTGAGTGAGTAAGTGGGATAGTCCTTTTGCAGAGTTCTGCCAGGGGGAGTATCACACTTTTGCCAGTTATTCAACCGCTAAGCAGTTGCCCCTTATTAATAAACGGGGATAAACATTGGATTAGTTACCACGTGCTTAGTATTTTTCGAGATTTTCGTAATAAGAACTGGATTGAAAAAGACAGAAGACTGAGTTACTACTCCAAGGTTTATCTGCGTTTATTAATAAGAGGTAAGTGTGCAGATATCAGTGTGCTAGTCAATATTTCCAGTAAAACTAATTAGAGATAGGTCATGTAATTTTTAACCGACTTCTAAAAAAAGAGGTGGTGCTGAAGTCCTTAGAAATCCGTAATACTTTTTTTAATTTGAAAGGAAATACAGATTGATCCCATTTTTACCAAAATCCAGTTCTAATAAAAGGATCGATGAGGAATTGAGGGACCTCCTCGAGTATTATAGGCACACATATAGCGATTTGGGTATTTGTGTAACTGATGAAGAAGACCACAGATGGCCACCCGAACTCCTCAATGATATGTATTTCACAGGTGGCGTCAAGATAATCTCGATTATGATAGTTAAGCTACCATGATGAAACAAAAACAAATTTAAATATGTGGTTCTGATGAAGTCATTTTTTATTTATTTAAAGTTAAATAATATATCAGGGTGACGATCGCAGCGCATGGTGAGCCTGTTGATATTAAACGTTGCAGGAAAAGTTCCTCCGTAACTCATTTGGGATTTGAACCCACGCACTGCGAAGTACGATTCGAACACGCTAACCATTGAGCTATCGTCGCTCTATCAATATTGTTAAAAAGTTTACAATTTCGAAGTGTTTTTTGTTTTCAGGTCTTCAACTTGAAGTTATTCAGAGATGGCATCATTTATGCGGGATGTCGTTATCCGTCCAATACGCAAAACGTCATGGTAAGATCATTTTACCTCTTTTGTGCGATCATACAAAATATTTCTGAGTGTTTCTTTTACGCAATTCACCGACCACTTAACGCTGAACCATGCTATCCGGGCACGAAAAAATATAATTCTAGCACGAGCTATTCAAAATCCCTGAAAACAAGAGAGGTCTAGTTGCACTTCCGCAGAAATAAAACAAATGGTTAAGGGGATTTCTAGACTTTTTGGCCAATAATCCCCTTCCGCCTCTCAAATTGACGCTAAGGAAATGCCCTTCGCAGGGGATTGTCTTAGGGGATTTCTGGAGTAACCCTATTGTTGACAGTTATTGTTCGTGTTCTAATGTCTCCGCATTTCTCGCAGCTAAGATGAAATAATATTTTTTTAGTACTTTCGTGAGCAATGAGATGCCATCGTTTAAGTTATTTTATATTACATCTGGTATTTCGCAAAACAACAAAACGCAACACTGTACGTGGCGTTTTGTCAAAAATCGAAAGCAGCAAAGCTGTCCCCAAGGTATGCTTGAATAACAACGAAGAAGAACAACCAGTTGTGTTCGTACTTGTCAGGCCCCCTTGACACATCTGCCTTATTCTCTGATCTAAGGGAACGCCTCCGTCAATGCATCAAAATCACCCTGCCACCGCCCGCCGTAAAGCCTTTACGGTTCTGAATGGTCATAAACAATCTTGCAATATCTTTATGAAACAATAAACTAACTAAATTGCTTGAAACTAAAGAGTTATTTTTATTTTAAGTCGTTTCATAAACAACTAAACTTAATATAAAACTGCTTCGGTTTTTCCACAAAATTATCGACTTTATCATCAAAGCGAAGAAAATGAAAGAGGTGTTGTAGGAACCAATTAATAATTCAATAAATGTCTGAATCATTAAACAAGGTATATATAATGGTGTACCAGGTGGTGGTGGTGGTGATTAGTTTCAACCAAACTATCAGTCGATTTATATTGGAACTATATAAGTGTAAGTGCTCTCCAATTCACACTTGCCCATAACAGTTCAATGCCACCAAAACTTCAATAGTACCCTGAAATATTAGATATTAAATCTCTTATAATAATATTATTATTTCTCATATCTTTAAACTAATTTCACTGGAAATAATTGCCCTTCAATCCGGAACACAGTCGTATTTACACTTAACTATACTTGGCGATTGAATATAGCAATGGTATGATATTATCCCACGGCGACCTCTGCGAACATTTCTTCCACTACAAATTCTTAGTAGCAATTTTTGCGATTTAATTGTTTTTTTATAGTAAGTCTTAATTATTTATGTTTTGAAAACAACACACAGCCAGCCTGATGAAAGGTCATCAATACATTACGCAAGTCACATTGTCCGTAATGTCTGTTTAACAAAGAATTTTGATAGATTTGGTATTCAAATTTTTTACCGTAAGCCCTGATACTGAATCTGAGAATACATTTCGGTGTGTCTGTAACAATCAGGCAATCAATTAATTAGTACGTGTTCCTATTTAATTTCAGGAAAAAACCAAATCAACAAGGATTTTCCTTTGATTTCAGGCTACCATTACTTCATTGTTGATTCTTCGTCATTCATATTTTCAATTACCTCTTCTTTTACAGTTGTTGGACTTAGGATGGTGGTATTTCTTTGCCAAATTCACGGAGCTTCTAGACACGGTGTTTTTTGTTATAAGGAAAAAGAATAAGCAGGTACTTAATTTGAAAAAACATTACTACTGTTTTCTTTTGCAAGTTCAATTCTCAATCGCAATTTGAATAATTTTTAAAGTGAATGCCTTTCCATGATCTTGGTTATTTTTCTAATCTGAATCAAAATTATTTGCATTTTTTTTTAAATGTAATTTGGTGACGAGACGTGTAAGTCGCTTACCTGATGTAAAGCTTCACGCTTGTCGATAACAGTTCAGTGCCACCCAGAATTTTGAACTTCAACAGGTCAAAACCATGCGCGGCAATGCACTGCTCTCGTCACTCTGAGATATTAGATGTTAAATCTCTGTGCCCTGTAATTACGCTGGAAACATTGCCCTTCAATCCGGAACACAGTAATGTTTGGACACTACTGCTTTACGGTTGAATAACTGGAGGCGGACTCTGTAGAAGAGCCCTACCACTACCAATAACAATGTTCCCATCATAATGGCCACATACACATACACACACACACACACACGACGACGTTCTAATCGACTGTCATGATAAGGATAAGGAAAAACTTATTTTGATATTTTTTGTTACAATTATTATTTTATTAATCGACACCTTTTTATCCCGTGTCGAGCTACCGCTTGGTGCTACCGCATCTTTTAAGTATAGCATTTTTTAGGTCAAATTCCGATTTCAATCACATTTTTTATCGCGACAGATAAAAATATCAAAAAATAAAAAATTGGTCTGAATTAAATTTCCAATCCTCAGATAACATTCCTCCACGTGTACCACCACGTCATTATGGCTCTGTATTCTTGGAGTTACCTCAAGTTTGCAGCGGGTGGAGATGGAGCAGTCCTCGCGTTACTGAACTCTATTGTCCATGTGGTCATGTACACCTACTATCTACTGTCCGGTCTCGGGCCCAGATTCCAGAAGTATCTTTGGTGGAAAAAATATGTGACGAAGATGCAACTGGTGCGTAGACGAATTCATCTTTTGAAATAACTCTACGTGTACAAGCGTTTTGTTATTTTTGCATTTTTATAAAATACTTACTTGGTATTTAAGTGCAAGTAACTACGTTATAACTTGATTATATCCTAAAAATGCGACTAAAACTACCGGAGGATGAGTAGCACCGTCCTTTTATTAAAGGGTGAGTGTTCTGCGATCCCGAAGCCGTCTGCCATGCGTATGGATTATGGTATAGAGGGAGGCGTTTGTTCAGCAGTGGACGTCTTCCAGCTCATGACGATACTACGTTATTATGAAGTATTTAATCATTTGGCCTTCTTGAACTATAACTTCTTGTCACGGAAGTCAACTAAATTAATAATTAATGACAGAAAAAGTCACTAATAGAGACGTCGACAGAGCTCGTAGCAAAAATAACTTAATTGACTTGTTTGATGATTCTGATATAAAAATAAGATCTGTATTTTTAATTGTAGCTGAAATAATAGGAAAGATAACAGATTATTTATAATTACCACATTAAAATCTGACTATAAAAATAATCGTCACTAAGCCTGTTATTTTAATGAGTCAAACACCTTGTTGTATTCAATTTGTTGTCTTCATTCTCAAATTGTTTTGGTTTTTTTTTTTGCTTCGTACAGTAAAAACTTTCCGACTGTTTTATTTCAGATCCAGTTTGTGCTGATGCTGGCATACTGCGCCAACACTCACTTCTCCCCTCGCTGCCAGTACGCCACTGGCTTCACTTACTTCATCTGCTCTAATATCTTGATCTTCCTCTTCCTATTCCTCAACTTTTACTCAAAGAGTTACAAGAAGAAAGGCGTCGAAAAAGAAACTCACGACTATGCAAAAAACTACAACGGCGTCAAAACCAACGGAGTTTGCAATAATAGAATCCAAAAAGAGGTCAACGAGAATGGAATAAGAGCCGATACTGATAATGACACTAATATTATAGATGATTGTAATATCACAGATGATATTCCTTATGAGATGGAAAGGGGTTGTGGGGATTACATTGAAGATGGTAAACGCTTCATTACAAGGCGTTCTGCTAAAGCTGCTTACGGATCGGAATATGACTTTGACAGTTTAATAAAGAAATGATTGCATGGTACTCGTAGCAAAGTTTCGTTGAGACTGATATTTTGTGATGATGGAATTCGGTGGCTTGGATGCTAGTGTTAAGTGTGTGTTAAGGTTTAGGGCTTTTTCAAAACTTTTATAAAAAGGAAACAAAGAGGACCATTTGGTGCTTATAGTGTGTTCTTAGGATTTGTCAATATTTGAATAAGCCCTAAATTTGTGAAAGGTGAATTATAATAGTCCAAAATTCTAAAATAAAACCATATCGTAGATGATTAGTACGCAGGTTCAATTTTTTTAACAATGAAATTTTAACAGTGAGAGAAATACGCTTTATAAAAAATACTTTACGATAAAATGCCAACCGCACAACCGTATTTAGTAGTGTGCGTAAGATGCTTGAGAATGTAAATTTAATCCTTCACTTTGCTGTACAAAATAAAACGGCATTTAGAATTTAATATTACCTATAATGTAAAGAAAAAATAATATTATCTAATATTGTTTTATTTTATATCAATTTATTTTAAATTTGGCTAAATACAACTAATACTAATATAGCATAATATAACTTTACAAGAGGAATATACAGGGTAATTTTTTTACTGGAACAATACGGGCTTTTCTGAATCCTTATGAGATACGGGAAAACTGTCTTAGGAATTTTGGCGTAGTTATTTTTTTAGTCAAACGTGAGTTCTTCATAAAAATGAGTTATTTTGATCATATTTTTTTATGTGGATCGACTCAGTGACATATAATAATCATTTCATTGTTATTGAAAAGAAAAAAAAACGGTGCAGTAGAAGTTACTCAAATTTAATAAACTACTAACTAATGCCACTTAAACTATAGCTACTTCTACTGATCCGATTTTTTTCTTCTGTATCAGAAGTGTATATAAAGTTGTATCACCACATGACACTGAGTCAAACCGCATTAAAAAAAAGATCATAATAACTATGGCAACTGACGTGGTTTTGACACATTTTGTTTTAATAAAATTGGATGATTCGCGGTGAAGTTTAAAGTCCGGTTATAGCTGTAGAGGTCGTTAGAGACCAAAAGCTACGTCATCAAAAAAAAAAGAAAAAACGATAACGGTGCTGGGCAAGATGAGATCGCGCGCGAGTGTCGCTTATAGCATTCACCGAATGTGAATGTGTGAATGTATGTTCGAAACTACAGTCGGAATAACCGAAATTTAACGTAAGTATTCCCGTAACATGAAAACAAAATGTATCAAAATATTCCAACGGCGAACATCAAAAAAAAAAAAGTTTCCGTTCAATTAATTTATTCGGACCTTGGGTAAACAATTACAAAGATTTCATTGGAAGTATATTAAAGGAATACATACAAAATACATTATTATAGCGGCTTCATAATGGCCTTGTAGCGTATGTAGCTGTAAAGGGGCTTTGTCTAAATGTCCTCAATTATAATAAATTGACTAATACAGAAAGAAGAGATTTATTTAAAAATAATAATTTTATTTTCTTTATTTTTATTTAAATCTCTATAATTAATCACACATTGCATTAATTACCTATTAAGTCAAAACCTTGTATTGATTCGATTTTACTATAGTGTGTTAGTTTTTTTTGTCCTAACTAATATTATAAATGCGAATGTAACTCCGTCTCTGTCTCTCTGGGTATTTGTCGCGTTATCACAGCTGAACGGCTGAACGGATCGAACTGAATTTTTGCATAGATATAGCCTAAGGGTAGGAGATGGACATAGGCTACTCTTTTTTATTGGTCCACGCGAACGAGGTCGCGGGTAATAGCTAGTCTTTAATAAAATCTTCCTCATTGTAATAAGCCTTACTCTTTTAGTAAATTTTTATAACATTTTCGAACTTTCTTTCTTTGAGACCTACTAATTGTTCAAGAATTATATTATAGAAACGTACACAGTTATTATGCCAAAATGGTTTTTACAAAAAATACCTAATGATGTAATGGTTCCAAAGACAGTTTCCTTGTATCTCCAGTTTCGGGTTTCTTCATACTGTCCCAGTAAAAAAAAACAGCCTGTATAATTTGTATTGCTTATTACTACGTTGCGTGTATACACCGAACTGTCCAGCGCCCGGAAACAGCATGTTCACGATTTGACGCACGTGTCGGCCAACGCTATCTTCAACTATATTAAATTTATTTTGAGCGAAGAGGGCGATCCGCCACGTGGCGCCACCTTGGTCACACACTGTTTTTTAAACAGAAGTACCTAACGCTTCAGGTCATTGATTACAATGGTAAGCTTTTCGAGCTAAAAATACTTTTAAATACGCTATATCTAAATAATATTTTTTTAATAACATTTTGTACTGATGTAGTAACAATGTAGTACATTTTTATTTTTGTGATACATCCTTGCGGTTTTTTTTTTTTTTTTTACTCAGCCACAGGAAGTCCACTACTGGACAAAGGCCTCCCCATTAGATTTCCACGAAGAGCGGATGGAAGCGGCTCGCATCCATGCGGTTTATTATGAACCCAATATCTGTGACCCAGTCTTAATGTTTCTGTTCGATTAAGCGGCTGAACGGATCGACCTGAATTTTTGCATAGATATTACTTAAGGGTCGGAGAAGAGCACATGATAACTTATAAGGAAACTATTCAAACGGGTACACGAGTTTTATTGTATTATTTTTACATAATAATTTAAAACTATTATGGTCTAGAATATGTAAAATTACGTAAATTCCAAGTATCACATTAATATACATGATTGTCTGAGCGTTGACGCGTTGACTGTCAATTCTGTTGTACCATTTTCTAAACTAAATGAGAGCTCTAAAATTATTGCCATCCTTTTCTCACACATTGAAATTAAAAGAGGTACAGGTAATTTTATACCTGTCAGATTAGATTACATGGTTCGTACAACAGAATCGAAACCATCGTTGTCGATTCTGGTGTAACACGCACCAAACTAATTCAATCTGAAATTATTAGCGCTTCTTTTCTTTTCAATTTGTGTGAAAAGTACGTATAGCAATAATTTTAAAGCTGTCAAAATAAAGTTTAGTTTAGAAAATGGTGCAACAGAATAGACTTCATTTTGTGCTATAACATACTTAATTACAAGATAGTTTAATTGTAGAATTTGCTTAGATTAATTTAATTATTTTTTTGTCATAATTTTAATAATTATATTAAGACAACTGTTTGCTAAGCTCTTCCTAAAATAATTTCTATTATTTTTACGTATGAAGAAATTTATTTTGTGTAATTATTGCATTAATTTAATTAGAGTACAAAATTGTTAAATATAGGATAATAAAATATAAGTAAAATTAATTGCGTTTAATTGTTGGGAAGGTACGTTTTATTATTATAGACCCCGACAGCAACTAAATATTATTTAAGAATGCTTCTATTGTGGACTATTTATTTTATTTATTTATTTAATATATCAGTATAATAAACTGATATAATAAAAAATCGTAGTAAATAGTCCACAATAGAAGCATTCTTAATTTTTATTACTTTGTAACTGTATGACGATAAATAATATTCTGTTCTACTATATTTATAAGGCTGTCGAAAAGACAAGTAGGGCTACTCCTACAGTTTTAATTTCCGAAAGAAATACGGTAAATATATATTATATTCCGTTCGAATTACCGAAGTTTGATTATGGCCGCAATTGCGCCGTGCACTCACTAAACGTAATTAAGCTATCGCTGTCTTTTACTAAATAGAAACACAAGATGAAGTTGGCATGAATTATAGTGCTGTCAAATTAGTCAGATCTTAGTTCTCCATACAAAGTTAGACGAGACCGTAGCGGGTGCCGATTTAAAACAAGTTTAAAGTGTCGCTAGTGTACGTTTTTCTTCGAGGCTTTAATCGATAAACTCGTTTGACAGAACTAAAATGCATGGTATCTTTTTATTGTGTTTCTATTAGTAAAAGACGACAATAGCACTAAGTTTCGTTTAGCGGGAGTCGGTACCATTATCAACCAACCAATTATTATTTTCAATCAAGTATAAAAACTGGAGTCCCACAAGGTGGACGGACGACCTGATAAAGACCGCAGGAACGCGCTGGATGCCAGCCGCTTCCATCCGCTCTTCGTGGAAATCTAAGGGGGAGGCCTATGTCAGGCAGTGGACGTCCTGTGGCTGAGATGATGATGATGATAAAAACTGAAAAAAAAGTCTTTACATAAGCAAATATACTTAGGTTGATATAATTTATTAGACGTTCGCTCTAATAAGTTGTATCGGTGAATATTAATTAACATGAACAATGTAATACGCAAATCATTATAATACTTATCGTTGTATCAGTAATTTTGTCCGTCATTTCACAAGTAGACTTTCGACCCGACACAAGCTCAAGTTCACAATGGAAAAGTTTGTTGACGATAATTTTTTTGAAAATGATAAGCAATCAAGCTTTTGGGACTTCAAAGGAACATGTAAGTACGAATTGTAATTTATTTTCGGGGATAATGCACAGCATCGTTAAGTCGCAAGTCAGGGGATAGAGAAGGCTGTGGATGATGATGATAGTATTATACATGATTGACACTTATTGAGATTAAAAAGTTTTGGAAACAAAATCTCACAGGGCGAAATTTGGCTTTAGCACATGGTCGATTCTTTTGTACGACTCTATTTCACTTACTTTACTGGGACAAATCGGCATTAGTATGTTTGCAAATCGTTGATCTGATCGGACATTGTAAACTACATTGACGGACCATAATTATTTAGCAAGTGGTACATTCGATAAAATAATGGTATATAGGAGACCTTACCTTCATTTTCAAACGCCTATTCAATCATACCCCACAAATGGGAGACCGGAGTTTTTTTTTTTATCTCCACTTTACACTACAGTCACTGTCGTGTAAAGTGGAGACAATATAAAATAAAAATAAAAAATATGTTTCCAAAATTGTTAACGTTAAAAGAACACAGTGGGGTAACACGATTTTTTTTTCAACCCCTCTTTATATGACCGTGGGTATGTATATTATTTTAAACTGTACTGTACTTAGAATATCGTTGTGCAATATTTCATGCATTTGTTAATAATTTTGGAAGTTATAATTCTGTGAAGGATTCAGACAGAAAAAACAGACGGACCTGACGAACTTATAAGGGTTTCTTGTTCTATGGAACCCTTAAAATGGTACAAAAAATCAACGTTATGCTCGTCGCAACTTCGCTCCGTAGATAATAGAATCTAAATAACGAATAACTGCTAAACTGTGTCTATAATCAATAAAATACTCTATGCTGCGCGAAAATAAAAACATGATAATAAACGCTTATAAAATAACGATAATAAACGCTGTGCAGTCTCACCCTGTGCAGTCCCCACAGTCGTGGTAGCTCAGTGGGAGAATGATCGCCTCACATTCGTGAGGAAGCGGGTTCGAACCCGGGCGGGCCCGTACTAATGAGTTCTTTGGAACTTACGTACGGATATACCACTGGCTTTACGGTGAAGCAAAACATCGTGAGGAAACCTGCATATTTCCGGAGAAGAAATTCAATGGCGTATGTGAATCCACCAACCTGCACTGGGCCAGCGTGGTGGATATGGCCTAATCACCCTTTGAGAGTAGGCTGATATCCCAGCAGTGGGATGTTTAAAGGCTGATACAGAGTCTAACCCTACATGTTTATCTTTCAGACGAATTCGTCGACGATTGGTTCCTCATGGGGTCACCTTATCCCTTATTGGCTATCACGGCGGCGTACCTCATGTTTGTACTAAAGCTTGGACCAGATTACATGAAGAACAGAAGGCCATTCCAACTGAAAAATACCCTGCTCTTCTACAATGTCTTTCAAGTTGTACTGTCGGCTGCGATGTTAAATTTGGTAGGTCATTTTATTTATGTGAATTAGTATACCGCCGTCTCGTCCATACAAAAAGCGTATTCTGATAGCCACCCCTAAATTTTATCCGATTTCGATGGTTTTTTTATACATAATTATAATTATATCTAAAAATCTATTTTTTGTATCCTCATAATTATATCTATACCGTGAAAAACTATGCGTGTTTGCTCTTCGAGCTCTTTGTTCGAAGGGGATTCACGCCGCCGTGTGAAAGTCCCAATTGCTTTAGAGCAGTTGAGCGATTCATGCACTCCGTGGTTCAAGCTACAGGTGGTGTGAGTTGCTGCAGCACCCAAATGGCGACCTTCTTGAATCAGCAATGTATGCCACCAGGTAGTCCTCGTTTAAAAGCAGCTCGCAAATAAAATCTGTGGGCTTTGTGTGGTTTTTTGACCTAGTTAGATGACAGTAAATTCAGTATATATTTTTTATGACAGATGATGACAGCTTTTCCTGTGACAGAACCTATACGTGTGGCAACGTGTGGTAGCGCGCAAAATTCAAGTTTTCTTGCGTTTTTCGTCAGTTACGCACAAATGCCCGTCGTTTTTCGTCGTCAAGCACTAATTTTGCTCTAGTAAATAGGTTGTACCAAGAAATTTAACCAACCAGAAACCAAAACCAAAATTACCAAATTGTCAGTTAACCAAAACCCAAAATGAAAATCAGCTTATTGACATTTTTGTATGGCTCCAGCCATAGAAGAGAAACAATTTTTACTTCTAGGCTTCACCCATATTATCGAGGTTATAATTTTAGCCGTAGTTTATTGATACAACCGATTTATTAGCAAAATTGATTTCAATAAATCCATGATGAGAAAGTTAAGCTTTTATTGCCAAAAAAAGCAAGAAATTTAAAATTTGTTGCGCTGAGCAAAGCGTTGTACGTTAAGACATTTATTTTACCAGAACCAGGGAACTATTTTAAAAACTATATAATAGCTTACCCATTTTTTCATGATTTGCATCCTTATTAAATAAGTAGCAATTGAACCCACTATAAGATATTTTCTGCCCAATTTTATTTTTTAGTGGACCAAACAACCAAAATTTTAAAGCTTGATAAAAATACATTTAATAATCAAAACTAAGTCACATTTAGACAAACGGTTCACGCTTAATCCAAAATACATCGATCTATGTATAGGTATGATATGAATAAACACAATAATTATACATTCATACAGTCACACATTGTACCATACATCTAAATAAATAGATCATGCTAATAAAAAGTAACTAATTAATAACATAATACACAAAATAAAAGAAACATAATTTAAATAAAATCAACTAATCTAAAGGACCGCTACCAGTGGGAATTGTTCCCAAAATTCTGGCCCCATTACCACGTTGTATTGCAATTGCGTTGCTCAACCTTTGGGCGAAATAGAGGCCAGCATTTTGGTCACGTGTTGCTTTGACCAGACGAGAAGAGAGATCTTTAAATATTTTCTTGGCACCCGGTCCCCACGGCCCCATGGTTTCGACCCCAAAAGGCTCAAACATATAACCACTGTCTAATGTATTATATTTATGCCTATTGAGGTCTTCTGTGGATTCAGCCGCCGCGCGATTATTTTATGTTTCGGGAAGATGTGACGGCGCAAGCGTATCAACATAAGTGGCATCCCATACTAAGGGCCGTCCCATCTTCCACGGAATTAAAGTCATTCCGTCCGGTCTCTTATTATCGGTATGATGGACTTATAGGTCAGAATCGGATAGACATTCAGTGAGAAGGCTTCTAAGGAGTGTTATATAATAGCTGTAAAGTTACTTTGCTAATAGTAAGGTTTTCTCTTAATTTCTCGAGACGATCGCGAGGAAGCGGGCCTTGACTTGACGTCTGGCGCGCGTGTACTGGGCTTTTATTCCCTATCTTCGTTCAAACTCCTAACGCGGCCGAGTTAATTTACCTCCGTAGAGTTCGCATGGAATGATATTGCTTATGCCGTGAAGAATACCGTTCCATGCGAATTCCACGGAGTTCGCTTGATGCGGCCGTGTTACGAGTTTGAACAAAGATACAGAATAAGGGCCCTGGGCTATTCATAGACGTAACAAAAAAAAAGGTTACCATCAATCGGACAGGCCGTTCGATTGTTTACCACTTAGAGTATCGAAAGATTTCTATATTTCATAATTCATTTTTGTTTTTCAGTGTCTCAAAGTAATGGTGCGAGTAGGTCCAATTCATCGCACCTGCCTCACCGATACTCACGAAGACAAATATACAGTAAGCAAATCTTTGTATCTATTTCATAATTTCAAAGTCACGCGTCATATTCATAAATTTGTTTCTTGAGTGTATTTCACAACTTGCCAACATTCCGCTCAGCTTGCAAAATTACAAATTAAATTGGTGTTACAGGTATTCATAGGTGACGGTGATCGCTTACCATCAGGCGGCCCGTGTGCTTGTTTGCCACCTATGCCATAAAAAAAAAGATTTTAAATTTTTTGGTCATTACTATATACTTACCTACCTATGTTCATGCAAATAAATGAATCTGAATCTGGGATAGATGTGGCGTGATTATGTACCCCTTAAGGTTGAGGTTGATTGAAGGAGGTCGCGCCCTTCAAGGTTACATAATCATAATATAATGAGATAGTCTTCTGCATAACAATAATGCGAGTCAGCCCCAAAATAGCTTTAATTTTTCGTTGGTATATTCCTTTTGTAAAGTCTTTAGTTTTTATATTCCGTTTTAGTTGATAAAATATTTGTAACACTTGATAAATGGCACGGACCCTGGAGTCCGTGGAGCATTATTGTAAAAAAAAAAAAAAATAGCTTTAAGTTTTTAATTCAAATTTTATCGACTCCACAGCTCGCAACAGTCACATATTACTACTTTGCCTGCAAGATTACTGAATTGGCGGACACCGTTCTGTTCGTCCTTCGAAAGAAACAAAACCAAGTGACGTTTCTTCATGTCTACCATCATACTATGATGGCGTGGAATGGATGGGTATTTTTGAAGTACGAGCCGGCGTATTGGATGCTTTTCTTAGGAACCATAAACTGCTTTGTCCATACTATTATGTATTCGTACTACGGATTGTCTGCTTACCCTAGTCTTCATAAATACCTGTGGTGGAAGAAGTATATTACTTCATTGCAGTTGGTAAGACATTTTTAAATTAATGTTGACATTTTCATAAAATCTTTTTTACTTTTTTACAAAGATTTAGTTGGTTCAGGTTAGCTGTAACTGACCCGAATGGAATTTAAATATCCTAATACATATTATAAATTCGAATGTAGCTCTGTCTCTCTGTCTCTCTCTCTGAGTGTTTGTCGCGTTATTACGGCTAAACGGCTGAACGGATCGAGCTGAATTTTTCCATAGATATAGATGAAGGGTAGGAGACGGATATAGGCTTTTTTTTTGTATGTCCTCACGAAAGAAGTCACCTAGTCTATTATATTTCTCACGTGACTCTTAGATATATATTTTTCTCGTTCTTTGTATGCGTTCCATGGCATTCCCATTACAGGGATCCTAATGGCGATATCTTCGCCAGCGATCTCTTAGGGCTCGTTCAGGGATACGCGGGGCGTTGCGTGGCGCGTCGTTCGGCGCATCGTGCGTGACGTTGGAAGTTTTCTCCGTTTATGGAGAGGCGGCGCGTGAAGCGACAGGCGGGGTCTACTGCGTTGTTCCCGGCGTCACACGCTCAAAGACAAACATATGGCAATAATATATACTCTCGTTTATGAAGCCGCGGGGCGTCGTGCGGGACGTCGTGCGGCGCGTGCTAAATGACGACGTCTGCCGCGAAAGAAAAGACATGAAGGACGCGACGGTGGTAGCTGCGGCGGACGCGGCGGTGACCGCTTCTAACTAAACGCGCATGTACATGCTTCTACATGAATATTCTCATACATTAGCTTAATTATGTTTGATTTCACAATGAAAACTGACGTGGTTTTGATACATGTTGTTTTAATAAAACGGGAATACACACGTTAAATTGAGTCGGTTATTCCGACTATAGTTTCGAACACATTCGGTGACCTTTATCGAGGAATGTTAAGCGAGACACGCGAGTTGAAATAATTGACTCAATTTAACGTGAGTTAACGAGCCGCACGACGCGCCGCGCAACGCCCCGCGTATCCCTGAACGAGCTCTTATAGTATTAGATGCTTAAATCATTATATTTATTTACTAGCATGTCCGCACGGCTTCGCTCGCATAAACAGTAATAATTTTAAAATCCCATTTCATTTCTTCAGAGGGAGATTTTCGAAATATCCTGAGCCATACCTTTCTTTACTTTTTATGCTCTGTACACTAACCGAGTTTCATTGGCGTAGCATGTTTTTTTTTTGTCCATACAATATTAGGGGTCCATTTCGCCCCTTTATAGGCGATTTCTTACAAAATCAGCATAGCATTATTATTTTTTTGTTGGGTGGAATCAAGTCTGTCACAACCGGTTTGGCCTGTACGTTGATTCTCAGAAAAAGGCTTGCTATTTATATTTATTATATATATTTATTACTTTATGTATATAAATAGATATTCTACTTATTTAATTACACACAGTATTTGCTAAGTATAAAATGTGCGTATGTGAAGTCAGGCTATATAAATTTATATTGTTTTTTTTTCAGTTTCAATTTGGGTTGATTCTTATACATATGACCATAAACTACTTCATTAACGAATGTAGAGTTTCAACGCTGACTTTGGTATACCTGTACTTCAACGTAATGCTGTTTATATACCTATTTACAAGTTTCTACAAGGAATCTTACACAAACAAGAAGAAAATTGAAAATGGCAACTATGGAGAGGCGGCTAAGCCAATCAATAATGGAACTCAAGAAAATGCAATTAATTACAAGAATAGTGGTATCATAAAAGAAAGTAGGATAAAATATAGAAATGTCGGTGCCCAGAAAACTATAAACTAGTAAACATATGCATTGATAAAATATAGCTGTAAATTGTTAAAATATTGTTAATATCGTCAGTTTGAAAAAAATACCAGAAATAAAAATTGCAATTGAATCCCAATTTCTACTTCCATAATCCTGTCTGTTATCGCTACTAATAAGGTTAGTAATGCGAACGTGTGTTTGTTTGTTTAGGTACTGGGCCATTCGCTTGATTGCTCAAGTAAATTGGGACGTGTCTGCAAAACCTTACATCATAAAACTGAAGGTACTAAACTGTACCTTCTGTACTAATTTATCAGGTTTGTGTTTTTATAAGACTAAACCTTGATGACTTTGAAAAATTAGGAGCCACACGTGATTCTAACACATTAAGGCATAAAAGCAGACTGAGAACACCTGCTCACACCCTTGCTAAGTCTGTAAAATCTGTATATGTGAGTGGTGTAGGTACACTTATACAACCATATACCAGAAACAATAAACATTAAAGCTTCCAACAATATATTTAAATCAAAACTAAAGCTATTCCTATTCAGTAAGGCCTATTACTCGATTAAGGAGTACATAAATGATATTTTATAGCCTTTACAAACTTAGTATGTACCTAATATGAAATTAAGTGATATTTTCTTGACCTGTAAATATTATCATTTATTAATAAATAATCTGTATCTGTATCTGCATGTAACAACATAGTTGACTGCATTGTAAATCGCCCAAGTGCTTTCAATCCAATCAATTGGGCCTTTCGCTCCGCGGTGTGTCTCCATGTGATAGAGAAGTGTTCATGAGTAATATCTGATTTTCCATCGTTTTTTTCTGTGGAAAAAGAACATGTATCCTATTGTCCTGACTATTGCTTTATTTGTCTAAGGTTATGATAGACAAACTGAAATGTAACCTAATTCATAAAATTCATGCATGAAAGCGTCATGAATAAAATATCACATTGAATATGGAGAGGGATCTACTTACGTTCATATATTATGGTAAATAAGGTAAATAAGATGACCGGTCGTGGAACGTGCCTTGGTTTTTAATTCTTCAAAAACGATTACCACAAGTTCTTATGGCCGTTCGGGCCTGCACCGAATTGCTCAATGTACAAGGTTTTAACCTTGGTTAAACCCCTTTTTTTTAAACGCCCTTTAGGGTCTAGTGGTGGTTTTAGTAGTGGTAGGGCTCTCTTGCAGAGTCCGCCTGGGGAAGTACCACACCTTTGCCAGTTATTCAACTGCCAAGCAGTAGTGTTCAAGCATTACTGTGTTCCGGATCGAAGGGCCATGTTTCCAGCGTAATTACTGGGTATAGGTACAGAGATTTAGCATCTAACATCTCAGGGTGACGAGCGCAGTACATTGCCGCGTATAGTTTTGAACTGTTGAAGTTCAAAATTCTTGGTGGCACTGAACTATTATGAGCAAGCGTGACGCTTAACATCAGGTGAGCGACTCGCTCGTCTCGTCATCGAGTAACATAAAAAAAAGAAAGTTGTGCAACTAGCCAATTCAATTTAGGAATGACTTTTAGAGTGGAGTAAATTTAGTTAAACTTAAACGCAAAATACGTTTTAATTATTATTTTTGCACTATAATTTGAACTTATTATAGTTTCGTCTAATTAAGAGTGGTACGCTGGAATTGACACCAGTGTCTCCACTCCTGCAGACCTAGCACGCGGGGTTGATATTTTATCCTGGGGAGAGGATAAAAATCGTTTCCGATTAGCGTTCTCTACCTCATTGTTGCCATTTAAATAAAAATTACGTATCAGTCTTCAATATTTTGATGAAGTTATGAAACATTTTAATTATAGCTTAGAGATATAACCAAGAAAAGTTTTTGTAGTTTTGGCGCCAACGTGTCCAAAAACCTATAGACCCTTCATGAACTTCAAGAATATAATTTGATTGTAGGTTAAGGAGTAGAGAACCACTACTTGTATCATTGTATTGTTTGTAAAATTAGTATAGTATTACACGAATATTTGCTCAGGAAAAAAAAGTAACAAACCGTTAAAAAAAAATTGCAATAAAAACATACAATAAAAAATTGGGGTGGGTAGTGTCGCTACACTACTATGCGTTTTAACGTGAACACGTTTTTAAAAAGGCCACACAGGCCGCCACTGCCGCCTGTTGGGGCAGGTACTGCCAGAGTTAGCGATGAATTGCTTTTGTTATCGCCAAAAATTATAATATATCTCCTGACTCCAGGGTTGTATCGTCAAGTGTTGTATATATTCTGAAAATAGTACACGGAACTGTGGCTGTTAGTACACTTTCGTAAACGTGCGCCTGCGTCATTGATTGCTCAATGACGCAGGCGCACGTTGACGCCCTCCTCCTTGCGGAGGAAAGGTTGAAAATGAGCCTTGAACTTCACTCTGTATGACCAGAGAAATAGTCATAACTCCGCAACAGAAAGAGTTACATGAGTTTTTTTATACGTCATCATGTGCTAACTCTATAAGGTGAGCAGAACAATAAATAAATTGCCAACTAAAAAGTTGTAACGGGTCAAACTTTCTGAAACTGCTAATCTTAGGCAATTCGCAGCAATTACAAGACTATTCAGCACCAGAAGCAGCGGCAAAAGACTCGAGCGCTTAGCCCGATTTGTACCAAATAAAACGAGCGCCAAAAGTTATTAGCACGAGTGTGCCGTCTTTGTGAGTGTCATAACTTATATACTTGACAATTCGTGGCCGTATAAAAGCGCCCAACGCTACAATTCTACGGTGCTCACGAAGGCGCCTCACTTGTGTATGGATACATTTTGGCACACCTTTGTTTCAATTTCTCTCCATCCTAAGATTACCTGAAATTAATCGCTTTCAGCGATAAGGCCACGATAAGCTAAAATTAAATATAATTTTGTGTGAACAATGAAGAGTTTGTGTCTAGAATTACATTTGATTGGAAGACAATGTAGACAAGAAAATCGCGTACCGAACGCGATGTTTTATCGCGACATCGCGACACGAATTTTTGCGCGATTACGTGGCCCCTGCAGTAGAAACAGGGTAGACGACTTAATCTAAACCTAGCTAATAATATTATATTAAAGTTAAATTTATTTATAAATTTTGTATTTTAATTTTATGTTTTACAAAAATGTACTTGAGTTTTTTTTAAACTTTATAATTCGGCCACCCAGGCCGTTTTCCAATATCATAGTCAACATCCTTTGTTCTATGAGCTATGATATTCCGTGTTCCAATAACAAAATTATTCAGGGTAGGGTCCTCAATGACAATAATACTACGCGATTTCAAATGAGAAGGAACGTGAACGCCCTACGCGGTGAAGGTTAAGACCTGACATTTGCACCAAAAAAAAAGATGAAAAAACCACACAAACTTATTTTTCTTTTTTGAATGTATGAGAACTAAAGAAACAAATAAAAGTTGTTAAGTATGATGTTGGAAGCGGCTTGCGAGAGGACGATAACCCTGTACATTCAAGGTCTGGGGCTCGATTTTTTAATCGCTTCTATAATTGCGCACAAAAATATCATGCGAAATTAAAGATTTTCTATTTATAGAAAGCAAATTCGAATGGGTCAAACCACTTGTTACTTTAGCGAGTGATATAATTATTTCAAAATGCGACTTTGGTTTGAAATTTCGTTCGCAAGTCATTCATTTTGCTTGATTTTGTGATATTGTCGTACGAAATATCATACGAATGATTCAAAAATCGGGCCCATGTAAAAACTTAATTTTGTCCTAATGAAATTAGAATCTGATTTCACTATAGGGCAAAGTAAGCTAGCTAGCTTTTTCTTTTTAAATATATACATGTAAATTTTTGTAGTAATAACATAGAGTTTATCTATCTATTTAGCTTTGGGCAAAAGGCATTTTTTTCAGCGTAATTACTGAGTGTAAAGAGATTTAATATCTAATATCCCAGACTGACAAGCGCAAGTCAATGCCACGCAATGATTTCTACTGATTTAGTTAAAAATTACGCTGCGTCTTCCGGTTCGTGGTCGCCATTCAAGAACCTTTCTCGCCCATCGGTTATCGGTTCCTCGAGTGATGTGGCCTGCCCATTGCCATTTCAGTTTGCAAACTCTGAAAGCTATGTCGGCAACTTTGGTTCTTCGACGAATTTCTTCGTTCCGGATTTTGCCGCGCAAAGAAACTCCGTGCATAGTTCTCTTCATAGCCCGATGCATGTGCGACACTGAGTTTCTTCAAAAGGCCTGTGGTCAAGAACCACGTTTTAGTTCCATAAGCAGCATAGGTAGGCCTCCCACTAAGTGGATCGACGACTGTGACGAACCTCTTTTTGATACTGGCCATCTTCTTTTTATAAGGATTTTATATTGTTTTATTTTTATATTTGAATATTGTTTCTTTTATTTTTGATACGTCATTATACTTTACGAATCGAACCAGCATCAGTGTTTCTGTGGTCCATAACGACATTGTGAAAGATTCGGGCAACCGGTGGATGCAAGAGGCCCGTTGTCGGTCGGTGTGGCGCTCTAAAGGGGAGGCCTATGTTCAGCAGTGGACGTCTTATGGCTGATGATGATGAGTTAAAAATTATAGGCTTAGAACTGTTATGGGAAAGCGTGACGCTTAAATTTATGTCCGTCGTCTAACTGAACATCCATATAAAAATTCTTAATATAGTTTTAATAGGTATAAATTAATTATTGACCAATTGAAGGCATCATTGTTTATTTACACAATGAATTATGAACATAACTGTAATAAAATTCGATTCGGTGATGTATACAATATATTGTACTCTTATTACGGGATGGCAGTTATTTTGTTTCGATCTCTGTTTTTAAGAGAACTGTTTGTGGCACCGCATTACAATGACGACTTTCAAGATTTTCGACGTTTTTGCGTGGGTTTTTTTTAGGTGGCGTTGCTGTACAGTTGCAGAAAAGTAGTCACTAAAAGTAAGAAAAACATTTAGTAAGGAATTTGAACGCGATGTTCATAACAGATAAAATGTATTATGGCAACATTGATCTAATATAATACGTATTAGAAGCGAACCCGCATTACATTTCGATGTTTCGTCTTTTTGTGGTCACGTTAATTGACCGAGCGAAGCGAAGGTCTCAGAGTTTACTGGGACAAATCGGCACTTGTATGTATGTTTGTATGTTTGTGTGTATATTTGTCCGATGATAACTTGCGAACCGTTGATCCGATCTTCACGAAATTTTGTAGGCAAGTAGTTCATTTCAATACAGTTTTTTTAAGTTCGAATATGACCTGAATCGGCTCAGGGGTTGTGAAGATATAGGGATCGCGAGGTCTTAGTTCTACTAGTTAACTTCAGTCAGTCACTTGACCTTGCTTTGTGATCATGCGCTGTGTTGTATTATTTGCCCGGGGTATGTGCCTACTACGAGACAACCCGGGAATATTTTTAATCGAATAAGGTTTTTTTTTTCTAGCGGGACTGCAGTTAGCAAAGTGATCACAATTAAATGGAACATAATTATGCAATATACCGTGGTGTCGCCTGTAGCCTTTATCTTTCCGGGGCCTCTGGTACGTAGTGGCTACGTATGTAGATGCATAATATCTGATAATGGCGACACTGATAAGAATCATTTGACCTGAAAACCACAAACCAATGAGAGAGAAAATAAAGAGGAAAAATATTTTTCCGCTCTTTTCTTTACCAGACAGCGATCGGATAAAAGAGGGATGTCTATATACCTATGCTACGGGTAGGTAGGAAAATTCAGAACCACCTGTCTTGTACTCGTATTAAATACTGTATATCAATTTGTATACTAAATATAAATTGATTCAACTAATAACGCATATTTATTTATATTAGCCTGGCTTTTATTTCCTCGCAGGATGTGTATAAAGCAGAATATCGGCGATAAAGCTGTATTCGGCTTGGGCGAGTTTGAATCCCTCGCTGCCCTCAGGATTTAACACTAAAACTCATCTCTACGCTCGGTAGCTAGTTCTAGAATCCGCCGTTTCGCTCGGGATTCAATATTTCACCCGTCACTTAGGACACTGCTTTATCCCTTGGTGCATCATCTACTATTCCGCTTTGTGCGATATCTGCCAAAACATACTCGTTTTAAATGGCTACAGGCCCTACAACTTTCTCATTTAATCACGATAACCAGTTCATTTTAAGTAACTGGATCAAAGCCACTTTCTTTTACGCTTTTTCAGATCTGTATAATAGCCGGTAAATATCTTGAAAATGTGCGTCATCTGAAGTCGACTCTTAGTTCTTTTTGCCGGACACAAGGTTGATTTAAGGTCTCCGTCAACTCCGGGCAGACCAGCACCACCTCACCTCACAATCGTGTGAATGAAAACCGGAGCTATACTATGCGTCTAGATTTGTAATAAAGTTCATGTGGAGTGGACAGCACGGTCACCTATTTTTGATTACAATAATAACTCTAAAATGGACTCTATACCACATAATATAACTCCGTTTTTCATCACACGATTGTGAGGCGAGGCGGCGCTGGTCTAGCGCGGAGTTGAAAAATTGACGCAGTCTTTAGGACTTGACTTTGTTAATTCAGAACAAAGAAAAAATTAAATTGATATCCAAAGAATTTAGATAAAACTAGCGCCAAATTGTGCATATCTATAGAAAGGTTGCCGTACACAATCAGGGTCATTATGATTACTTATTTAAAATATGCTAATTAAGATCTGCATGTAATTTACATAATGTTTACAATAAATGTATGTATGTAATTATATTGAGGTATTAGATATAATGTAAGTTATAAAATTAACTATTACCTACTGATTTTAAAGTTTGACCTGTAAAGTTAGATCTTCGAATCAAACTTTAAAATCAGTAGGTTATAGTTAATTGGGTCTAACTTTAAATACAGTAGGTAATAGGTAAGATTATACCCGCTGAATTGAAATTTTAAGTGTTTTTTTATATATTTTTGTTTTTTTATTTATTTAAAGTATTGATCCTGTATTCCCACGCATCATTATATCGCATAGAAAGCGAAGAAAAAAAATGGTATGGCATCGAGTACGGTATCTTCACGATTAGCCGTCGATTTTTCTATGTTAATACATAGATTGAGTATCATTAAAACCAATTCAATATCATTATGAAGTTAAAAAAACATTATTCAATATCACGTCACATTTTTAGGGTTCCGTAGTACTACAAGGAACCCTTATAAGTTCGCCATGTCCGTCTGTCTGTCTGTCTGAATCCTTTACATCCATATAACTTCCAAAGTTATATGCATGAAATATTGCAAAACGATACTCTAAGTATAGACAGAGATAAGAGAATAAAAAATAAGAGCTTAAAAAAAAGCCCCGTACAGGTAAAGAGGGGGGGGGGGGTCGCTTTACCCCATCATGTGGGTTGTCGTTGAACAGGTCTTGTAAAGTTTACAATTTTGAAATAATAAAAAAATCATAAAGTGATATTAATGGGGTTTTTTCGCTGCATCTTTGAATAGGTATTTTTTCATCAGATGTACCGCTTACGAAATATGGGCCAGCAAAGTTGCTTTCAATGTGCAATGCCATCTCTAAACTATGCATCTCAGAAATTTGCAATCTTCGATGTTGATAAACTTAATAAAAACTGTATTTTAAAATTATTTAGGGCAACATGTGATAATGACTTTTTGAGATAAGTGGAAAAAACCGATAAATACTTCAAACATCCTACGCGTCTACGAAACCCTACTAAGCATGGCCCGACATGCTCTTAACAAGTTAATTAAATGTTATAGTCCAAAGAGGCCATTTGAAATTTTAAATCGGTGCTATTATAATATCACATCAAAAAATATTGCGCTTTTTAAAAATCAAATCCGCTTAGATATCGGCCGTGTAACTACGAAACAAAACTTTAAAACCTGTGCTAATTAACCAGTACTGTACAAAGACAATTTTTAAAACAACTACAATTACTATAATAGTGACAAAATGTTCCAAAAACAGCAATAACAACTTTGCACTTATTATTAATTTGTATGTATTATAAGTTTGTATGTTTATAATAATAATTAATTAATTTAATAATAATATTTTTTATATATATATATATATTTATATCTGTTTATAATTATATTGGTTTATTAGAGTATAAGTATCACATACTCTCCATCATTGCACACCCCGTCTTCTACCTCTTCTATGAATCCTCTCCATCCTATGGTTGCCTGGAAAAGATCGCTTTTAGCGATAAGACCGCCAGTTGTTACACTATATTTTAAGCCTGTTTTTAAATTATGTAATATTTTGTGGGAACAACAAAGAGTTAATCTTTGTATTTATCTATCATTTTTTTAATCCGGATAATAATGCAGTTAAAAAAATCATATATTATTACTGAATTTAAAAATTGATCTGAAGGTCTAATTTTAAATTCAGCAGTAATAGTAAACAGGAATTTCGAATATTTTAATAATTTTATCATAATTTTGTACAAAAATAGTCGTGAACGTTGAACAGGTCTTGAAGTTTTGAAGTCCAGTTCAAGGCTCGAGGTGGCAAGCGTGTCACGCTTAGCGTTTCTTGATAAAGATCACCTAATGTGATCGGAATTATAGTCGTAATAACCGACTCAATTTAAAGTGAGTACTCCCGTTTTATTACAACAAAACGTGTTAGACCACGTCTAGTTTTCATAGTAATAGTCTTGAAGTTTAATATTCGATTCAAGTATATAATTCGATTCCGAAGCCAATTAGCCAGTTTACAATAGTAAACAACAGATACAACAAGCAATGCTATAATTATATAATTTTAAGAACATAGAGTTTATTGAATTTTTACCCGACTGTCCAAGAATGACGATGATTTCTTTCCGGTGTATGTTTGTGCCAAAACGGCTTAAGTGATTTTGAAGAGTGAGATCTATTTTGATTCCTCGGCTATATCTTATTCAGTTTTTTTTTAAATTAATGAGTACTCCGAGAATATTTTAGAAAATTATTAATTATAACAATCCAATATTCTGTTCTGGGGAATCTTGGTGGTGTTTTCGTGCAGTAGCCTTAGTAGTTTAGATAATGAAAATCTTTACATAATGACAGTTTAAGTAATCATTAAGCGTGTTCGAGTGCGCCCTTTAGTAAGTATGTAAATAACAAATTACATACAAACTAAAACTACCTATACTTCGTACATACTATAAAAAATTCAGTCGATTTGAGAATCTCCTCCTTGTTTTGGAACTTGGGTTAAATGGGTTACAGGGTTATTTTTTAGTTGTTTATGCAACATTTTCATTAATCTAGAATCTATGTATAATTTTTCAAGCATATCTAATAATAAATTGTAATAACTGAGCAATAACGAAATCTTGTTGTTTTTCAGCAGAATACATAAAAACTGGTATGAGTTTACTTGATAATTAGTTATTAGATTAGCATTTAAAATGCAAATAAGATATAGGTTGAAAAACGAAATCCTTACGTTCAAGTTCATATTCATTTTATTCTGTAGACATACATATACATGCACTTAGAAAAGTCAGGTTAAAGTAATGATTTAATTATTAATTAATTACTATTCATATTACGCTTTAGCAGAGCCAGACATCCACACGTTCCTGTTGTCAATTAAATGGTTATAACACATAATATATATAATTATAGTACGCCTTATCAAAGAGATTGCATTTAGTGACATTCTTGAAGCGAGTCTCGTTTAGTTCTAGAACTGATTGAAGGATTTCTTTTTTATTATAACACTGAACACACTTACTTATGAATGAACTACGACTTTTTGTAATCTAAATCTTGGAACATTCAGCTTGTTTTTATTGCGTGTGCTATATCCGTGGGCATCACTTGATTATCTCTTCTGTGCATCCAGTAGGTACCTAATCATGTATTTTATCTTTGCTAGTATGGAATATACTAAAGACAACCTACATAAAATCTTATAATGCAGACGGCACTACTAGGAAACCTTTTGACCTGAAAACCACAGCAGGTGTTAGGGGTTAAGTGCTGGCGATGTGCAACATTTGTTGTCTGGAAGCCAAATCAGTAACGGCATCAGCATCAGAATAGCTCAGTGTTATCATAATAATTTACTGTCATAAGAACCAGGTTCCCAGCTGTTAAATGTGAACTCGATCGAAACCGTTGAAAGTGATCGAACAATCAATTAGAAGTTTTGATTTGGAAGAACAATATATCATACAACTATACAGTATAAACAGCGTAGGTAAGTGAAATAAAAAGGTGGTCAAACTGAAAATCGTGAGGTCTCAGTTCGGGGCGAACTACTAGTAATACAATGACGCGATATGACTTCTTCACGTTCCCGCCAAGTCTCTTTACCAATCCCATTATTGGGTTGTAATGTTTAAACGTAATGAATGTCACTGTGGATTATTATTTATATAGATTATTTTTTACTTTAATTACACCATAAAATGTACTGACTACTGACGCAGCTCAAATAACTCTTTGTTAGAGATATTTTTCAACTCGCTAGTGAATATGTAAGCTTCACAAATCGATAGAGCTATGTGAGCACTGAATGTTCTAGCAATAATCCCGCAACCGTTGATCCGATCTTTATGAAATTTTGTAGGCAAGTAGTTAATTTCAATACAATGTTTAAGTTCGAATATGAGCTGAATCGGTCCAGGGGTTGTGAAGATATAGGGATCTCGAGGTCTCAGGTCGCCGCGAACTACTAGTTATTTAGGTTCACATAAACTGTGCACACCAATACAATGTCAAAAATGTCCTCAAATAAAATAGAACAAAATGTCAAAATACTTGAAGGTGGAGACAGCATGCATTAATATAGAGCAAGGTAAGTACTAAAATTATAAACAGAATTGAGACATCATATAAAAGTCAAAAATTTAAATTTAAAAGTAATTAATTAACATTATTGATTAGATAGTCCGAGACCAATGACTAATAACAATTAATCCCACCTTGACTGAGACATCGCAGTGGAAAAAAATATTAAAGCGCGATACTCTAGGCAAAGTACGAGGATTTGTTAGAGATAATTCAAAGAGCAGATCCGGGGTATCCAAAATTCCATTAGCAAGTTTGTATGGTAATAAAACGTCCAGTGTGCGCCTACGACTTCTGAGCGATTCCAACTTAAAGTCTTATGGCGATCGATGGAGCCGAGCTGTACAGCTCCCGGAGCAAGTCCACGTAGCGAGCGGCGATAGAGGTAGTTAAACACGGCCCAAAGCTCTAAACCAACGAACCTTGTGTAGTGGTAGGGCTCTCTTGCAGAGTCCGCCTGGGGAAGTACCACACCTTTGCCAGTTATTCAACCGCCAAGCAGTAGTGTGCAAGCATTACTGTGTTCCGGATTGAAGGGCAATGTTACCAGCGTAATTACTGGGCATACAGAGATTAAACATCTAACATCTCAGGGTGACGAGCGCAATGCATTGCCGCGCATTGTTTTGAACTGTTGAAGTTTAAAATTCTGGGTGGCACTGAACTGTTATGGGCAAGCGTGACGCTTAACATCAGGTGAGCGACTTGCTCGTCTCGTCACCAAGTAACATAAAAAAAAAAAAAAAAAAAAAAAAAAAAAAAACCTTTTCATAATCGACGTTACTATGCACAGGGTACGGTTATACTCTATCCTCTTCTCCATCAGCTACTTTACGATAAGATCGATGGTCAAAAAACCGCACTGTAAGAATTGTAAGCAAATTCGAAGACGTTTATGATTGGAAAAATGTATCAAATTAATTCTAATAAATTCTACATGGGGGTGAAAAGACCTGCAACAGCGTCCCGCTTGGGGTGTTGTATGCATTTCTCTTCTTAAGGTAACGAAGCACGGCTTGCGTTGCTGGCATACTATGCCACTTCTATTTCGTCAAATGTTGTGGCATTAGAGACTTGTTGTTGTTGAGTTTCTTGATGGAATCCCGACCTATTTCGTATGTCTTCGGTGGCATTACGGTGGAGTAGCACATGCTCCACGGTCTCGTTTACCTGCAAACAGCCTCGAAACAGAGGCCTATCCGTAGCTCCAACTCTGTGCAAGTGGTAGCTTATGACACAGAATCCTGTGATGATAGCTATCATTAGACGGATGTACGAAATAGTTAGATTTAATAGCTTGTTGTTTAATAACTTAAATTGTTTAATAGTCATTTTCGAGTTGATGGGTAGAACTCTTTTGCATGATTGCCATCTGTTGCTTTATTCCATAAATTTTACAGATCGATTATGGAAACATTCTTGTAAAAATCAGCGCGATGAAGAAAATAACTTAAAAATAATAACACTTATTTATTTGTATTCATTGGTGCCACTGTGCCATGTTAATATGAGACGTCATCATTGTTGAGAACGATAAAAATAGTACAAAAAGTATTTTTAATTAAGTTAGGCTCAACATTTGTAACTGTGTTTTGGTAATACTTCTTTACTTAAATGCATAAAAATAAATAAATTAAATGCATAACAACGCGTTTTATCTAAGTATAGTATCGCTATCGTTATCGTTAGTTTTAAAAAATATTACCAAGTATAACGTGTTACGTCTGTATATTATATGAAAAAAATCTTATTTATTTATTAAAAACGTAACACGTGCTGCCATCTATTAATTAAACTTATATAATATATTGAAATTGTTGTAATAAAAGCTTAACATTGCTTTTACCCGAAAATAAAATTTGTTGACACACATACATACATATTTTTAAATGTTTGGAAACTTTCAAAGTAATTTTCTGAAAAATAATGTTTTATGATTTTTTTTGACACGTTCTTGTTGCAAATGAGCGACATATAAATAGACAACACAGAGATTAGAAAATCGAGAGTAAGTGAACTAGATTTAAGAGATAATGCTGCTTGATCTAAGTCCGGAAAGATTCGACACTCTTATCACGCCTGATGGCAACTAGCAACACTAGTAGACGCTCTGAACCCTATTTTGCTCATATTTGAACTAAAAAAATAGTACTGTTAGTGACGTTTTGTCTACATCTTGAAATTTGACAACGGTATTCAAGTTATCGACAAACAAATTTAGACACAGGTACAACTGCCAATTTGCTACCCGTAGACTGTAATCTCCTTAATCTTATCTAATCCCGAGAGCAATCTTCGTTTCTCTTGGTCAACACAGCATATTATGATAAGACGTTAAGTAACGTGTGAATATGCTGCAAAAAATGAATGTTGGGTTCGTAAGGTATTGGATAAGTATTTCACTGCATTTGTAGTTGACAGCCTTCGTATGGAAGCTGGTCGGAAGGTTAATATTTTCCTTTTTTCATTACCAGTAGTGCTCGCGCCGCGACAAGAGCTGGCGGAATTAAAATAATTAATTAAAAGATTTTATTTATTTTTAATTGTGCTACTTTTTTTCGTTGTTTTTAATTGAAACTTTTTTTTTTATTGTGTTATTTTTATTAATTTTAATATTGTATGCCGGGAAAAACAGACATAAAAATGTAAGTACCTACCTCCACATACAATAGTTATTGTATTTAAATTAGCCAATAATGACGAAAATACCCTCTTATATAACAAGAGGGTATTTTCGTCATATTTCGAGAGAAAGATAGCGCTATAATACACTTTCGTGCGCTGATGAAAAGAGATGGCTAAGCGCGCGTTAGTCAGAAAACCAGATAATTGGTAATTACATCTAAACCAGGATATCAATCGGAATTCTGAGCCATGCAAACCTAGATATAATTATTACCTCACTAATCCAGTAATAATCTCTTGACACTCGCTCGGAACCCCTGGGTTCCGAGCGCCAGCATAAATGTGCGTAAATTGAGATTTTTCCAATGTTTTTTTCTATTGATAAATCGTTTAATCTTTTTCTCCCGTCATGGAATAATAGATTACAGAACCAAAAAAACATATATCCTAAAATAAGATTTTTAATCTTCATAACTAATGAGGGGCACTAAATAGAAAAACCACATTTTTATTAAAGTAACCCGCTAAGGTTACGTTTTAGAGTAAAAGCAAGCGAATTTAATACCGTAGACAAACAACAAATGTACCTAAATACACAAATGCATCTAATTTTAATGGAACAAAAAACAGATATTTTTTACGCTTTGTAGAAAAAAACGTAGGACGTGAAATGAAGGGTTTAGCCACAGTCCTGCTATGCCACGGTCAATTTATACCTACCGATTAGTCCCGTTATGCCACAAACGCCGTAAACAATATAGGGTACACTTGAAAATAAAGACGAAACTTGTTTCCACTGTGTTTTGAGGGTTTGAGGGTCACTGTGTCTCTTAAAATGAGGGTACGGTTTGATACAATTTTTATTTTTTTTGCAAAAATCATTTTTGAGATATACTCTGTCAAATGAAGGGTCGACTGCTCCGGTAACTCAGTTGGTAGTGAACCTACCTTCTGTGTTTGGGGGCGTGGGTTTGATTCCCATCTAGGATAAATGATTATGATGAATATTTGTGTTTGTTCTATGCCTGGGTGTTCATATCTTTATAAGTATGTATTTAAAAATATCTATGTACGTATATCAGTCTCTGGCAGCCATATTACAAGCTTTGCTTAGTTTGGGGTCAGATGACCGTGTGTGCAAAAATGTCCCAGATAAAAAAATAAAAAAAATAGACTAATTAAAAACTGCAAAGTCCACTAAACTAATGAGAGAAATTACTCATATTTCTTCGGATTCTACATGATATGTCTGTTTTTCAGATATGGTAGAGATTAATCACTCAAAAAACATTTCTGACAGATTTGTGATTAAGCAATACTCAAAAGACATTAAAAAGACAAAAATTTGATGGACTTTTGAAACTGAAGCTTGGATAGTGCTGTTTTTGAATCTGACTAGTTTTTAGGTATACTTATCCCAAACTATCTTGGTACTTTGATAAAGTCCTGATGAATAATGTTTGTGAATGTAATGACGTATATAGTGTCATCTACCCTGTTTGTAAACTACTGGTAGATCGCTCTAAAAAATTTTACTGAAATTAACTTTTTGTCTGCAAAATTTTCATAAAACTCAGTTGTTAAGTTATCGTTGGACAAATATACACAAAAATTACAATAAAAACACAAACTTGTACCCATACATTAAAAAAAATATTCCCATAGAGCACAGAAAAATCTATAGAATTATCCTTATTATAAAAATAGAATAAAAAATCTATGTTCTAAAACTATTTCAACCACTTTGTATATTTTTTATTTTATTTTAATACTAGCTGCGCTCCGCGGTTTCGCCCGCTATTCTACAGAAACCGATTATTTTGCCAGGTTAAAAAGTAGCCCAGTGTTAATCCAGGGTGTAAATTACCTCCATAGCAAATTTCATTCAAATCTGTTCAGCCGTTACTGAGTTGAACGGGAACAAACACACTCTCATACTTACCTACTTACATACAAACTTTCGTATTTATAATATTAGTGTGATAAATACCGACTTGCGCACGTAGATTAAAAAAAAAACGAATGAGCACAGGAAAAAACTTTGTTCCAAAACTATTTCAAGCAAAGAATTTTTATTTTCGTTAGTTACTAGCTTACCCGCACGGCTTCGCTCGCATCTATAGGTTACATTTCAAAACCCCGTTTCTTTTCATGGAGTCGATTTTCGAAAAATCCTGAGATATGCCTTTCTTTATTAACCGACTTCCAAAAAAAGGAAGAGGTTCTCAAGTTGACTGGTTTTTTTTTAAATTCTTTTCACGTACACCGAGTTTCATTGGCTTAGCATGAATAAATAATTTATTTCCATACAAACTTTGGAGTGACCATTTCACCCCTATTGAGGGGTGAAATGATTAGGGGTGATTTAGTAAAATCCATTCTTGTTATTCACCTAGACCATTTGAGGATTATTGGGTCCAAATTTCAAGTCTATCATAAGCACTTTGGTCTGTGCGTATATTCATAGAAAAAGGCTTGTTGTCTTATATAATACTTTTTTTATGTTACTCGGTGACGAGACGAGCAAGACGCTCACGTGATGTTAAGCGTCACGCTTGCCCATAACTGTTCACTGCCACCTAGAATTTTGAACCTCAACAGTTTAAAACTATGCGCGGCAATACACTGCGCTCTTCACCCTGAGATATTAGATGTTAAATCTCTGTATGCCCAGTAATTACGCTGGAAACATTACCCTTCAATCCGGAACACAGTAATACTCGCACACTACTGCTTGGCGGTTAAATAACTGGCAAAGGTGTGCTACTTCCCCAGGCGGACTCTTCAAGAGAGTACTACAAAGTTACTACGACTACTAGTTGTTACCCGCGACTTCATTCGCGTGGACATAAAAAAGTATCCTCTATATCCGTCTTTGTGATATACAGTAACTCCTTATCAAATTTTATCAAGATCCGTTCAGCCAGCCAGCCATCGTTTACCAGTGATAACGCGACAAACATCCAGACAGAGAGATAAAGTTACTTCGCTAGATGGCGTTGATCTATTTTTGTGCATTTTTCGACGTTTTGTATGGACTGACAGTTGTATAGTGGGGAATTCTAAATCGCGCAAGTGAAGTTTTTTACATACGACGAACATATTCATTTTTATACCTAATTTTTAAGAGTTATGGGTCCTGATGCGACTGCGGCTATTTTCCTCTGAATTATATTAGTTAGGAATAGGATTGATTGATAGACGTTATTTCTTAAATAAGTATAGATATAGATTATGAGGTGAGAAAATCGCAAAATGCTTGATATTTGTTGGGTTTTATCCAGTGGCCCTCTATGGGTAATCTTTTTGGGATGTGGGTGTGTATGTTTGTGGGTTCCCTTAGTTCCTCGTGTACCTTATGCGGCTTGACCGTTGTAAGTGAGGTGTTATTGGATTCCAATTTGAGTGAAATAGACTACACTTTGCAGTCGGGTAAATTTTAATAGAAAAAATATTTTATTTTTTTACTTTTTTTGGTTTTATTTTTCTTTTATTAATAATTTTATGTGTCTAGAAGAGATTACTTTAAGCGATAAGGTTGACAATTAGAAGCCTATTCAATATTTTATTTACTTTATCTACTTTTTATACTTAATAAATAAGTTATCTACCTAAGTATCTATCTATATGTAATTAGTTCAGTTAAGTAAAAAATGTCTCACAATAATTTATAGAAAACTAACAAGTTTGTTTGTTTTCTATAAATCACACAAATATTATAAATGCGAAAGTTTGTGTTAAGTATGTCAGTAGGTAAGTATGTAAGTGTGTTTGTTTCCGTTTAACTCTAACGGCTAAACCGATTTGAATGAAATTTAGTATGGACGTAGCTTACACCCTGGATTAACACATAGGCTACTTTTATCTCGTAAAAATATTCGGTTTCTGCAGAATGGCGGGTGAAACCGCGGGGCGCAGCTAGTACCTTATAACTTCAAAGCGTCTAAGCCAATATTGATCATATTCGAACTTGAAAATTGTAGTGAAATTAACGAATTGCTATAATTTAATATAATTTATTATACTTTTTTTTTTATTACTCATTATTTATTATATTCTTTAACTAATTTTATATACAGGGGTATAAAGAAAGGGTATGCTATGCCGAAAAGGGCTCATAGTACTCATCATAACGAATAACGTTTACAATGAGACCAACCCGGAAAATAGAAAAAAAACAGATGTTCCATACATTTTGTCGAGTGTCATTGAAATTTTTCTAAGGCACAGCTGATATTTTTTTCTCGATTTCAGGTACTGTATGTAGTGTAGGTATATAATACAAGTTGTTCCTTATTATCAATATTATGTGCCCCTTTCAATTTAGCATACCCTTTCTTTATAGCCCAGTAGATTGAATGAACGGTTGCCAAGTTACCATCGGACAAATATACATACAAATAAACAAACGTACAAAACTTGTTCCTGCAGAATCTGAGACCTTGGCTTCGCTTGGTTAAAAACTAGGCAAAATGTTATGATAGCACGATCTCTACGATTGGCTCCCATTAAAACTTGTTGGGAACTTCAACACGCTCTTGATAAGTTTTTTAAATTTTTTGGTGGGCTTTTGTATTTTTATCCGAGTCTCGCAGTAGAAAGGGTATTTTGCGGTTGTATGTACCTAATGTATGTTTCATTGACATGTATGTATTATTTTATGGAGTCATCGTCGCCATCGTCAGCCAGAAGACGTTGTCCAGAGACCAGTTGTCTATTGTCTGTCGTCAATTCTGAACAAAGTCTCCTCTTTAGAGTGACACACTGTACGACTATCTGCCATTTGCTTCACATCGGTGGACCGAAGGCATTGTGAAACTCGCGGACAAAAGTTTCCGCGAGTTTCACAATGCCTTCGGAAGCCTACGTATGCTGGGTCTCCCGGTTCGTGGCCGCAACTCAAGAACCTTTCATCCCCACCAGTAATCAGTTCATCGATCAATGTGGTCCCATTGCCACTTCAGCTTTCGAACCTTGAAAGCTTATGTCGGTGACTTGTTCTTTGACAAATATCCTCGTTCCGTATTTAATTGCGGAAAGACCTCAGTGTGACTCACAGTTTTAGTTTTTGGAAAATAATTAGTGATTTATCTGCTCCTATGTGATCTGTTATAGAAAGATTATTTGGTGTGCAAGCTATCACTAGATTTGTATTTACATCTAGAAGATAGGTTCTATTTACTCGACTGCCCATGAAGGAGAGTAATGTTTCTTTCAGTAGAGTTTGTTTTTAATTTACTTTAAAGCACTCGTTGACTACATTATCATTTTTATAAAATCACTTACTGCACCCCGCGGTTTCACCCGCTATTCTACAAAAACCGCTACTATTGCCTTTTTATACCAGCATATGTCAATCCAGGTTGTAAACTACCTCTATACTACTTTCATTCAAATCCGTTCAGCCGCTATAGAGTTGAACGAGAACAAACACACTTACATACTTACACACTTACACACAAACTTTCGCATTTATAATTTTAGTGTAAAATGATTAATAAATTACGCCATTCATTCCATCTTTAAAATTATCGGTATTATTATCGTTCTTCTTTATTCAGTATAAAATATCTTTTTGCTCTGTTAGCTGAAAGTAGAGTAACCTTTATTCTGTTTTTCTTTTCAAGCGACGGTATCTGAGTAGTTAGTGTTCTGACCGAGTGTCGTGGGTTCAAATCCCAACAATGAGCTTGAGCTAGCCGTGAAGGGAAACATCTTGAGTAAACCATAGCATGATGGTAGGGTACCGTCTAGTACACGGATGGCTAGCTTGTGTAGGCTTTCCTGATTCTTGCTATCTCATTGACAACTTTTCAATATTTTTGATATAAAAATTACAGAAAGGAAATAATGAATATGTTTACAATACCATTGCCAATGTTCTAATAGCAATTTTCGTGATATTATTTTGTATTTTGACGAACGATACGAGAAAGACTCAAAAATGTTGCTTTTTTCTGCCATAGACGGGGTAAACTCAAATAAATGGTAAATAGGTAGTTTTGGTACAAGCCATGGACTAGGTTAGTTAAAGTTGAGAAACAGTCACGATTCTTAAAAAAAATATGCTAAAGCCTAAGTAAAAATCGTACAGCAACGTTTTATTTTCCTATAAACTTTGTAATAATGATAATAAACTTTATTATCAGAACAGAGGCTCATAAGTGCATTACGCCTGGGTATGCCATAAAGCTGTGAGCAGAACAACCGGAGGCCTGGCAAGTAAGTAAGCTAGAAACGCTGCTCTAGCTTACATACTGCTTGCCTTCTGAGACTTAACTTGGAACCGAAGATGACGGAATACCTTGATGGTCGTACATAATACCTTTACTACTTACTCTCACACATTAAAAAAAAAAAGTATAATAAACCTACTAAAATCGATGAAGATAGTTATTAAAATTTGTGTTTTCATTTCTTATTTTTTTGAAGCCAAACACTTGGTCAGTATCATTTTGTGGACTTTGTGATAAAATTTTCAAAACAGCTCGTAATGTGGTCATTATTTTGACAACCTTCTTTGAGCAAAGTCGGCCTTGCTGTGCTACTCGAATAGGCGCCAGCAAAGTTATTTTTCTTTTTTTTTTTTTCTTAGTACTTCTTACAGCTGGTTACATCATTAGTTAAGTTATTTAAGAATAGAAGGCCAATTACAGATAATGAGAACAATAAAAAACATTGTTGTAGAAGACATAAATAAACAATACATAATGAGATAATAAAGTTTGCCAAATTTATACATTACATTTATTTTTAAGGTCGAAAAAGTTAATAATCATGCTAGGATATACCGAAAAAGCTCTTCAATTTAAATGACGACGTATTGAATAGGTCAATATCAAGTTGTATGGAATTTGCATTTTTATTATCTATTTCCTCTATTATCGAGTTTTGTTTAAAAGCAGTCAGATGCAAAAATTTGCCTCCGACAATTTTGCACAATGGAAAATCGACAATTTAATATTTGAATTTGCATTTGCATTTGAATTTACTTTTCATTATTTCTTTCCAATGATAAGCTATCATCCGCATACGGGATGCATAATATGTGTGAAAGTACTGGAATTGTGCTTTCAATTTCAATCCGAATCCCTAGCCGCCATTTTGGAAATGCGAGCTCTGAAGTTGACTCCTGATCGTTATGTATTTGTTTCATAAGTCAAAATACAACCCAGATTGAGCCGCTCCCGATCCCTTTCAGACTTAAGGGATAAGGCCGCAGGTCTTAATATTATTTTTGTGAAACAGTGTACATATAATCAGTCTGCTAGCAGACGGGCAGTATTTTTTAATTGAAAATTAAGTATTTACTTATTTTATAAATGAAAGTTACCTATTATAAAATTCAAGAACATAATCCATCTGCTAGCAGACGGGCAGTATTTTTTTATTGAAAATTAAGTATTTACTTATTTTATAAATGAAAGTTACCTATTATAAAATTTAAGAACATAATCAGTCTGCTAGCAGACGGGCAGTATTTTTTAATTGAAAATTAAGTATTTACTTATTTTATAAATGAAAGTTACCTATTATAAAATTCAATAACAATAGTATTATTAAAGACCAATTATTCAAATCAAATGCTGTTCTTTGGCTGTTCGTGCTATTCGTAAGCGCATCGATTGAGGGCAATAATAATTTGGCGATTTTTGTTTTTAAAAATTTTCACTATAATTAATAATAATAACAAACAATGCATAATAATAATTAGCAAAAATGAAAAAGTTAAGCGAGGCTGAGGGCCGAGTTCGGTCCTGAGACCTAAGCTTGCGAGACCGAAAGCCGACCTCACAGATGAACCAGATACCTCGTCACGCGGGTTTTGGTCCGATCAAAAGTCGCCACAGTTTGAGGAAAGCACGGGGTGCGCGGAGCGTGACAAATAATTCCCATTGGCTATCATCAAGGTTACGCCCACCACTGTACCGAGCTAGTACGTTCCGTAGTGATGGGGTAAGCAGTAGGCTGTGGCAGTAGGGCAACATCGGTACTTACCTACATAGCGAACTTCCGCTCTGCCATAGTAATCGCAGTCACTCGAATTTCAACTCACTAACATAACATTACTACACAACACCATTAAAGTACTAATTCTTCCTCAGTGTCGTGCACTCGCGGATTTTTCGAGATCGTGCTGTAAAGTCGAATGTTTTTTTCGAGGTCCCTGCTTTCTTTGCGCGTTTCAATAGAATGTGTTATTCTAAAATGTGACATTTTCTCGAGATCACGCGTTTTGTTAGGTCCAAAAAATAATGTTAGTTTACCCAGAATCAACTCAGTTACTTCAATTCATCATCTAAAAATCTATTTAGCCGGGTATCGAAATTAACAACTGAATCATACACCTAATAACCTTGAAATACTTACGACGTATACTATAGTCTACTGACAAAAACGCCATTATTGTTTACCAGAAAAACGCGGGCGAAGCCGCGGGCAGAAGCTAGTAACGGATAAAAACTTCAAAGATCCTACGCACCTACGGAACCCTACTAAGCATGGCCCGACATGCTCTTAACAAGTTATTTTCTCTAGTATCACCACAGTCTCAGGCACATGCTAGATGCTGCCGGTCGATTCTATCGTGATTTCGTTGCTTGTCGAGTTTAGTCCAAGCAGAAGGTCCCGAGTGTACAGTTTAGTTAGTTAGAATTCATCAGTGTTCGAATCCCTTTACGGTATGGTGAACATCGAAAATGCAAGTCTGCGTTTTGTTTAATGAGTCACAACACTACTTTATACGTGCGTTCGCCAGAAAGGGACAACTGCATGGGATATCCGCAATGAGGAAAAGGGATAAGTGACGACGTGTCCATTATACGCTGAGCTCAGCTATGTCTTGTAAAACTGAATTATTTTACTTACCGATGAAAAGTTATTCCGTCTTTTTTGTAGTTTGAGTGCGCGGATGACTTTCCACACAATTTCACTGCACAGATAGTCATTTTAGTTTACTGTTGGTTGTCAGGAAAATAAAACAACCGTTTTATTTTGTAAGCCGCACGCACGCACGCACAGCTCTGGCACGTGGTCGGAACTGAGGTTCAATGTTTGGGGCGGCGTCTTATATAAGTCTTATAAAACTTATGTGTTGCGCGCTAGGCTCGTCCTAGACTAGGTATCTAGTTCTATTCATCTGTGGCCGACCTGCATCGCGGACGAGCATCAGCTAGTATTTAAAAAAAACATTAACTCCATCATTATCTATACAAAAGACCAGCAAAATAATACGATTCCACTGTTCAGTCAGTGATAGTTCTACCAATATAAACACGTGAACTTAATTATATAAAACCGATCTCTTTGGACTCGTTTTAGCGAAATTAAGGTGAAAGTCAAGTGAAATGGTGAAATATGAACTGGAAAGTCTTATTAAAGGCTTTACTTTTTAAATCAGTTCTGGTGGGGAAGTGGTAGGACTCGTCTGCTCAGAACACTTGTTGCAATTCCGATTCATGCCAAGTAACATGAGTTTTATCTAAAAAAGTTTACCTTGTAGTTTCGTTATAATGTTCTTTATTTAGTGATGTGTATCTACTATAAAATGAAATTCCTTTACATATATGTATAGATTTTAAAACATAACATTAAACAATATTTAAACACGACAGGAAATATATTTCTATTGAATTTTATGTGTGAGATTTAAAGAAAAAACCCAGCAAAAAGCGTATTGTTTTTGTGGTTTTAAAAGTCAACTATTCATACAAAGTATAATAATTAGCATTGAATAGAGCTAGTCCACGTGATAACTACTAACGATATTTTAGGACGCCGACGCGTTAAAAAAAATCCATCAAAATGACATGACATGGACTTAAAAAAAGTCTACTATTCGCAAGGAAATACCTTCCTTTCCGACATTTTTATTTAACTCTGTGAAAATGCATACCACCAGCCCAGGGGCAGGCACGGTGGTGATTGGGGCCTCACCGACTGAAGGGCAGCATATACAGCATTTAAAGCCCTGGGGTGTTCACCTCGACGCTTTACGTCGGAGCTACGGGCACACTTTCGCAACCATCGCGGCCCTGACAGCGCTAGTCCTCTCCCATCCTCACATCGAGGAGTCTACGTACCTCCACTATGATGACGATGTGTCGAAACACCAGACACGTCGTGCATCCTGCACCTCTCGCCAAGTGTGCGCCAGACAGCCACATGATTCAATCATGTGGCTGTCTGGCGCACACAATCGTGATGATTGTCTAGACCCGTGGTCTCCATGCTACTTCCGCCACTCTACAATAATAATAATATACTAATAATAAATAAATATTGGTGGACGTTTCTGACGCAGCGCCACCTAGCCCCAAACTAAGCAAGCTTGTATTATGGGAACCAGATAACTGATAGAATACTTATTTACTTTTTTTTTTGTAAATACATACATAGAATACATAAAAACACCCAGACAAAGACACAGAAACAATGACACTTCAGTTCAGAGGACAGCACCCGGCGACACCACCGAGACCGCGGAAGGTAGTAAAAGTGGCAACGTCACACTAGCAGTCATATCCCGCTGCGGTCTCCAACCATCAGCTATAGTGCCTCCCAACGCAGCCTGTTCATAAAGCATCGCAAACTACTCTGGCCGCTTCAACGTGGGCTTATAAAGCGAAGACAAGCGGCCCTACCTCGGATTCCGGGTAGCTTCATATCGTTGATCGCTTGATATCTCTACAAAGGACATTTTATAACAATAGTAGAGCTTTAACGAATAAAACAAGTATATAATTGACTACGAAGATAACATTAATAAATGACTGTATCTTCTTTACCCAGTTCGAAGTTAATTGTCGTAGGAAAAAACGCCTTCGCAAAATTTGCGATGTTAATTAACTTAGAACTGGGTAAATTGTACTCGTGGTAACCCACTGTACTTGAAATAATTTTAAAATAAATATTTTATTATGTCCCAACAATATATAATAATATGTAAAAAGTTTCTAAGTTGAAGTTTAGAAAATACAGGTTCAAAGTCAAAGGGCATATTTAATTTAACAATACACCTGCCACAAACAAAGGGTGCATCCCTTTTTGTATGTGTTAAATAATATTTTCAAATGCATGGGAGCTGTGTGTGGGGCTTTTTTATTGTTTCCTAGTTGAGATTTATGTTTACAGACTCACAGTACAATTTTTTTTTTTGTTAATAAATGTGAAAGTTATACTGTACATCTATTATTATGGGCAGATATGGACGGACGACGAACACGAAGATCTAAGAGGATAAAATCGTAAAATCCCTAACAAGAAATGTTCTAAGTCATTAAATTACTTACAGTACCATGGACTTATTATCTATATCTATAATAGTATAAAATAAATATATCTGTCTGTATATCCACTAAACCCTCCAAAACTATATTTGGCATAAATATAAAAAGGGGGAAATACCCCAACAATCAACAGTCGCCGACTAATTAATATTCGAAAAAATTGTAGAACCTGTTTACCAAGCTTCGTCAAGATTGGTTGAAAAAAACGACCTAAACTATCCAACTTACGGACATTATCAAAATCAGCCGTTGTATGACACCTCAGCAAATTTTCCCCTTTTTTGGGGGAAATACCTCTCCAATAAAAAATCGCTGACGAAGAAAAAAACTACAAACTAGTAGAACCTGTATATACCAAGATTTAAAAAAAAAAATTGGTTGAAAAATACGCCAGTTGCCAGTTAAAACTGAGACCTTTCGTTCGCTTCCCTCACTCGGTCAATAATAGTCACCGTCAATGTTATATAAGTACCTTATCGTATGAGCCATTGTATAAAAATATTGAATTCCCATGGACAAGGACGTCCAACAATAAAAGGTTTTACCTTTAATCATGTGATATTTTTTTTAGATAATGTATGTTATGGCAGCATCATTTCAGCCATTTACCTATTGTGTACAAAATCATCATCATCAGCCAGAAGACGTCCACTGATGAACATAGGCCACCCCCTTACAACAACGTAACAACGTACTTACAATAACTCGGCGCTGCCGAGTTAATTGTTGAGCGTTATGACATGGCTGCATCCCTTGGTTGGATAGTCTAAGGGTCGGTTTCAATTTATCCAGAACCGAAGCAACTCTGCGTGTGTGCGAACCGACCCTAAGTCTTCAGCGTTTTATAACAAAAATAATTATAAAACACATCTTAAAACCGCCAACTGTGAGTCGCACTCGCGCACAGACGGTTCCGTACTAAAGTTCGAAAATAATTATTATGCATTCAGCACTTAGTCTTCTTGCTTAGTCTAGAAAAACAACTAGAGAGCCGAAGCTCTACTAAACAAAGCAGAAGAAAATTTCGTGATCGACTAACATAATTCGACTATTACAAAGAGTGGATCAATAATGCCACTGGTGAAAAAGCTACTAGCAGTTATTTGCCACTTTAACCGTCAAGTAGTTTGCTTGGGAGTTTATTCGGAGATTATAAAAGAGGCCCATAGACTTATCAATATTAATTAGTAAGTTAACGTTTAGAGCAATCATGCTTCTTAATTAAAATTATAGTTTTCTTGATTAGACCGAACATGAAACTTTATCAAAGTAATTATTTTTAAGATCTCCTTATCCAAGACCAATAAGCATATCAAAAAAGTCGACTGTGAGATAAAAAGATGAATCTAGCGACAATCAAATCCAAAATCATTGTACACAGAATAGATGGTAAGAGATCACATGGCAACACACATACACCCAAAAAACATTAACCTTCTTCTGGGCAGTCAGGTAAAAAACCTGATTAGAAAGACCATGTGCTCCCTTCCCCATTAAAAAAATGGAATAATGTGATCTCCGAGAAAAAATGGTAAAAAACGAATAACATTTGCGAGACAGAAAATTTTCACCTCAATTTCAAATTTTCTGTTGTTAATGTTACAGCCACAAATTTCGAAGAGAAGAAAAAATCGTCACGGTTTTGACCTTTGGGTGGTTTATGAGGAAATGACATTAATCATCAGCGTTCTAAATTCAAAAAACTTTTACTTACTCGCACCAAAAACAACATTTTCAACCGAAAGAGGTGAATACTGAATAGGCCATAGTGTAAATCGATTCATATGCGTCTCAAATGAAGTATAACATCTTTGGCCTGGCGAGGGTAAACGGGGAACCAATGATCCGGCAGAATTAATAAAAAAACAAGATACTTGACAAATATATAGGTACACTTCCTGTCTATTACGTGTATATTTAATTTATTATTATGTTTCTTTTGTGTCTGTATTTTTTGTTACGAAATAAATATTTCTGTATTTCTGTATTTTTCTGTACACAAGATTAACTACTTACTAAAAACAACGTATACAATGTATGTATTGTAGATTAAATTTTAGTTGATTAAAAAATGAAGTCGGATTCAGTCGACTAAATAATATATAATTATTACTTAATTGTTACCAAATGAGTCATAAACATTCCTGCATTACTACTTACTAGTTCTGTCATTAAGATCTACCGTTTAGAAATTGCCAACGTCATTACTTATTAAGTATGAATTGGTTGAGTCAAGAAACGTGTGTTTACCATATTTACTTTTCTTGTTTTTAGTTTTGAAACATCTGGAGAAGAATTTGTTTCAAGATGGATTCTGTGATCGGATTGAAGTACCCTGGCTGGGACCTGAACAAAAGTAAATGTAAGTAATATTTAAATATTTTTTTATACCATTAGTTTGGTAATAAATAATATGATTAATAAATAAACAAGTGTAAACTAAGAGAAGCATTAGCGGTAGTTGGGTGATACAGCTACTCAATATCTACTGATTAAAAAAAAGAACTAAGCCTAAAACCGGGAAACTCATTTTTTTATATTAGTTTGTTTTTGTGTATTTTTAATACTAATTATACAATCGACATCAGTACTAAATTTGTAGGATTTGTAGTATCACAAGGATTTTTATTGACTATTAAAGTTAATTATTAACTAATTAATTATAGTGTAGTGCATAGTTTTACTGTGGACCAGCTGATCGTTTCGTTTAAAAATCACCTCCAGATTTGGAACGTTTATAAATATCTCTGTATCTGCTGTTCCGTCTCTCATTTCAAACCTTGTATTGTTAAACTTGACGCAGTCAGGTAATGAGGAGAAGAAGAAGAAGGAGAGAAGAATTTTCTCATTGTATAATTAAGACTCGCTAGTAAATTTTTCCACTTCCAATGTAACCTAAATTTAATTTAAACTATTTTGTACTCTGCAGGCAGCAAAAATATTTTCATTTTAGTTTAGTCTAGTCGAACCTCCATGAGCACGACGTGGTCTCCTGTAATTGGGGGTGCACCCAGCTTGATGCCTATGTTTCATAATGTGAATGTAATGTGTAACTTCTGTTGGGGATCCATATTCTATAAAATAAAATAAAATAAGAAATAAAAAGTTGGGCTGGGCAGCGTTCGGAAAACTCTGTCGAGTCTTCTCGTCACCTATCCCTCAAAGTCTCAAGACGAAAGTGTATAATCAGTGCATTCTACCTGTTATGAACAACGGTGCCGAAACGTGGACACTCAAAGTTGGTGCGGTCCACAAGTCCAAAGTCGCTCATCTAAATCCGATTTAGTTTAGGTTTTGATTAGCTAAGTTTTAACTTTATTGCAGACGGGCATAAGACAATAAATAGAAGGCTAGCACGTAAACTGGGTTTGACATTCGATATACATAATTATGTTTATATACAAAATCACAATTAAGTCAATTTCAAAAGTAGTTTTAACGTCATAGTGGCCTATCAGGATATTGTTTTCGCGAAGGATTTTTATATTTTTATCATTTTGCGTTTACCGTAGAGACAAACACTCATTTATGAAATTATTTTCCTGTTGTTTCTTTGACGCACTGGCCAGAAGGAGGGCCCGATCCGGCAGTTCTCGGAAACAGGAAGTATTCAGTATTTGATATAGGTACCGGTTATCAAAGGTACACAATCATACACCGAACTCGCTGGCTTGGTTGAAGAATCCCAGAATCTGTCAGAAGAGCGATTAGATTCTCTCCAAATAATCAAACAGATAATAATTGAGTCGTTAGGGCCCCAGGGTACCCTTTCTAGGGTGCCAGGGCAAGTCTGGTGTACCTTTGCAGGGTGACGGCCCAAGCCGAAGTTGGAACCGCAGCTCTGTCCTTGTGCTATTCGCTAGTTGCCCGAGAGCATAATAATAGTTTTAAGAGCCAAACTCCATCCGTGTTCTTCACAAGTCCGGGAAAGCTACGGCCGTTAGAGGCCAAACGCAAAAAAAAAGGAGGCATTGTTTTTCGGGTGTGTGCAAGTGTGTAATTATATGTATGTTTGGTGTTTCATTTACGACCTCTTACCGCCTTTATATTACGGCGGCTTGCACGAAATACGACGTGTCGTAACATTCGGTTTTATGTCAGGAATGTTGAGCTATATTTTGCAGTCGGGTTTTAGTTTTTATTTTTAATCATATTGCTTGTTCGTGTTTGCTTTTGTAAAAAGAATAACTAAAGTAACAACACAACAAAATAGACTTTGTTATGATTATTGAAGTTAATCTGAATGTCAGTGATACAAAGTTTTAAGCTTATGAACTTTTAAGGGTTCAATAACCTCGATTCTGTTGTACCATTTTTTAAACCTAAATAATCCAACAGGATTAAAAGATATGCATCTCTTTTCATTTCAATATGTAAGAAAAGAATGGCATCACTTTAAGAGCTGTCAAATTAAGTTTAGTTTAGAAACTTATAGAACAGAATCAACATAAGTAGCAAGCTAGGAACTTTATAGATACGTCCGTTAGTCTGTCTTTTTGTTCAGAGACAATAAAAACTGTACTTTGATACACATATAGATAATTTCCGCTATAAAAAAATATTAGGCGCTTTTTAAGGTCCATGAATAGGGAGATCCATAGTCACCAAAGTAGGTTTCAGGGTTCGTAAGCTGAAGTGGCAATGGGCAGGCCACATCGCTCAAAGATCCGATAACCGATGATTACAAAAGGTTCTTAAGTGGCGAATACAAACAGGAAGACGCAGCGTAAGTAGTCCTGTGGACTGACGACATTTTGAAAGTCGCGGACAAATTGCGAATTGTCGTCTAGTGTGGCGCTATAAGAGGGAGGCTTTTGTTCATTGTGGTGGTCTTCGTACGCTGCTGATGATGAAAAGAGAGAGCTGGAAAAATTTTTGCCTACCCTTTGAGCGGAGTATCGTTGAAAAGGGAATTTAAAATCGTTATCGAGTTTGTAATATCGTTTTTCAACGTACATTTTTTCATTATTAGAACCCAAAGTAGCCATTTTCGATTTATTCCGGTTAAAATTAAAACGAAACGACTTAAGAACTTAAAACGTAAGGTAGCCAGTCTGTCAATCTTTTACAGGATTCTCTTACATTTCTGAGAGTGTGCATCTGACCTTCAAGACCTCATCCTATCCTTATACTACAAGACGAGTAGAAAGACGCTCCATTACCATCCTTGCACTGTTGATTTCCCTTGCATACGTACAAAACGGTTTGAAACAACGTTTTTAATCCGTACAGCCAAGGAGTGGAATAAACTGCCGGCTTCCCTGTTTTCTGAGAGTTACAATCTAGAGCTTTTCAAGGTCAGAGTGAACAGGTATCTTCTAAGTCTGCGAGCTTCATCTTCGGCCACATCGTCACTTACCAACAGGCGAGTTGGTGATCAAACGTAAACTTATAAACGTTAAAAAGACGTTGTGTCGTCCGTGTCGTGGTCGCCATTGATGACCTTTTCTTCCCCATCAGTCATCTGGTAATAACATGTGTTAATTTCCACGTTTCAGATGCTGAAATAGACGATCTTCCGCTAATGGCTACACTCGGACCTATCTTGATCGTCCTAGGCCTCTACCTGGTCTTCGTGTTGAAGATTGGACCATCCTTTATGAAGAAGAGGGAGGCTTACAAGCTGACTCGTATACTGTTAGTTTATAACGGAGTCCAAGTCGCCATATCAGTTTATTTATTTGCTAGGGTAAGTATTAAAAATATCTTGTGTATATTTATTTAGATTGTAAGTCTTATCAGATCTGAACGATTGGTCAGGGTGTGTTTGGGAGGATTAGGGTGTGTTAGTGTTGGGTGGAAGGTTGTGTAAGTGTTTATATGATGACCTTAAAGACACTGTGCTGCGCTTATCGGTTACTAAAAGATGACAAATAATTGAGAATGGTTTACTTTTATTTTACATTGATAACTTTTAACTATTCTATTTTATTATACTTTAAGACACAAGGCCAGTGTCTTTATCGGGAAGTTCCATACTAATATTCTGCGGGTAGGTATGGATAATGGGGCGAGAAAAATAAAAAGAGCACTTTGAATGTTCTGACAGTATAATCATCAACTCTACCTTAATCCATCAAAATACGATTCTTAATAAACGTGGGGATAGTTCAAGTAGCAATCACGGGAAGACACTCCGCCGAACACGTAATGTGCATACGCAATGCAAATGGGTTGAATGCCACCAAAATAATGGCGCCCGCCGTTCATCTGTCGCATTCGTACACTAGCGCCCGGAGTTGTGTCAGAGTGGAGAATTGTCAGCTGTCAGTTACGTTACTTGTCACAAGCGCCCGCCACGCGCCATCATACTCTTTTTGTATTTTTGTTCGAATATTTACTGACACATTTTTATGACCTTTGCGGATCGGACGTGACCTGCACAACACGATGTATTTATAAATACAATAATGTTCCGGACCACCACTGCTCGAAGTCAGTCACCTTTTCAACAGAGTGGACTGTATTTGGTGGCGAAGTGGCGACGTAACTGACCAAGTTCAAGGCGGCGGTCGTAGCGACAGGGGAACGTTGCTGGGATTGTATAATAAACACCGATTGGTGCAACGCGGCCCTCAGGGCTTATCTGGCGAGTCTTGTGAGACAGGTGGTTATCTTGTCGGCTGTTGTCGTGTGATAGCTTCTGTTACGTTTTGTTTAAAGTACGGTGAATATGAAAATATTTTTTTATCAATAGACGTCTTCTGACTTATGATGATAATAATGATGATCAAAGTAACACGCGTTATGTCTAGCTCTTTGTTTGTCTGCTCCTTAATTTTAATCCTTTTCACAACTAAATGAACTTGATGTTATTGAAAATTAGCAAGAAAATCATATCACTCGCTAACGCTACGGGTGGTTTGAACCATTCGATTTTGCTTTCTATCTATAGAAAATTTTTCATTTCGCATATTTTCAAGCGAAATATCATACGAGCGATTCAAAAATCGAACTTTAGATACCTTCATTTAAATTCGAACTCACCTTGGCGATGGGTTTACTTCTTTCAATGATTGACAAATGCCTCGTTATTCGGAGGCTTATTGCAAAAATACCAGCTGTGATGTAAATTATTTAAAAGATGCCATCTTATTTCAGACGTAAGTACTAAAATAAGTATACCTCATTGTTTGTCATCAACGTTATCGTCAGCCAAAAGATATCTACTGCTGAACAAAGACCTCTTCCCGAAGGAACGGGGTTGCCATAATGAGTATTATGCGCTTGGCAGATGCCTTGGAGATCGCAAAACGGAGGATGCCACTGCCTATTCTACGGCGACTCTGGTCGTAGTTTTAGAACATACCCCGGCTTATAATAGTATGTTGAAGAAGCACGGAGATATTCGAAAAAGAACAATTTGTGAAATATAAGGGTGTCTACACATGGCCCGACCTGACATCGTGTGAAAGGGACAGCTAGATTTGAATTTCACGGGAGCAAAAGAAACAAACTATTAAGGTTATAGCTTCTCCCTTTCGCTTCCCCAGAAACTTATATATTGCCATCTCTTTCAAGCGATGTCGGGTCGGGCCATGTGTAGACACCCTTTCAAATCTCCCATGTTTTCTGATCTGAGATTAATAGGTGTCTGCCGTAACGTCACGACCTTCGAGCTCGTACATTACATAAAAACAACACAAAGCAAGCAGTAATAGAAGGAATGCAAATTCATAATCGAATAGTAAAATATAGCTGTTAACAATACATTTTTATTTTTTACGTAGTAGTTAAAGGTAAACACTGTTTTAGACTTGGTGTTATACTACATTACTATTAGTACTCACGAAGTAGGAAGTTCGTATATAGGGCAAACGAAGCGAACTGTCACGTGCCGCATTAAAGAGACATTATAGCAGTGAAGAATAATGAGAGACACGTATCTGCTTTTTTTTTAACCGACTGCCCGAGAAGAAGGCTAAGGTTTTGTTTTTGTTGTGTGTGCGAATGTTTATATGTTTGTGTGTCCCTATATTACCTCCTTTAAACGTCTTTACCTCTTTTGATAAGTGGGATGTTATTGATTTCCTCTTTATGTTCGGAGTAACAGGCTACATTTTGCAGTCGGGTATTTTGTTTTGATAATATTACTTTTTAATTATATACAATTACTAAAAGTGCTATTAATATATGTCATTGAAACATTTTATTTTATTACTGTCTATATAACATATTTATAAATATCTTCCGGATATCATTACCAAACTTTTATAGCATTTTTTATCTTTTGGATATTTTTTTTTGTTGAAGAAGGAAATAACACGCCAAAAAAAAACCTTCTTTCCTTTTCTTTATTTTTTGTGTAAAAGGTTGTTTTTTTTTTTTTTAATGCTTATAAGTCTGCGTTTGACCACCATCTCGCCTGTTGGTAAGCGACGATGTGGCCGAAGATGAAGCACGCAGACTTAGAAGATACCTGTTCACTCTGACCTTGAAAAGCTCCAGATTGTAACTCTCAGGAAACAGGGAAGCCGGCAGTTTATTCCACTCTTTGGCCGTACGGATTAAAAACGTTGTTTCGAACCGGTTTGTACGTATCCAAGGGAAAAGATAATGATAATGTGGAAAAGAGAAAGCGAGAATCTCGAATTTTACCAGAATATATTAAATCGGTTTAAAAGTCGCGGGCAACCGGTGGATGCAAGTGGCACATTGTCGGTCGGTGTGGCGGTCTAAGGGGGAGGCCTATGTTCAGCAGTGGACGTCTTCTGGCTGATAATGTAATGTAAATATTAAATCGGTGGGCTTAGTGGATCTAATGAATGGTTGTTTTTATTTGCAGTTCTTTTTAAATCTACTGGACATGGGGTTGATCCCGAGAACTTGTTACATGGATAGCTATGGTTCGAGGAGCAAGGTAATTTATATATCTCTATCCATTAATATATATTTGAGTAGATGAGCAAAGCAATTTATTGATGGTAAGACTATAGACGGTAGACTTGGATGACTGTTAGACAATATTTTTAAAGCCAAATTAGCTCCAGCGCCACCAGTGTAACTTTGAAATCGCGTATCATGGAATCGTAAAGCTGCAAGAGATTTTGTCTCATACAAACCTTGTTCATATTTGTATCAGTTATCGACTCATATAGGTTTTATGAGTGGGTGCTATTATTATTATTATTATTTGAAGAAAAACCCAAGATGGCGGACAGTAGGTATGCCAAAATATTCAAATCCCTTTGGAAGAGTTTTTTATCTTGGTGTTTTTGGTGTAAATGCCAGGTCTAACTTTTATTCGGATCCTTGTATTTCTTCTCATTTGAAACCGTTGTCATTTAGAGCCCTAATTTAAGGCTGGGTTGCACCATAATCCCAGTTAAAATTACTGTTATAGTTAAATTAACTATAACTTTTACCTTAACCATGAAGTTAAGCCTGCATGAGTAAAGTTATTCGTCAAAGTTAAAATGTTGCGACACATTTTCTGCTTTAACATTGTTTTAACTGCAGTTATGACAGAAGTTTTAAGTTAACTTACATGGTGCAGCCCGGCCTTAACTTGTTTGTTTTAGAATTTTTTAAAAGACGAATGAATAAAGGTCATAGAAGCAAGGTGGTCAGATAATATATGACGTCAAGAAGATACTCGGAAATAAACTTATTTTATAATCCAATACCTAGTGAGGACAAATAAATGCAAAAATATGCATTTACGTTTACCTTTTTTCCGACCTTGGAGGTTAATGTTCCTTATTACCTAATTTTATTCTTCATAATCCGATATATTGTACTGGTATGTTTGTAGTATTCGGTGTAACAAAAAATAGGAACAAAGCTCCATCCACAATCGTAAAACTAATTAAGCACTTTAAATTTAAAATACCATCAGTACGTTTGACCGTAGGTTATAAAAAACTACTATGCTATATTTTAATAATTATTACAGCAATAATTAGGAATGTCAACCTTAATTATGCTAGTTCATTAGTCAAAACTAAACTGAGCATGAATTTGTATGGAAACTACTAATGATTTTATAACAAGAAAATCTTCAAAGGCTTACGCGAATCAATTTGTTTCGTTCTGGATGACGCTAATGTGTAGAACAACACAGGCCTCTTGCCGTCTGGGCCGTTCGGCGGTACCGAGTTGCTCAATGACGCTAATTAAAAAAAAGCTGTGACGATTTTAAAGAAACGTTAATATTATCAACTTATTATTATTAGAATTCGTCAACTAGCTGATGCCCACGACCTCGTAAACGTGTATCCACATTAACAGGAAAAGTATTGGGACACTGTGAAAAAAAAAAGTGGTAACTCCTCTATATGTGTGTATGGTAAACGGGATAAGTTGTTTACACCAAGTGGCATATCTTTGAAAATAGAATTTAAAATCGTTATGGGGTAGAAGGTTTTTTAAAATCTCTTTCTATTTAAAGAATACACTAAAAGAATCTTAATTGACCGTTTTCCATTTTATTATGTACCTATCAGTCACGAATCACCCTGGAGGAAAAATCAGTAATTATTTGGATAACTTGTTTGAATCTACCGGAAAAAAATAACAGAACTTACTAGAAGTAGAACTTACTTTAATGTAGTCTGCACCTATAATTGTCGTGACGTTTAGCATGTTTCCATTGCTTGTTTCCTTCTTTGTTACAATGACGTATATCATGTTGGTGTATATTAAATAAATAGTAATAATGAAAGAGTTTTTTAACAGGGACCTTATTCCTGTACACTCGAGATTATCTCGGTCACTGTCTCTCTAATTTAGAATTTAATGGGAGTGAGAGTGACCGAGATAATCTCGAGCGCACAGGAATAGGGTCCCTGGACATTTCAGTTGTAATAGCTCAAACTACGTACTACCACAGAATACATAGACACCGAGATTAGATTAACATAATATTTCCTCTGCCTATGGAAATAACCACGGTGCCTAGTTACTAGAGCTAAATATATTACGAGAAACTTGGAGTCAAACAATATTCCAGAAAAATAACTGCTCTATCTGGGGTTCTAATGATTATTATTTCTTACCTACAACATTCTGAGATAACATAGCTAAGGAACCTGACGATGAGGTTGTCACGACACATATTTAAGAATAATTTTGTTTTTCCTAATACAATTGCTAATGTTTTATAGCGATTCTCATGTTTTATTTTATTTTTTTGGAAAAGAAGAAAATCTTTTTTTGAGATTTTTTTCTTCGCCAAATTAAAAAATAATAACTTGAAAATTACTACAAAAGATTGGCAATGGTATTCTAAAGATAATATATGATCAATTTTTATTAATTTCCTCTCTGTAAGTTTTATATTAAATTTTTTTGAAAAAGTGCGAACGAGATAGCAAGAGCCGGGCTTTAACATATTCTAATATATTTATTTAATTTTGATAGAAATTTATGGTATGTTTATTTAATCGCTAATTGTGTTTTTTACTTTTCAGATACTCTTCGGCACTTATCTCTACTTCGCCGCCAAGGTCACCGAAGTCCTTGACACGGTCTTCTTCGTGCTTAGGAAGAAAAATAGCCAAATCACCTTCCTTCACCTTTACCACCACTCTGTTATGATCATTGGAACCTGGGCCATGCTGAAATACTGGCCGTCGCACACCCTCGTGTTCATTGGTTTCCTGAACTCGTTGGTGCACGTCTTCATGTATAGTTACTACGGATTGGCTGCATTGGGACCCAATGTGGCTAAATATCTGACGTGGAAGAAGTATATGACCAAGTTTCAGTTGGTAAGTTCACTTTGTTATATTGCTTAAACTAGCAACTGGTTTATATTTATTTATTTTTTTATGGTCAATATGCTAGGCGGTTGACTACAACTCACCTGATGCTAAGTGACTGTAGTTGAAGATGGTAAATAAGCCTAGTAAAATCCTTACAATGGAACACACCGAAGTGCCGACAGATTACACCAGAACGTACCCTAACCGCTAACATCATCCAATTGTTTTCTCACGATGTTTTTCTTAACCGGTAACTCAAGTTCATAGTCGCCAATTGACCAAATTGTGGTGATGGTAGCTGGGGTAGGACTCTGACAGAATGGTAGCAGAAATGATATACAAAAACACACCTAAACGAGATTGGCACAAAACAGGGATGATCGGCGAAAGATAGAGGAGGCTAATGCTCCGCAGTGATGACTGAAATATTACTATGAAAATTGTCGTGGTTCTGATACATTTTGTTTAAATAAAAAGGGAATACTCACGTTACTAAATACAATAGTCGGAATTACTGACTCAATTTAACGTGAGTATTCCCGTTTTACTAAAACAAAATGGCTGGAAACGTGGTTTGGTTGGGGTTTTAGCGGCAGCGGCTAATACTCTGAAACAGAAGAGTCACACAAATCAATACACAAATAAGTACTGTCTCGCTGCCCGGCTTTGCGACTCTACTTATAGTGTGGTTCAAGCTTTACATGATTTAAACGTCAATCCCATTCAGTGTTGTTCTACATACGGCAATTGCAATTTTTTGAAATTTGCCCCAATATACGGCAATTTTGAAGCTTAGATACGGCAGCCCCAAAATCGATTTGGAACAACACTGATCCAATTGAAAGATTTCATTTATCTGTTAGTTATCAATGCAATTAGCATCAAAAAGGAATAATAGATGCCTATGACTTCAACATGCATACAAGTAATTATTTACCATTATAAAAAAAAAAACCACAAGAAGAATAACAATCTCATAAAAAAAGTGTTCCCTCGAAAAATCTAAAAAAAAAAAAACTAGATGGCGTTTACGTATTTAGTCAACTATATCAGTTCAAACCGCTGTAAAAGCCGATTGAAATATTATGATTAATATAGAATCATAGTAGGTATTCATTTAATATATTATGGGCGCTTAGTTCAAAACACAATGTTCACAAAAACATATTGTATACATTTAGAAACAGGCTTAAAAACTAGTGTAGCATAGTGGTCCTGAATGCTGTACGAAGGTAACCGCAAAGCTAACGTAATTTCTTTTTTTTTCTTTTTCAGATCCAATTCGTGTCGATTATTGTTCAATACGTGCTCACAGTAAGAGTTTCCGAATGCCCACCTTCACCAGGTGTCGCCGTTTTTGTTTCCTGCAACACAGCCTTCTTACTCCTTCTATTCTTGAACTTCTACCGCCAGAGTTACATCAATAGAAAAAACAAGGCTTCTAAAAGAGATTTTGACATGCTTAAAGATAATATATCAGATAAACCAATCCTAAACATTGTTGATATTTCAAATGACAGTACGATGTCTAATGGTGCATGTACTACGTTAAACGGTTTTGCTAAATCTAATGATAAAGCTTTTAACAATATAAAATCTTTATCAAATGGTACAGATGAAGATACAACTATGTCTATTAGTAAAGATATATCTAACTTTATAGAGGAAATGAGTACACCGAACAGAAAATATAGCTTAAAAAATGATTGATATTAAAACAAAACGCCTAGTTATTATTATAAAGCAAAAGATTCATACCCAGACATGGTTTAAAAATCAATGTAAATATTAAGGCACGAGTGGTGGTGGTAACCACATAAACATTTGGGAATGAATAAAATATTATTATAAATATTGTTTGTTTTTCGTATTCATCCTATAAAGAAAACAAAACAACGTCTGGCATTTCGAGTGGCATCACTAGCATACGTCACCATCCACCATGTCTTGTACAAAGGAGACGTCCTTATAGTCTTACGTATTCCGCTCTTGCTTATGAACGCTAATGACGTGAGCTGGTGTCACCCACGTGACCTATCGGAACTGGGAAGTGCTATAACAGGCGAAGTCTTAGGCTGGGTTGCACCATAATCCCAGTTAAAGCTACCGTTATAGTTTAAATTAACTAACCATGAAGTTTAGCCAGCATCTGTTGCACCATCGTATTTGTTGTTATGGTTAAAGTTAACTGTATAGGCTTTGTTTGACAGATTTTAACTATAACGTTTACTTTAACTTGCCAATATTGCGAAGTTAATGCTAACGTTAAGGTATGACGTCATTTTTACCATAGTTAAATGATGCATTCACATTTATGCTTCACGGCAGGTTTAACTGCAGTTATGAGTGTAGTTTAAAATTAATTCTAGATGATGCAACCCAGCCTTATGTATTAACATAATAAGTTAACATAATACATTAACAGCTTTACTCGACTAAACTTTAACCCCCTTATTAGTAAGCGCGGAGTAACCTTGAAGCACTTGGCTACCTTGAAGCTTGTTACTCAGTCTTCTGTCTTTTTCAATCGAGTTCTAATTTCGAAAGAGCGAAAAGGACTAAACACTTTGTAACTATTTCAAGGGTAATCACCACCTTTATAAAATAAGGGGGTACAAGAGGGCGCCCTTTGGCGACTGCGCTTCGGGCTCTACCTAAGTGATGCGACCTTTATGAATCGACAGTGTAGGCCGCCAAATAATCCCTCATTATTTTCTGCCATTTCGATTATTTGGCAATACCGAAGCACAGACGACTAGAAGATGGATAAGTTACTTCCCGCAGGGCTAATGGGTGAATTTGTATTTTTCCAAATAAAAGTGACACGGCCTATGACCAAAAGAGATCGAGAAATACTGGAAGCGTTTGAAATGTGGTGTTGGAGACAAATGGAAAAAATAAGCTGGACATGAAAAAAGACAAACGAGGATGTCCTAGAAAAGAAACGAACTAACGAGAAAATAAGTCTCCTAACAACTATAGAGACCAGAAGAGGCAGGATGTTTGCCCACCTGGTGCGGCATGACAAACTGATGAAAGCCATCATAGAAGGAAAGACAGCAAGAAAGAGAGGACCGGGAAGACAAAGGAGAACTTTCATAGACCGGATATAAGAGAAAGCAGATGTCATGTCGTACAGGCAGGTGAAAACGCCGGCAGAAGACCGCCAAGCAATAAAATTACTCCACCGATAAGAGCCACGCTCATAAATAATGAATGAATGAATAAAAACAAACAAAATTAATTTGGATTTCTAGTATTTGAATGTGCAAAACGACAATTTTTTCATGCTTATAAAATACTTTTATACTACTGAACAAATTGTCTTGTATTCTGTAGTTATTATAAAATGTTATCTTGGTGAAAGTTCGGGCAGGTTTTTTTAAAGCTTAAATAAAACAACACTACTGAAATGACGTTATAATGAACAATTAAAAACACTGGTTATTCAATATAAATTAATATTTGGACTTTCGACTTTTCTATGGTAACAAAGCATCTATTTTTCTTATTATATTTTTTTTATTATGGCAATATAATTTGATCCTTGTACTCACATATTAAGCGACAATAAAAAACAGGCTATGATAAAAGTACAGATTGTTTAAATTATATGTTCTGCTAATAACCATAATACAATAACTGTCAAAATAAAATAAAATGATTATAGAATAAATGTACAGCAACCATATTATATAAGACAAATGGAAGGAACTAACTACCAAGACAAGGGTTTTTAACATCCAGTTTGGCAGTTAGTGACTGTAAAAACGTTAATGTACCTTTTCTTCAATAAATTATTTTGAATTTGTATTTTGTTGTTATTGATTATACAACAAACAAAAATATTCTGTTCTTTGATAGTAACTTTTAATGTATAAATATCAGATTCTTAACTGTAAACAGACCGATGATACCTACATTTTTTTATATATTATATTATTAAAAAAAATCGATGTTATTTGAAAAGTTAAAGCATCTAAAGTCTGAGGATCTCTTATCCCGGGTTTGATCATTTTCATATAAGTTACGTCATCGTTAAACCCATTATACTTATTAATTGCAGTTGATACACCTTAATATAATTACAAGAAAGTCTACTATATTTTACTGAAGGTAATGGTAACTTTAATACCTATGTTTATTCTTTTGATTGTCAGGTATAGTCCGGAGTCGGACGTAAGCATCGGTGGAGCCAAAGCAAACATAAAAGACCCAATAGTCATTATAGTACTAATTAGGTGACTAAGATACAACATAGGGTTCAAATATAGCTTATGGTATTAAAATCTATCTATTTTATATACAAGTGCCTACCTACAAATATAAGTAGACTAAACGAAATAATGTTAATAATAACGGGTACGTATTAAATGTCAAAAACTCAAATGGCTATCGACGAAATGTCTAGCTTCAGAATGTCTTAAATCGTATTGTGAAATGGTTTTAAGATATAGAAAGTCGTTATAAATGAGTTCAAATTTGCTAAAGCCCTAAAAAGTGTATTACTCGCGAAATCCTACTATACCCTAGACGAATTTTTGAGAGATAAGACAATTATGGAATAGATTGACCCGCTCCGCACGATATTGCCATACCCAATCAGGGTCATTATGATTTACCTATTTAAAATATGCTAGTTAAGATCTGCATGTAATCCACATAATGTTTGCAATAAATGAATTGAGTATTGAGTATTGAGTATTGAAATTGGCAAAACTCGATCTATGAAACGTTTAAAACACCAAATTATAAGTCTAAGTTCAAAATATAGTAAGATTGTAATTAGGTTCAATATTAATAAAATCGGAATATCTACAAAAGAAACATCGAAAGTGCTGAATATCGATGTACAATACCAAATAATCCAAATACCGAAACATTATATAGTAGCCCTGAACACTAGTTTATGTTATGTTTCAACTTCTACAACACAACGTGCGAGCGAGCCGCGCAAAAAGCCGGTGAAGCGCTAAAACTGTAATTGTGTTTCTTTTTAGACATTACGAAGGCTTTAAAAAAAACATATTATGATTATAGATAATCTGAACCTAGACATTTCGCTGTTAGCCATTTCAGTTTTTGATAATCAAATACGTACCCAAAAAAACTACATAGTTTATCATGTCACTGGCATACTCTGGATTGTTTTCTATATATTTTTATTAACAGCGCCAGACTCGAGATTACAAAAACCTTCGTTCAAAAAAACTTAACCCACTTATAATTTTAAGTCATGATAAATCTATAAGAGGGAAAGTTTCAATAACACATATATAAGCTTACATCGTACAAGATCATATTTTTGACAGATTTTTCATCCACTAAGAGATTAACTCAAAAACGGTCCAATAATCTTGTAACAATATTAACGTATTCAAAAATATCTACCTAATTTGTCCCTCCTATTAACTTTTATTTATTTACATTTTTTTATTACTATTGAAAGAACCATTTACTTTGTTATTCATTTTACAATTATTTCGAAAACGTTATTAAAATGAGTATCTAATTGTTAAATTTGAGCCGTGGCTCATAATTGCAATTATCTTTCTTTCTCTATTTAAGACTATGACTGTATCCCATAAGATGGTATGATCAGTCTTTCTTACTCTTCTCCTCCACACTATTATCTTTTACTTCGTATCTTTTAACTATAATGTAATTGGTGTTCGTCGAATGAAAGATGCTAGGCGCAAGGCATAGTCCTAAGACTGGTGCGAACGCAATCGTTATAATTTAAGTGTCTTTATGATACGATACAAAAATCCGAGATGTATCGCGCGATGTCATAAGACGTGATATATGGGTGCGAAATTTTGTTCTTTGTATCGTATTACAGTCTTACACAACGAATGATTCCGATCGGCAGTTTTCGTTTGCGCATAAAAGCGCAGACTGGTTTCTGACAGTAGCCGAACGTGTAAATGATTATTTACACATATCGAACTTTATTTGCAAACGTAAATGTCGGAGTATTGTTTGCTATTTCTATGCATACTTAGCTCTGTCCCGCTTACATGATTCATACACTGTCAGAACAAGACGGCGGGCGGCGCGATTTTGCCGCGAAATCGATCGACCAATAACAATGCAAGATTTTAGTAGATCGAAGTTTCCCGCGCTTCTAAAATTGTTCCACAGGTATATCGGGAGGAATTATTAGTTGTGGAAAATTGTACTGCTATCAGCATTTAGACAGCCACTGCTGGACGAAGAAAAAACAAGGTAAAATTGCATTGAAGGAGAACGGTTGTGTCCGCATCCTTTCTCATGAGTATGGCCTGGCTTTTGCTTGTTTTTTTTTTTTTTTAAATTGAAACGCATTACTAATTCAAGTAAGTTTTTTGTTTGACAACAAAAAATACGGTTCTTCCAGAAAATTATAATATTATTTAGTCTAATCTTTCTTTATTGCATCACCATTGGTTTGAGCATGACCGTTAGCCAACGCGTTTTTATCTTTTCTATCACCGGGTTTGCCGTAAGCCTTGTAGTAGAAATCGTAAAAGAGGTAGTAGAAGAAGATGGAATTGGGAAGAGTGAACACGACGGACCAGCGCGGGTAGCCGCAGTCGTAGAAGAGAAGCTGAGACGAATGCAAGAAGGCTATGCAGAACTGGAGCTGTGGAAGGAGAATGTTTTAATTTAGCAACTTTTATTGAAAGCAGAGACGAAAAACTTACCTGGTACAGCCGAAGAAAAATGATAACGAGAAAAGACAAAACTATCCCCCGGTTGTTCATACGTTAATTACACTCGTGTCAACATAACACACCAAATAAATATATGCTCATTGGTTTAGGACAACCGATGGTCAATAGGCACAAATGCGAACGTGTTAAGTTGACACCAGTGCAAACATGAGACAAATCGGTAGGTGTCATAAAATTTAACTGGCTAAAATTAAACAAACGACGGCTATAATAGCGCCTACATTTTTAAAAATAGCAATGAATTTAGTTTAGTTTTGCCTTGTGTTTATTACCTAGGTACTTACTTATATTTCACTAATCAATAATCACATTTCGCGTCATCCTAATGAATTATAAATGTAAAACTGAATAACATTCCATAACTTTCGCAGTCCGTTTCTAACCCCTTTTCGACAAAGCGGTTGAGCCGATCATGATGGAATTTGGTAAAGTAAGCTACAAACATCATTAATACTCGTTTTATCTCATAAAATTATAAAAAACAGCAACTTTTGGAAGATTAGAGTAAGATTCAATAGATACTTTACGACATTGATAAAGTTGATCTTAAAAGCTAGAAAATGTTATATACCTATATTCTTTTTAACTCATTTCTATTTGGATAATATTCAAAAACAAAATACATTAAAAAGAGTAAACGTATTATACCATCTGCAAGGTGGTGATGTACTTCTTCCAGGCCAAATACTTCTGGAACTGAGGCCCCATCGCAGCCAGCATGTAGTACGTATACATGATGATATGGACGAACGAGTTGATCACGCCGATGAGGGTACCGTGGCCCCCTGGGTAGTATTTTGTGGCCCCCCAGGAGATCATAGGCATCACGGTGTGGTGGTAAAGATGGAGGAATGTTATCTGGCGTTCTTTCTTCCTGATGACGAAGAACACCGTATCGAGGAGTTCGGACATTTTCGCTAGGAAGTAAATGTAGACACCTCGAGCTACCTAGAATGCGGAGTAGATCAGTTATAGTGTCAGTGTATAGTTTTTGATTAATGATTCTTGGTGACAAGACCTGCAAGCCGCTCGCCTGATGTTAAGCGTCACACTTGTGTCACTTCAAAATTCTGAGTGGCGCTGAGCTGTTATGTCAAAATTTGAACCCGGTGGCTCAGTTGGTAGTGAACCTACCTTCTGTGTTTGGGGGCGTGGGTTCGATTCCCATCTAGGGCAAACATTCATGTGATGAATATTTGTGTGTGTTCTATGTCTGGGTGTTAATATCTATTTATAAGTTTGTATTTAAAAAATATCTATGTATGTATATCAGTCTCTGGCAGCCATATTACAAGCTTTGCTTAGTTTTGGGGTCAGAAGACCGTGTGTGCAAAAATGTCCCAGATATTTATTTATTTATTATTTTAAAAAAGAACCCGACTGCGTGATAATATACACACAAAAAGATGTAAGAAAGGCGTATTTAAAATGTAATTGTGTTTATTATAATGAAATTTTGTTTTTGTGTTATTGTTAATTAAGCCAGTTAAAATTACATGTTACAAAATCAAAACACACAGTCACACACTTTTTTAAAGCTGATCGTGAAATATTTGTAGCCTCCGACGGCATGTTTTAATCTTATAACATGTCATTTTAAATGTCCTTTGGTACATTTTCTCTCATAGACCCTTTGAGAGTAAATTTCATTTCATTTTAAATTTGTTTACATCTTTTCAGTGTGTATTTATCGTGCAGTCATTGAGCTATTATTTGCGTGCAGTCGGGTTTTTATTTTTTTCTCTTTTTTTTTGGTTGTGAGTGGGTTTGTTACATCTTAAAAACCATCCAATGGACAATACTCTACACATGAAAAAACCAACGTGTCGCTACCATCTCGCCTACGTTGGTACCTTGCTATCAGGGATACTCGATACCTAGGCTTAGGTAGGTACGAACAGGCGCGTCTTGACCAGCTAAAACAAGGCTCGAGACACTTGAGCTGACCGCGTTCCACTTAGACTGGAAATCAACAACCTCGTTTATCAAATCGGTATAGTCGTTTATGCTACAGGACGTCATAATTACGAACACACAGCCATACATACATACTTACATACTTGTACATGCTTATATACACCCTAAAACATTACTCTCCTTCTTGAGCAGTCGGGTAAAAAGACAAAGTATAAATCTAACGCCATTATAATCATAGATCTTTTGTCAAATGAGCTTAAGTTTTCTTTGGTCCGTGGTTTATGCCCACGGTTTCTTTTACTCCCGGGCTCAACATGGCTCGACTGCCATCTTGTCTAAAAACGTGTCATCTGAACCACAGTACCGCTCACATGTAAATGCCACTTGCGGTCACTTATCCATATTCTGACCAGAATAGCACTCGGTTATTGGATTCCATGTATTTTGAACACTATGGAAAGCTCGCAATAAAAATAATAGAAGAAACACAAAGAAACAAAAATTGCCTCGTTGAACATAATAAGCTTGAAAAAATTAATAAAGTACTTGTTAAACACACGCTTCCGCCCTTCTAAAAAAGTTTTTATAATAAAAATACGTACTCTCATAGCTTCAGGCGAGTCCGAAAAGTCAACTGGTTGACATTTCCAACTGTACGTCCTTAGCCACCCTGCTTCGAGGCCCTGGAATATATAATAGTATCAAGGTTATAAATAGTGTCAAGTTTATTTTCGTAAATATTCCAATATATTAATAACCGATCATGTCATAAATATTAGGAAACCTTGATTATAATATACCTACCACTTGCTTATAATTACATAATTCCCCTACGCGTACACAGTACCTACCTAAGACAATGTTCACAATTAGAGTTAGGTACACTCTGCCTACAAACTTCTATGCAGTTTCGCAGAATTAGAAAAAATGCTTTATATGTTTAATTATAGAGAAATAAATTAAAAAAAATAGGAATTAAGTTGGATATTTTTAAACCATGCCTGCTTTTACCTAATATTTAACATGAATATAACCGAAATCTTGTTACTATAATTGAATAAGGCAGTCAAAATAAGTGTGAAATTTCTCAAGTTACATCTATAATAGGGAGAAGATTATTTATTATAATATGAAGGTTAGTTAATTTAACCATTTATTAATTTTCGGTTGACAAGGAAGTGAGTATATTTTTTAAGCTGTATAAAATTTCCAACATGGACAAATAGGTCGCCCGAAGAATCCAGCTCGGATGGACAGCGTTTGGGAAATTGCGTTATATCTTCTAGTTAGAAATCCCGCAGTGCCTGAAGACGAGGGTTCAGGCACTGCTTGTTTCGTCACTGATTACATATGGAACTGAAACGTGGTCCTTGACTACTGGCCTTTTGGAGAATCTCAGTGTTACACAGCCGGCAATGGAGAGAGCTATACTCGGAATTTCTTTGCGCGATAAAATCCGAAACGAGGATATTCGTCGTAAAACCAAAGTCACCGATATAGCTTTCAGAGTTTGCAAGCTGAAGTGGCAAAGGGCACGCCACATCACTCGAAGAACGGGGATGTCTTGAGTGCCGACCACGAACCGGAAGACAAAGCGTAGGCAGGCCTCCCACTAGGTAGACCGACGACATTATGAAATTCACGGACAAGCGGTGGATGAAAGTGACACGTTGTCGGTCGGTGTGGCGGCCAAAGGGGGAGGCCAATGTACAGCAGTGGTCGTCTGGCTGATAATGAATGTAATGTATATAATTTTAGGTAAAAATTACAGCAATTGGTATTTTTGTGATAATTAAAAAATACAATTGAAAATAGTAAGGTTAAATAAAATGTGCTCTTCCTTCCAGGAAATGATAAGTTATGGAAATGAGGGCTTTATTTTATACCTGGTACTATAGTAACAATGCGATGGCATCGGCAGAATTCGTATCATTTACGATTTACCTCTGACCCTGTTGTTCTTTACTTTTTGTAAACTACTTACTTTTTACTTACTTACTTACTTTTTTTGTATGTATCAGCGTCAAGAGACAATTTTTTTATACCTATAAATCTATTTAGTATTCCTCTATTTATTCTAGTTAGAGATGAATTGAGACGATGAAGATGGGATCGTTTTGTAAAGATACGATCAACGGTATGCAATACATACAAACGCCGATTAGTGTTGGGTTCGAAAAACTTTTGGCGACTAAAAACTATGCCGAGTTACATAGTAAAAAAATAAACAGGTATAACACTCACTTCATTGAACAACCAGACGCTAACAATCACTTGTATGAAGTTGTAGACCACCAGTATCTTCTGTAATTGAAAAGGTTTCTTGTTTGCCATGTACCGAGGACCCCATTTCAGCGTGAACCACAGGTACAGCCCTAAGATCGTCAGACCAGGTACAGGGCTGGTTATCATAAACCAGTGGTTGGTTCTTTGGTCTGAAATGTATAATATGAAATATGTAAGTGAAGGCGCTACAAATCGGCACAAAAATAAACATCAGTGGGTACGACGAATAGAAAAAAACAAAATAGTACATTACAAAATTACTTTTTTTTAAGAAATATCTAGTTAAGCTTCCCTTTAGTGAAAGCATGCTAACAGCTTAGAGCAACTCAGGCCTCCTCTGGGCGTTTTGGGCCGGTACCGAGCTGTTCAATGGCTAACAGATACCCCCGGATACTGAAACGTTTGTTAACTTTGATAACAAATTAATTCTAATGCTGCCTTTGTCTGGCACTAAGCAAATGACAAAGGCAGCAATAGACTTGATAGGGATAGTGAGTAGACACGGCTTACGTCAAGTTTTGGCGATAGAAAAGATGATTCACTTGACCTAAATTAGAGTCTCTTTCATCATATTAATATATTGTGTTGATTAGTTACTTTCCTGTTAGTGCTAATTGGCGAGTAAAATTTCCAAGTAACTTTAGTTTTTGTTCGCTATAAATGACGGATAACGCTACTACGACATTTTGAAGCTAAATTTAAAATTTACTTGGCACAATATCCGGTGAATAGTTTACTTGGAGCTTCACTTGGTGATAATGAAAATAGTCCTAAATGTGAAAGAAAACTGCTGCAATCATAAGTTGTTGCTTTTACTCCCGTGAAATTCATATCTAGCTATCCTTTTTCTGAAAAAACAAATCAGGCTCACGCTTACTCTGTGCCCTTAATATGAAGGTTCGGGATTCTGGTTGTGATATAATGCCATCCCGCTCATTCCAACGTACTCGTACTAATCCCACTCGCGCACTATCACGATCAGGATCATCCATGATAAGGGGGAAGGTAGGATCTGTTGGAATTAACCAATAGTAGTTATTATCGTAATAAACTGACCAGCTAATTCTATGAAGAGGCGATTGTAGGTCCGCGCAAAGGAGTTGTTGGTCGCTTCCATTTTGTTATTTACTTCCACTTCCGGTCGAGTTCACTTCCACTACGCTGTCATGAGAGGCTTCCCAGCATTTTACGGCGCGACGCAGACTTGGTTCTGGAACAAGAATAACATGACTCAGTTTTCCTTCAATTCTTTGTGACACGAACTTCTTATAGTAATCTCTATCTCTAAGCTTAGAGATATCATTTCTATGGTAATATCAGTATCTATGGTCAGTTTATCGTGCTCACAAATATTTGGACTTTTTTAGTAAATTAAATTATTTTCTAATCAAAATACACACAAACTAAAACTAGTGATTACTGATATGTCTGTAGTATAAGTCACTTCGGACATGAAGGGGAATCCAAAAATACCTCATTCATCAAAATCGATAAAGCCATATAGGCTATAGAAGGTAATTCAGGAACACACAAAGATACATATTTCCATATACCTCAAAAATATTAGCCTCCTTCTTAGGTAGTCCGGTAAAAACGATATGATTGGAGTAATGGTAATCGACACCCGGGCCCTCCCGGTTCATAAACCAAAAACTAGGCAGGAGGAGGTTCGATTCCCAGCCAGCCATAGATATTGAAATGATGAGTTTAATACCTGCTCTGGGTCTGGGTGTTAGTCGTGTTTGTGTCTCGTGTGTACGATGATATCCCCAAAACGGGGAGCCTATTGCGAGGCTACGATTGAAAAGCATTAATAACAACCCCCGATTTTTTCTGCCTGTCCATCTGTTTTCATGACAACTATGCTTTAATAAGATTTATTTTGATTCCTCCCTTCCTTTTGATGGCCAATACGAAAGTTCTCTAAGACTGTGCAGGACTAAGATCACACAAATATTATAAATGCGAAAGTTTGTGTGTAACTATGTAAATATGTATTTGTTTGTTCTCGTTCAACTCTGTAACGGCTGAACAGATTTAGGTGAAATATGGTATGGAGGTAGCTTATTTCCTGGATTATCACAAAGGCTACTTTATATCACGGAAAAATATTCCGCTTCTGTAGAACAGCGGGTGAAAACGCGGGGCGCAGCTAGTAACTTATAAAATCAATAATTTTATAACGTATTTGACCTTATGAATGCAAGTCCATGCGGTGAGTGATGAAAAAAATGAGATAGTAAAAACATTTTGTAAACGCAAACGACAAATCAATACCTTTTCATAAAAAATCCATTCGGGACCCAGATTCCACGCAGCCTCATTCCTCTGTTTTTCTACGCTTTTCACCTTAGTAACAAAAATGAACGAAATTTCGAACATTGTTTTGGAAGACCATGATTCAATTTATTTAGTGATTATTTTCTACATGATTTTCACGACATTTTCCGTTAAGCGATATGCAGCACGACCGACCGCTGTGATGTCGGCGACGCAACTGATCCCCGCATTCCGTTTTACCCCTCCCTCCCTTATCGGTCCCTTGATTTTGAGAGGAGTGGCAGACATTAGACAAAGGGGTGTAGGGTGTACTTTGGGGTGGTAAGAAATTACCTTTTGTTTGTATTGACGAGAAGACATTGCCAAGCGTTCAAAAAAGCTGTATTGTTTTTGATGTGTTATAATAATAAGTAATATTGATTGTATAATAATTTAATATAATAATAATAATAGTTGTATAATTTAGTTGACATTGCATGTATTTAATATGCTGGACTAATTTCTTATATATTTAAAATGTTGACATAACTACATTATTGTATTAGGTGCTTATCCTATATATATTATTATATATAGGTGTATATATATTACTATATAAAAATAGTTGTAATTAAATAAATAAATAATAAATAAATAAGTTTCTAAGATAATCTGTAATGGCCTTCGCTTTACCGTAAGATGAAGGAAATCACAGACAAGACTCCAACGAACAGGAAATACTCCAACGGTGCGTGAATTGCCAAAAAGTGAAAAACCACGCTATATAGCCCTCTACACACAAACACATATGCACATAATATGCTTTACAACACATTTTCGTTTCTGATAATTTTAAATTAGACGGAAGAGATCGAAACAAGCGATTTTATCGCTTATAAGTAAAAACTGAAGGTAAGTAATTTAAGATGCAACGTTTCGCTCATCGCGCGAAATTCAAATTTTCTTGCGTTTTTTGTCAATTACAGCTTAATTACTCATCGTGGATTTATTGAAACCCATTTTGCGCGAATAAATAAATTGTTTTAAGTTAAAATAAACAATTTCCGAAATTCATAAGAAAAAGCATTTTACATTTAATTTAATTATTAAATAACAAAATAAACGATATAACCATTAAAGGAAATTTTTACCAACAACTTTTATCATCAGAATTTGCTTTTCAAAAAACTTTTTTTTATCTAAGATTATATGTGAAATACTAACTAATGTGTTTGTAGGTCGCCTATACCAGTCTTCGCCATTAATCTTAAGTTGGTAAATAGGTAGGGCAACTGTTGCAACTGGAATGTGGCCATCAGCACCAGAGGCTTAGTTTCGTCACTATCACAATTATCATAACTAGTACCTGAGAATATTAGACCTCGCGAGCACAAACTTTTTTGCCGAATCTCAAGTTCACCTTACATCTTGAAATCCTCTTGATCGATTTTGTTCATAGTTGGAAATCTTGTTTAGAATCGAGTAGTACATGGCAAATAATATTCAAATTATATTGAAATTGATTGAATTAAATTACAATACATTAATATTATTAATTATTATTTTCCCTATGAGGGAAAAAATAAATTCTAATACTTTTAAACTAAAATACAAGGGTTTGTTATATGAACTACAAAAACAGAACTTTGAATCAACTTTTAAAATTACATGAGATACCGATTTACCATCGCACTCACATCTCACACACACACGCACAGACACAAATACACAAACCTTTAAGTACTCTAATATTAACACTTATATTATAATTTGATATTGTGCCTTCCTCTTTGTGCCTTGTTCTTCCTAGTGCCTAATGCTCACCTTCCATCTTTTGAGCATAGGTGTACGCTGAAAATCAGCCCTGCGTGACCCTTCGGGAGCACGCAGCATAGCGCTGAGCGTACCCCTATTGCCAAACTAGATTTTGCTTATGCTGCCGTGTCAATTTTTTTATTATTTCTTGTATTGTTTTTGGCAATAAATATATTCTTATTCTTAAATTAAAATTACATTAAATTAAAATTACATTTACACAAAATTAAGTTACTGGCAGTGACGCCAAGGCAGCCCATGCATTTTAAACAAGTGGCTCAGGATAGGACCGTCGTTTCTGTCTGCCACTCGTCGTGATAGCTCAGTGGGAGAACGCTCGCCTCACATTCGTGAGGTAGAGGGTTCGAACCCGGGCGGGGGCCCGTACCAATGAGTTCTTTGGAACTTACGTACGGATAACATTAATTCAACTATAATATTTAAGGAGTTCCATCAATTCCTCATTGATCCGATTATCAGACCTGGATTTTGATAAAAGTGGGACCAATATGGAAATATATTCTTAAAAAAAAATTGTTTACATAAGACGGAGTTATGAGCGAATAAATATAGAAAAAACAATCGAATTGAAAACCCCCTTTTTGGAAGTCGGCAAAAAAGCTAATAACGTTTTGTATGATTAATAAAAACAAAATTACTTCACCGATACATCGTCGGATTTTGCAACAACTCAAAGCTACATAATTATTTGCAACGCAAACGCACAAGTTTGTTAAACCAGTCCTGCTTGACCTCTACCCTCGCCCTCTTTGTGTATTTGTGGAGATCACTTTAAAATTGGTTTGGTTGTCAGGCAACGTTACTCCATACGAGTCATAAGGACCGTATGAAAGACGCAATAAGAGTGACATTTGAATAAAGGAGATGTTGTCTAGGTGTGAGGTAATTGCTGTGCTTGGATGGTTGTCCTAAATACCTTTTGCTCAAAAGATTTGTCATTCGGACTTCCTTCGTACTCTAAACTGAACACAGATATTTTCTTTAAAAATGTTTTTTTTAATCAAATGATTGGCAAACTGGCAGACGGACAAAATAGTAAGCGATTTCCGTCGCATACTGTATTTCTGAGTAACTATAGTTACTACATATTTTTCTACATTATTGTCTACTTGCAATATTGCAGTGCTTACAATGTATACAAGACAATTCACCGTTTTGACACATTAACACTCGAAATAACACAAGTTTTGGAAAATAATAAAATGACGCGCCATGAATTCTTCACGTTCCCGCCAAAACCAAATGAGATCCCATATTAAGTATATTAGTACTATTATACAAGGCTATAAGGAAAGGGTATGCTAAGCCAAAAGGGGCTCGTAGTACTCATGATTTTGAACATCTTTTACTATGGGACCAACTCAGAAAAAACAAAAAAGGCAGGGCAGGCAGGCCTCACCCTAGGTGGACCGACGACATTGTGAAAGTTGCGGGCAGCCCTGGATGCAAGTGGCCCGTTGTCTTTCGGTGTGGCGATCTAAGGAGGAGGCCTATGATCAGCAGTGGACGTCTTATGGCTGATGATGATGAAATTTATTATACGGGCTGTAGCGTAATTATTGGATAAGCTTGTACCTTGTGGCTCAGTGGGAGGATTTCCACATTCTGAGCTGTAGGTTGTGGGTTCGATTCCCACTTAGGACAAACATTTGTGTGATGAACATGGATGTTTGTTCTTCCTCTGGGGGTATCTATGTATTCTATGTATGTATTTACAAAAAAAAAAGTATTTATGTATTCTATCAGTTATTTGGTTCCCATAGTACAAGCTTGCTTAGTTTGGGGCTAGATGGCGCTGTGTGTGAAAAAAACCAATTATTTATTATTAAGAAGATGTAAAGCCTGCATCAGAGATCGGTGTAGTCACCTTGATCACTTACTGTGAAATTTAGTGTACCTAATGTAATTTTAAAATCATCTTTGCCTTTTTTTGACGTAATAATGCAAGAAAAATCTACATCAACTACATGTATGTAAATAAATGCTTTATTTACTCAGTCTACTGCTAATGTTTTAGTGTTTGTACAAGAAGCTGTGAAGATTACTGCGTCGTCTATAGATACCGGCAAACTGTAACGACATGATATAATGGTGTTTATCCTAACAAATATTGTAAATTCGAATGAAAAAATATATTTGAAAATGGAATTTCTCTCTGTCTGTCTGTCTCTCTGTCTCTCTGCCTGGGTGTTTGTCGCGTTATCACGGCTAAACGTCTGAACGGACGGAGCTGAGTTTTTGCGTAGGTCGGATACGTTCATGGACCTGGACTTGGACGTGGACTTTTTTAAAATATTGTAATATAATTGTTTTTAACTGTTTAGTTAATGTGTTTAGATATATACTGTTTTTGAGCCTTTCGTGACTTCACCGAACGGCTTCGACGGAAGATCAGCGCTGTTTCCTAAACAGCATTATGCTGAGTGGAGGCCATTTTTGTGACACATGACATTGACAGCTATAGTTATTTGTTATTGCACCTGCTTACCCTTCAATTTATTTAATGTTAATGTTGTTGCAAAATAAAATTATTTTCTTTCTTTCTTTCTTTACATAGGCTAATTTTTAGGTCCACGCAAACAAAGTCGCGGGTAACAGCTAGTGAGCTATGATATGGAGAAAGGGCGGGCGTTGGATGTATAATGTTCTGTTAGGCGCTGTTTGCGAGTACGATTCTTATACGATAAGCCCTGAATGGTAATTTTTTTCTCTTGTTTTTTGGCTCCACACGTTGTGTATTTAGCCAGTGTCAAGTATTGTAATATTTCAAGTGAAATCAAATATTTCACAATTAAAATAAGTGTCAGTCTAAGTCAAGTAAGTCACTGTTAAGTCCACGTCATGCTCCAGTAAAGCGGTGGAGACTTTAGATGGCAACGTAAAAAAAACACGCCGCCGCTTTGTATTATTTTCCAAATCCTCCAAATCATGTGTTCTTTATCATCACTATCATCAGCCAGAACATGTCCACTGCTGAACATAGGCCTCCCCCTTAAAGCGCACACTGACCGACAACGTGCCACTTGCATCCACCGGTTGCCCGAGACTTTCACAATGTCGTCTGTCCACCTAATGGGAGGCCTGCCTATTACAAATGTAGTGTTCTTTATAATGATTGATTATTCAATAAGTATGTGTAATAATCAATGTGCAGGAGTGTGGAAAATCAAATAAAGTGGTGAATTGCCACTCGACTGACGAAATGTGGTTTTGTGTTGTTTCCAAAAGCTAACGGTAAAGCTACCTGCTAAAGAGACAAGTATCTAGCTGTTGACTAGTTTCAAAATGTCGGAGTAGGAGGAAAAGGCTTTAGCATCATATAAATTGAACAAATCATTAAGAATATAGTACCTATACCCCCCAGGTGTAGTCTGTTATTACAGACTACCCCCGAAACGCTATTTTCATCAAAAAGTTAGGAAAATGACTAACTCTCTCGCTATCGCACGCACGAGAAACAGAGCGACAGCAATCAAATGTGCCAAAACCTCGCGAAAGAACTTTACTTGGGTCTTATACTCGCTAATAAGCTCTAATCGGAAAATAGCTAATTGACACGTTATCTTGAGATAATTATAGTAGCCCTGAGCCTACAATGTAAAAGTAAAGCTTTGAACAGATGGCCCAAATGCTTATAGCTAGGTCCTCATACATTTTACCAGCACCGAAACATAAACGCTCCTTGCGGTCACTAAACACAACTGCGGTTACAACATTTAGTGGCTTCCATAACTATGAATACCACCGTGACAAGTCTCTTTACAGCAATTTTGAGGCTTAAGTATGTAGAGATAAGGTCGATGTCTGTTTGGTATTGACCTGGTTCGTTGTTAAAAGCCCTACTAGGCAAATATTTTGCAGTATTTAGCTATTACGTGCCGAAAAGTTCCGCAATATCTGTTATTAGTGACATCGCTTCGGTTGAATACTTTGACGTCTCATCATCATCATCAGCCTGAAGAGAGCCTCACACAAATGTTTGTCCTGGGTGGGAATCGAACCCATAACCTACAACTCAGAAGGCGGAATTCGTTCCACTGCGCCACAAGGCTAGTCATATGAGTAAACTACTGTATTGAAATTAATTCAACTTTAATTCTGTTCCAAGATTGTAGTTAGAAGCAGTGAAAACAAAAGGCAAAGCTATTATTTTGTTACATAATAACAGAACGCTCGACAAATCATGAGAAGGGAACGGTATTTCGGTGCAATGCAGAAGTACGGTCAGCAACTTACATCTAACCATGCTCAAGTCACAGGTGAATATTGAGTGAAACTGCGAGGCGCATCTAGTCAAGTATAAATTAACAACTTCATAGAGTTTGTCACTAATGAGTACAATATACATGAGATTATAAGAAATAATATTATGCTTCATGAGAACTTAAATAAATAATAATATAAATATCTGCGACATTTTTGCACACACGGTCATCTGACCCCAAACTAAGCAAAGCTTGTAATATGGCTGCCAGAGACTGATATACGTACATAGATATTTTTAAATACATACTTATATAGATATTAACACCCAGACATAGAACAAACACAAATATTCATCACATGAATGTTTGTCCTAGATGGGAATCGAACCCACGCCCCCAAACACAGAAGGTAGGTTCACTACCAACTGAGCCACCGGGGCAGTAAAATACAGAAGAAGTAAGAATTGCACTAGTTTTTATTCGCAAGTGTAATGTTCAGCTACTTCTGCTGACTGTACTTTACTTGGTACCTTGTGAAAACAAAAAAATAGCTCTATGATGATTAGAGAATATGTAGTATGAGAGAAGTTAAATTACCACACAGAATAGCTAATAGTCTGTAACGAGAAACAACAATTTCTCTGACCTTATAAAGCAGTCACATAGACAGTCTAACATGTGATTGTGAATTCAGTAATTCATTATGAATATGTGTGAGTATTTTTGTAATTAAGATTAAGTAAGCATTAATAGTTCTTTTGTATTAAATTCACTAATAATACTTCATCATCATCATCAGCCATAAGATGTCCACTGCTGAACATAGGCCTCCCCCTTAGACCGCCACACCGGCCGACAACATGCCACTTGCATCCACCAGTTGCCCACGATTTTCACAAAGTCGTCGGTCGTCGTCGGTCTAGTGGAGTAATAATACTTCCGATTCATTTATTATTTCTTCCGCTAAGGCCCACAAAGGACGGTTATGTTTTTGGGGTATATATAAGAATGTATATATATTTAAAAAAACTGGTTTCCATAGTACAAGTTTGCTTAGTTTGGAGCTAGATGGCGTTGTGTGAGAAAAACGTCCACCATTATTTATTTATTAGTTTAAATTTATTAAAATTATTATATATCAATTACAAGTCATACCCCCGAATACTGAAACGTTTGTTAACTTTGACAACAGATTAATTCTAATACTGCCTTTGTCTGACACTAAGCAAATGACAAAGATAGCAATAGACTTAATCTGACGTCAATGTTAACAAACGTTTCAGTATTTGGGGGATAGTCAAGGCAATTATTTATTTATATTTTTTTATGTGAGTTATGTTTTTTTATGTAAATTTTATAAGTTAACCACGATTTTTGTAAGAAATACAACAACAAATGACCGAATAAGTTGACTCGATAAATATATCATAAAAACTAAACTTAATATAGTTAATTAATTAATATATTTATTCAATGTCTCTATACTTGTTATGGTCAGTCAGACAAACAGACACCCAGAGAAAAATACCCATGATATTTTTCATTTCACCATTTTTTTTCATGACAGCATTATTATTTCATTACTATTAGTATTCACGGGATATTTACCACGATCCTTATTATATATTTATATCGGGAACTCAACAAAAATAAGAATCGTGGTAAATATCCCGTGGGTACTAATATTAATGTAGTAAGCCACCACGAAAGTCTAAAACAGCATTATTATTGTGTATAAATTAGCTATAAAATTGATTTATACATGTTTTGCCTTACAACCACAGCTTACAACCTAAAACTGATTTACTTAAAACCATAGAGCAACGCGGGTACCAGCCTGAACGACCCGGAGTCGTCCGGAGACTGCAGTGCTACAAGGCTAAAACAGTCTCGTAAAAATACGTATCTTATAAAAAAAAATATCGTATACGTCATCTTCACGTTCTCTATGTCAGAAGCATGACAGCAAATTACTTTCGCTCTACAGCAGCCGCCGGTCCACACACTTGTTAGATACGCATTGTTGACCCACATTATATTTGTATGGTAAGACGTTTCCAAAAATGACATAAAGCAACCATATTGGTCCGAGTCGGCAATGGGTAATAGCAACACAAGCCTCCGGCCGACTGCGGCGCCATTTACCGACCGATTTTGGTAATATTTGGAATTGGGACCGAAAGGTCCCAATTCTTAATAAGATGGGTAATAAGGTTTTTTTTACGAGTCAGTTACGATTTTTATTACCCGATTGCTCAATGAGGCAATTTTTTTTTAGGGGTATTTAAATATGTACGTGTAATATGTGCCTAAGTGTGTAAATATGTATGTTTGTGTGTTCCTATATTACCTCCAAGCGCCTGGTCATTTTACTGGGTTAAAAAGTAGCATAATTATGAGTTAATTCAGGGTATAAGCTACGTTATAGAGATGAATGGGACACACTTACAAACTTTCGCATTTATAATGTTAGTGTGATTTATTTTCCTCACAGAAATCGTTCGTCCGTGCATAATTTTAACGTTTTCTTGTTTGATATACGTTTGATATACGCATGGTAAGGTTTTTTTGGGTGTATAGTAAGTACAAATATAATTATAATGTTTGTCTGTTCTAACGACATTCTAAAACCTAAACGGCTTAGCCTATTTCTGATTGTGTGGAGCTAAAATTTACGATTTAAAAAATAAACAAAATATTTCGACAGAAATGACAATGACAGGTAAAACGATAGAACTATTACGCCATCTAGTAAACTTACTAGATGGCGTAATAGCCAATATTTTATTTTTTTGGGAATCACCTCGTTTTTTTTTTCTCTTTCCTCTTGTGAGGATTTTGGCGGCGCACGTCTTATGCATTTGCCAGTGTCAAGTATACATATTTTTAACTGTGATTGAGCCAAACTTGATGATTTCCTTACTTTTTTTAACTTTAGGCTCCGTAACTTGCTTAAATGTCAACACAGCTGATTCTCTTTTTTATCTGGCTTTTTTATCTTAATTGTTGGCTCTACACACAATGTATTTAGCCGGAATAATATTTCACAATAAAACGATTCCAAGTCAACAACTTCAGTCACTGTTCGATTAAAGTCAAGTTTCCATAAATTGGTGAAAACTTTATTTATTTGCACTGTGGAGTATTATTATATGTTCTGTGACTGAGGTTAGACTCTGCTAAAAATTACATAACCCGACTGCACAGCAGGAGAGTGACTATGGAATACTTTTTTTTTTTTTAATTTGCTGTAATCAACAGTGTTGCAATGTCTATTATAAATATTATATAATAGTCATCAAAATATACCCAAAATAGATTACAGTTAGTTATTTCATGATATAATATTACAACAAAAAAATAAACTTAGCAGTTAAGAAACTTTTAACTTTTAAGAAAGTACAGGCTCCTAAACAATCAAAGTGTGTCTGTTCCTATCTGACTTCATAAAGCCTAAGAAATGCAAAGGTACATTACAATTGACATCAATTACATTGACTGCCCCGGTGGCTCAGATGGTAGTGAACCTACCTTCTGTGTTTGGGGGCGTGGGATCGATTCCCATCTAGGACAAACATTCATGTGATGTATATTTGTGTTTGTCCTATGTCTGGGTGTTAATATCTATATAAGTATGTATTTAAAAATATCTATGTACGTATATCAGTCTCTGGCAGCCGTATTACAAGCTTTGCTTAGTTTGGGGTCAGATGACCGTATGTGCAAAGATGTCTCAGATATTTATTAATTATTTATTTATTAATTGTCTTTATTTTGAACTTGACGATACCTGTAATTATAATAGCCCAGATACGCACTCGTATGCAAAACCGATTCTAATTACCACTTCACGAGAACTGCAATTTATGAAAATGGATTGGTAATTGGAAACAACTAGCAAGCGGCATATGAAAAACGAAGTGGGAAAAATAAACACAAGTTATGTATAGCAAGTAGGAAGTAATTACATCGGGACGTGTAGACTACCCACAAAGTTACCCCTGGGACCCTATTCCTGTGCGCTCGAGATTATCTCGATCACTGTCTCTCTAATTAAGAATTTAATGGGAGTGAGAGTGACCGAGTTAATCTCTAGCGCACAGGAATAGGATCCCTGCTCTTGCCTACGTTTGTCTCGCTCGCACATTTACATTATTGAAGCTTTATATCATCACAGTTGTTACCCGCGACTTCGTTTGAGAAGCGTCCTTCCTAGCGTGGGGATTATGGCAACCTACCGTAATAATGTGGCTGATAATGTGTATTGCATTTTGTGGTCATTACTTCAAGTTCCAGGTTAAGAAAAAAATTAAAAAAGAAGGAAAAAAATTCTAAAAATACATTTTTTTCGTTTATTTAAGTAACGCCCGATAAGCATTCCTTAGTAAAATTACAACCTAGCCTCAGGCAGCCTAATAAGTAAAATAAATCTAACTTATACTTCTAGGTAATTAAAAACGTCTCCAATAACACTATAACTGTCTCTATTAACGCGAAGACAATATGTCCATGTGCTCTTTATAAGCAGCAATTGCACTATATTCGCTACGATTATATTACACTTAACTACACTAACTCGATTTAATTACACTTTTGTGGGAGGACTGATTGTATCAAATAGCAGTCGTCCTCCCACGAATCCGTGAACCAGTGCATAATGAAACTTCTGTTTTAAATTTTTGAATCATGCTGTGTAATCAAAAAAAAAAAAACTATCTGGTACGGTTTTGTTCCTTTGAATCTTATTATGTCTGTGTTGTTGGATGGCCTCGACGTTCAGTGGTGGTGAAGCCTGTTGTCGTGAGCTTCTGTGTACTTTTGTATTATTTTCTCAACGATCTCGGTATGAAGGCCCCGATCCAGATCGACGTCTCTTACGTACCAAGGTGCATTTGTTATATCCCTAAGTACTTTATTCTGGAACTTCTATATAATAAGTATGCTCTGAGCGGTACACCTGTATGGCTGCATAGCTGTGTACCCCACAGCTGTTTAGTGTACACTATAAGCCCACACTGGCATCAGAACACAGAAAAATAAAAAACATTGGGACTAATCCAAAATTATGTCGATGTTTATTTTCTAGTTGTAATATGAATCAAAGCAATGAATTCTAGTTTGCACGGGTAGTCATTTTTATTTTTATAACCTACGTTTTAAGTTTATATGTAAACTTTATATAATATAATATATAATATAAAATAGTACCTACTTACGCAATAAATGAATATGAATATGAATAAATTATTATGATATATGTTATGGACAAAGTGATAATATAATGTAGTATAATGAAGTTTTTAATGTCTAGAAATTATGAATAGTGCTCGCAATAAAGCCAATGTAAGTTTAGTATAGACAATTTATCCGCAATTTCACAGGCAAAACCTTTAGTTTCTCCAAAGAGTTCACCGAAACGTAGCCAGTTCACCGCCACCAGCAGGCCCAGCACCGCCCATATGCAGCATGCAGCTCCTTGCCTTTCCATAGATCCCTGTGGTCCTCGATTCTCAGCACCGAGAGTTTTGCACCACTTATCGTTTGCGTGGTGTGAAGCTCCTGTCAAGCTTCATTACAATGCATCACAATGAATCCAAAATCCATTGTTGTTGAAGAAATGTTTGAGACTGAACACTTCACGGTTGTATAGGTTCTTGGCATTTAAAAAACCTCGACCTTCATGCACTCTATAACTGATGAGCGTAGACGTAACATGCGATGCAATGTGAGCAGTTAACGACCCTCCTATCCAGAGCCTCCAGTTCAGTCTGAGTCCACCTCAGTATGCCAAAGGATTATAATCATCGGAGGCGTGCCCTAACCCTTGAAAGGAAGCAACTTGTTGCCGCCAGACAATACAAAAACATTTTTATCGGGCGAAAGATTAAGCGTCCCTTAACATGTGTATTGATACGCTCTACCGCTATACCCAACGAAACTGATTTACCAAGGTCTTGACTTCAAAGAGAAATCTGAGAGCCATTGTCTCAGAAAGAAACAGATAATCTGCACCTTTCGGTCAATTACAGATTGCCACTTCCATCAGCGCCGCCAGCAATCGAGAAAAAATATCCTAGTCACCGCCGCTGGTGGCAAAATGTAAATATTTTCGTTTTTCATCGCCATCAGCAGCTATCCTTTGCTACTGCTGCCACCAGTCACTAGTTTTTGTGGAAAATGCCCTCAGAATATGCCTCCTGGTCTACTTAATAGTGTTCCCTTGAAAAAGGTTGAACGGTTTAAATATTTAGGACATGTGATAACTGCCGACCTCAAAGACAACGAGGACATTGAGCGGGAGCGGAGGTCGCTCTCGATTAGGCCCAACAAGATAGCACGCAGGTTTGAACGGTGTTCAGCAGAGGTCAAAGTTACGCTCTTCAGAGCGTTCTGTACATCCCTCTACACGTGCAGCCTGTGGGCTGACATTACTAAAAGGAGATTCAGTGACCTCCGCGTCCTCTATAACAATGCGATTAGGGTATTGTTGGGACTGCCCCGATTTTGCAGCGCCTCAGGCATGTTTGCGGACGCGCACGTTACCTGTTTTGACACGAGCATACGGTTGCGGGCCGTGTCCTTGGTGCGCAGAGTTCGGGCCAGGTCAAACACCGTCATAAAAATGATTTAGGGCAGGTTAGACTGCGCTTTCCTCCGGCATTGCTGCGAGAGGCATGTACCAGTACCGATGCCGGTGAGAAAGTACTACATCACAATCACTACATGGACATCAAATTTAATAATTTAATGTTGACATAATGTAATATTTGATATGTTTAATAAGTAAATTTGACATAATGTAATGTTTTGACATTATTTTATTACTTGGAATTTTTATTTTTCTTCTATAGGTAAAATGTAACCTGAAATAAATGATTTTGAATTAGAATTTGAATGAATTATTCAAATAATTAGTTTGCATAATTTTATTTAACTCTGAACTTTTTTTACTGTTATAGTGTCTTGCCTGTACTATTTATTGTTATTTATTTAATACTAGCTGATGCCCGCAAATCTCAGACTTCGGCCTCCCTAAACTTTTCATACAAACTTTGTACTCACAATTACAAACACAACAAAAAGAAATCATCAAAATCCACCCTTCTTAAGTTATAGCGTGACCAGGAAAAATAGGGCCTCACTTTTATATATATACATTTCCGATTCAGATTCTGACTTTTCAAACCCGAAACACGAATCTTATTAACTATTTTTAGTTAAATATCAGTTTGATACTTTAGGCATTTTTCTCTATCTACGGCGTTACGACGAAACACTGCACACTTCACCCCAGTGTAACTACAACTTTATAATAAGTATAATTTGTGATTTTGTGAAAGAGCCCGTCGAGTTCCGTCGGCTTTCGTTTTCGTTAGAGAACAGGACGGTCGCAACTGGGTCAAATGTTTTTAACACGCGACTGTTCTAAATTCTTTTGCGGTTAGTCTTATGTAGTTCGTGTATAGGCATTTTTAAATAGATACTCCCAAAAAACTAAATTAGAAATATAAATACTTATGTACTCATAATAGTGGTTTCGACCTCTGGAAACGAATCTTGCTGGTAAAAGGTATTATCTGCGTGTTTTATCTCAAAATTTAGGGTTCTGTACCAAAAGCGTGCCAACAGAAACTTATTACTCAGCCAAAGGCAACATGATAATATTATAACTACATCATAACCAAAGACAAGAATTCTGTCATAGCATAGATAAAATTCATTAAAACTTGAACAGAGTATGCGTATTATTATGTCGATACACAAATTGACAGGAAAAATTTAAAGTGGGACCAAACAAGTTGTTTTTAAAACTTTTGTTTGTGTTCCTAAAAATATTGCCATTTATAAAAAATTGCCATTCAGCGTGGTAATGCCGCCAGCGCTGGGTATGCTGCCAGCACTGGTGAGTGCGCTTGATGTTGAATGTTGAAAGATAATCCAATTAAACGAAGGTGGCGCGCAACGCAGTACTGATATGACTGTCCGAAATTGATGTTGGAGTTTCTTTTCGTCTTTGAATTCCCGTCAAAAATAGCGGTAGGAGCCTGACATCTTACAATATATTTTACCCCAATATACATATTTTTTTAAGTTTTAAATTTATTCAAGTTTAATTATTAAGCTTAGCAACTTTTCTAAAATATGTATAGATTTGGCATTCTATTGCTTTTCTATATCTAACATACTTAAATAATATTATAATTAGGTGTTAAATTTATACAAGGCCTATTGACCCGGTTAATGGTCAGTGTTATTATGTAATTGTCATTCCATATGCCAAAAGAACATTTTCCGATTACATCTTTTCACCAAGCACATTTGTTCTACGGATTATACTAGTTGTTTGAGGCCAGTGTTGCTCGCTCCCCCAAACATCGCAAACTCTTGACCGATTTCGTTTTTAAATTCCAATATCGAACATAAAAATTGTATTTGCAAATTCGCGTGTTTTTAAACTTGTTAAATTTTTCGTTACACAATAAATAATTGTCTATAATTTTACTATGAAAACTGACGAGGTTTTGATACATTTTGTAGACGAGTTCGCGCGCGTGTCTCACTTAGCATTCCTTGATAAAGATCACCGAATGTGATCGAAACTATAGTCGGAGTAATCGACTCAATTTAACGCGAGTATTCCCGTTTTATTAAAACAAAAATTGTCTATGATTACAACATTTCATGGAGATCGGACTAAAAGTGGTGTTTTTTTTTTAAATCGATTATGTGCTCGTGTATGTGGTTCATAGTATAATGTCGTGACCTTTCGTGTTGTTTCCAAAACTTCGTAAAAGCTTCTAGTAAATCTTCCACCACCTTACTGAAACATTACTTGGACTATACAGTGACATAAGTTAAGATTTGTTTTCATTGTGAAATGCTAAGATTGAAAATAATGAACCTTGACACTGGCTAAATACACTCTGGGTGGAGCCAAAACATAAGATAAATACGACATACTGTCGTCTGTATACAATATAATCGTCGCATCTCCTGTTTTAGCGCGACAAAAAAGTTTAAATAATTCCGGTGTATTTTTAGAAATTGCTTACTTTATTCAATTTGCGTGTTTTTATGACATTGAAGAACAAACAATTTTATGCGACAAGAATTAAAGGTATGAATCATTTAAGGCAAACAGATTAAATACTTATCAATGATTTTACTTTTCAATGGTGGTGATTTGCGAATAAACTTATGCACCTATACCCATAGGGTCAATAATGGTTCTACTACATATCTTGTCCAATCCTTGCATTGTTCGATATTGATGAGTTCCTTATATATATATCTATATGTATATATAATTATATATAACAAAAAACTATATTCCAAACATTACTTATGGGTACAATTTCATCAAATTTTGTGTGATAGCAATTAAATGAAAAAAAAGTACATGAGGTTTTTTTTTATTATACATTTAAATCGCATTGTTTGATAAAGAATGAAGTACCTATATTTTTTGATTTTTTTCTGTAATAAATTACTTATAATTATATAGTCCTTGTAGTCTTTAAATAAAAGGTCCGCGCGTGATATACAGACGGATGACAAGACAGACATGTCGAAACGATAAGAGTTGTTGTTTTTTCTAAAATTCTTATAAAGCTAAAACGGAGAAAGTTTCCGGCTGTAAATCAAATATGCATGTCCAATAGATTTTGCATCAAAATTTTCAATTCAATTACATCGTTGTTTCTATCAAATCAATTACTTCTCCATGTTCGCTGAGCAAAATAAAATTGATTATCACAAAAACTAGAAAACACAGTTCACTGATCCGAGCTGAAAACACCGGTTTTCGAAATCATTAAATAATTCTACAACTTTCTGTTATGCTAAGGGTAATTTTCGTAATGGGCGATGTTTCTCGCTTTTACATCCTAATCCTTATGCTAACTAATATTATATAATTCAGAGGAATAAAGCCGCAGTCGTATCAGGACCAATAAAGCTATAGAGACAAACTTAATAATATTTATGGGTAGTTCATCCCATCTTCATCCCAGCGGTCTCATCTCATTTCTTAACTCATCCCAAACACGTATTACCAGCTCAACCCACACATTTTTATTTTCTTAAGTCGCCCCTAGTGCTATTCTTGGCTCATTCCACGGCAAAAGTGACTAAAAAATTATTTATAACTCGAGGTACATATACGGGTGTCATTTAATTAAAATCCTGCAAAAAAAGGCTGCGCTCGTATGGAGAATCCTCAAGACAATAAAATAATACAACATATAAACCATCCCAAAACAACGAAAAACCGTCGAACAACCATGGGGGTATATTTATGAAGGGTATGGGGAAGGTATGAGGAACCTAATTTTTTTTTTGGATTGACGACACCGTTTGGACTTCCCTGTACAAACAGTGTGCGAGGCAAACTACTTTATGAATTATTATGATTACGCAATGTTATGTCTACATACTTACATTATTTACTCCTATTATGAGAAGTCGACTCGCACACTGTCATGTTATGTAACTACGAGTTTTCATTTGTATTATAATAATCATGTTGGTACCTAAGTTTAACTGACTGCCCAAGTAGGAGGGTAATGCTTTTGGGATGTATGTAATTAATCTTAGTTCATAGCTTGTTTTTAAATATTACTTTACGTCCGAGATTAATTACTGTTGATACTTTTTTTGTTATATAAGACCTTTGTTACCACAGTTACTTACAATAAAAGTATAGAAAAAAAATGTATGTGTGTGTTTGTGTTGCCATATTACCTCCTGCAGCATAAACGGCTTGACCGATTTTCACAATTTTGCAACGGAAGAACGGTGTTTTATCGATTCAAAATCTAACAAGAACGTGTCGTCATATTATTATGGCCTACTCATATGACGACACGAACTTGATTTGTAGATGTGCTATAAATTAATCGTAAATCATTGATCAAATTCTAACTGTGATAAGTTATTTTTGCGATTTTTCATAAACGCTTTGTTTGATTCATCTTTCAATAAAACTTGATCCTATATCTCGTAAACTACGAGATATTTTTACTTTGTAATAAATCTAATACATGTTTAATGGTGTAATAAAAAGAAATGTTATGTATCTTTAAATTGTAGCTCGTATGACTTTAAGCTCTGAACGTCTTGATGATAATAATAATTATTTTTAAAAGTATTTTTAGTTTACTTCCTTGTGATTTATATAGTACGAGTTGTTGCCTTCGACTTTGTTCACGTAGACCAACAAAAAAAAAAGCTTATATCAGTCTCCTAGCCTTAATAGGCTATCGATATGCAAAATTCAGGTCGATCCGTTCAGCCGTTTAGCCGTGATAACGCGACAAACACCCAGACAGAGAGAGAGACAGAGCTTCTTTTGCGTTCATAATATTAGTTATATTAGTCATATATTAGGATACTTAGGATGTTCACATACATATACATTACATACATACCATATATGACACATTGTGTAAACCAATACAATGTAAAAAGTGTACACAAATAAAATAGACCTTAATGACACAATAATTACAGGATATGTCAGATCAAGTTTAAGATTGATTTTATCAGACTTATCCTAAACATTCTGCAGGTAGAAATATTACCCTGCGCGAAAATTAATCGATATACTTACATTAATTACTGCTTACAAATTAATAATATTCAAACGTACACCGACTAGTTCTAGTGGACATTCGTTTCGCTCGGTCATTATATATAATCAAACTTGTAAGTTAATCAGAGGTTGTGAAACGCAGCTAAGATTTTTTTGCGGTTTATTAAGCGTGTGTTTAATGTTTATGGTTCAATTAGCGTAAATACGTTAAATGCTTGCAGTATTTTATTTGTCTGGTAACAGTTACCATCTTGTCTGTTGTACCACCAAAACCAGATGTTGGTACTGGTGTATACATATGTCGTAGTTTTCAACTATCTTAACGAAACATGGTATACAGGGTCTAAGATTTCATAGTTTTTTTTGTCGTCGGCGATTTTGGATTATTTATTTATGATGCACAAAACAGATATCAAACAATTTCTTAATAATTACACAAAATGTAATTTATAAATCTGAACTAGTTTGTTATCCAAAATATGTGTACACAGAAAAGTAAAATAATGAGACGAACGCAATAAAAGTACTATATAAATGTATATATATATATAAAAGTACTATATATATCCACAAAGCAATGAGCTTATAGACGGATACCCCCAAGGCACAATATTTATCTATGAACTATATATAGTTATACATGTCTATCAATGGGATGGACTATTCAGACACAGCACAGCTGTGTTTGGAGGTGTATTTCCCCCTAAAAGATTGGAAGATTCCCGCGGCCCCATTTACGGCCGATTTGATAATATTTGACAGAGACATTTGGTACTTATTTCTCAATAAGAATTTCGAATATGAGATTGAGGTTTTGCAAAAAGGGTTTGTTCTCGCAAGGTCAACTATTCACAGAACTAGTTATTAGTAGCTAGTTATTAAGTATGTACTAGTTATTAATGAATCCAGCGTTATTATGATTATTTCGATACAGATATTTAACATCTAACATCTCAGGGTGACGAGCGCAGTGGTTTGAATGTTTCAAGATTTCAGCAGGATATGCGTAAATCAGCGCGTCACGTTGCACTGACCCTCAATGCTACATCGATTATACGAATGCAATATTTATAAATTATTTAACAACTTAACTTCCGCTACAAAGGCCGTCTGGCTGAAAACCTGAAGCTATTTATATTTCTATCGACTACATAATTGTATGATTTTCCACAAATGATAAGAGGTTTATCAATTCTATACATTGAGCGACTCGGAGGCCTGTGTTGCTCTAAGCTTCTATATGTCATAATAGTTGACAAAAAACATTAAAGTTGACAAAGGACATGGACCATGGGACAAGCTGGATCTGGGTCTGTGATGCCCCTGTTGTTACAGGTATCCATAGGCGACGGTATCCATAGGCGACCGCACAGAAGCGGTCAGTCGGGAGAGATAAGTGGCCCAACTCACCTGTGTTTTTCTCTGTCGTGGGATATGTCTTGAACTTTAACAACGATATAATTTTGGTCTTCAGTAAATATCTTTATTTTATTGTTTTTCTGTAATATACTGCATCATTAAAAAAATACTCAAATTGTTTGTTTTCTGATTTTGTCTGTAAAATTAATATGTGCATTAATTTTGTTTCATATTTACATAATTATACTTTCTTTATAACCGAGTAAGTGCTTTTTTAGGGTTCCGTAGTACTACAAGGAACCCTTATAAGTTTGCCATGTCCGTCTGTCTGTCTGTTTGTCTGTCTGTCTGTCTAAATCCTTTACAGCCTCAACTTAACTTAACTTCCAAATTTATTGTCACATGCATGACATTTTGGAAATAATTTAGTAATAATACTTTTTTTCATTTTGTAAAATAAGGGTAACTCCCATAAATGTAAAGAGGGGATAAAAAAAAATTCGCTGAACCGCATCATGAGGGGTATCGTTGAATAGGTCTTTTTAGGGTGACCATTTTGGAAGAATGAAACAATCATAGTTTTATGTTAATAGGGTAGGTCATACAAATTTAAAGTGGGGATCCTGCGCACCTACGGTTATTTAAGTAAACAAAATATATATATTATATACTAAAACGAACATTTCAATTAGCCAGAGACCATTCATATATAAACACAATAACACAAGCAGGTATAAACACAATTCCAATTATATTTTACAGACATAGTATAAACACAATTCCAATTATATTTTACAGACATAGTATAAACACAATTCCAATTATATTTTACAGACATAGCTACTTATATAAAGTAACTACGGCGTGTTAGTTTGAACGAAGTCTCTGCCAACTGACAAAATTTGCTTTCAACTGTGCGTATGTTTGTACTCGCGTACAGGTCGTATTTTTAACTAATCTTGACGAATCTTGGAATACAGATTCTACAATTTCATAGATTTTTTTGACGTCGGATTTTTGACTGGAGGGGTATTACGCAAAAACAACAGAGGGAGATTGCTGCGGCGCCATTCACCGGCCGATTTTGATATATTTGACAGAAGCATTCGGTACTTAATTCTACACCAGAATTTTATTTGGAATATTAGCAAAATTGGTCAAGAAGTTGTGATGTGGTCGTGAGAAGAAATTTAAACTGTGAAAATGTTTGTGCTCGCAAGGTCTACTCTTCGCAGAACTACTGTAGTTATTTTAAACTAGTTTTTACCCGCGACTTCGTGCGCGAGGACATAAAGAAAGTATTTTATGTACAGTAATTACTTATTAAATTTTATCAAGATCCGTTCAGCCGTTTAGCTGTGATAGTTGGCCATTTTTGTGCATTTTTTGACGTTTTTTATAGATTGACAGTTGTATTGTAGGAAGCTCTAAATCGCGCAAGCAAAGTTTTTCCTCGAGACAATCGTATTAATTTTTATACCTTGAAGCTTTATTGGTCATGATACGACTGCGGCTATATTCGTCTGAATTATAATATTAGTTAGGATAGGTAAATTAAGTATTCATTTTTCTAGTTCATTAATTTGAAAATGACACATATAAATGTTATTCTCATATCGTAATATATACATTGTTTTTTCAAACAACCTGTATAATTTAATAACGGTAATTCAATAAGGTACTGTCTAATAATTTTATGTTGTGAAGGTGCCATTAGTTTCGTCTCGGCACACGCTTACGGTACCTGCTCAAGGTTTCACATGGCGTGTGATGAGACTTGGGCGATATAACAGGAGATCTCGTTATATTTTATAACCAATGACCAGTAGATAGTTAACTGTTTATGCAAAACCATTAAGCCCTATCTCCTTTACTTTTCGTTATAAAATAGAGTGGCAAACGTGCCGTCGAGCCTCCAGGCCTAGCACGGGTGCTAGGATAAATTTATGTTCACCCGTTTTGTCTTCGCGTCAACGTGACATAGCTAGAGTATGGATACATCCGTCTCGTTCTCACGGGATAAATATGGTGGACAAAATTTTATCCCCGCACCCGTGCTAGGCCTGTATACAATAGTGGCAAACAGGCCGTCGGGCCTCCGCTAATGTTAAGTATAGAGGATGGACCAATGGGTCTCAGCCCTCCAAGGGCATTATACCCGAAATATTAAACTTAGCAAATTTTACACAAAGGAAATATTTCTTTATTTTTAGAAATAAAAATAACTGATTTCAAAGTTTTTTCTTCTATAGATTTTCAAATTGATAACTAACGTAGGTAGTTTAGTAAAGGAGCTGTCCAGGCGCCTCGTCAAAGTTACAGGTGACCAAAGAGCTGGCGCTTACCTCGGTCAAAGGGTGAGTTTGGCAATTCAACGGGGTAATTTCGCCAGCTTTTTGGCACCTTACCCGTAGACAGCGACCTAAATGCGGTTTTTTATTTGTCTCTCTGTGGTCAGTACTTCATGACTGAAGATCGTGATCACTAGGACGTCTTTGCTGTACTGGAGTGGACGGCTTGGCTCCAGGTTTCTGTTGGCAGCCATCTGCACCACATCGTAAAACTTCATTTTCCCCTCTCGGAGCTGGTCAGTCCATCTGCTTGGAGATCTACCGCGTGATCTCTTCCCCTACACGTTTCCTACGATGACCAGCTTTTCAAGCTTTTTTTATATGTAGACTTTATTTGTATTTGTTTAGTTGTAGATTTAATTTATTTAAGTATTTTACTTTAATTATTTTTTTGTAGTTTTAGTTTGTATATTTAAGTTTAGATTTTAATATATAGTTTATGTAATATTTTTAAGTTTAGTTAATATTGTTTAAAAAAAAATATTATTACCGTTGTGCAAATAATGTATAATAAATTACTAATAGAAGTGAACAAACTCAACTAGCTCTTCTTTGCAATTGGATTTCATGGTCTTCCTCAAATTCTAGATGCAATGTTTATCAGAGAGATTTGTTCCTTGTGATTGACCCTTTCAATCGGTATCAAGAAAATACAAGGTGTCTAAATACACTTATAGCATGCCCCTGTTAGGGTCGGGGTGAAGGTCAAATACAATTTGGAATTTCAAATTTAATGAAAATTAATATAGAACTGGATTGAGCTCTATATCAGACATAATTAAAATATTAAATACCCTAAACATAAAAGAAGAAAAGAAAAAACATCTAAAAATTTGCTTTGAATAGTACCATAACAATTAACATAAAAACATAAAAATGTAAATAGTTAAACATTGGTTATATGTACACATATGCTCTTAAGCAGTCAGTAGTAGATGATACGTTTATTTTTATAGGACACAAGTAAATAACAAAAATGGTTCTATTTGCACTTATTTTATAACGATGACTATGCAAGACGATGCTTACTATCGAAGGAGCGCGACTTTATAACCAACTACCAATAAACAAAAAAAATTGAAATAATTTCACGCATTTAAAAAACAACGCGCTCAACTTATTGTATCAGATAACTAATTATTGTCCTAAGACAAAAAAATAGTGAAGTGGGTCATTTGCAATAAATGATAATAATCTAATAATTTAGATACCTATCTACTTTCAGCATTTATTCATTTGTAAACTTTATTTAAATTAGTTAATACGACGAACACCTATCTAAGCTAAATTATGTTATCACATAAGTGACAATGTTGTCTTTGTTGATAATAAAGTTCTTTAAAGCCAAACTTAAACCTAACTATTCAACATATTTAGATGCGAGTGAAAGTATTGTATACTTGATATGGAGACAGAGGGAGAAGGCTTTATTTGTCAAGGCTGAAGAAGGCTTTATTTATCAATTTATTTATAAGGCTCTGCAGTGGCCTGAATAAGCTGCCGATGATGATGATATGCTAGCAAAAGTACACTTACTACACCTAAAACCACTTAGGACGAAGAAAAAAATGAGCTACTTTCATTGGTGTCGATTCTGTTCTATCATTCATAACCATTGTCGAATAAATTAATTATGAATATATTTAAATAAATTGATTGCCTAATTCTTATTAGAAACAAAAAAAAACAAGATAGTCGATTTTTGAGGCTTTCATTGACAGAACTAAACTTGTAAAAAAACGCTGTCTCTATTTTACCAGGCTAGTTTGATAAAGACAACAATACTTTAGTTACGTCAACTAGAACCTCCAAAATTGACCACTATCATTTTATCTGTTCCGCAGGTCATATTTCTATATTGCTCATGTCATCAATTACTTATAATTAGATTATTCCACTGAATAAAATCAAATCGGTTCAAACAATTCGTGAAATACACAAAGCCAGTTTTAATCATCGGTGTTCCAAAAACTATCATAGTATCGTTAGTTAACTGTAAAACTTTGAAGCAAGTTTTGACAACAAAAAATGATTGCTCCAGTTAGATACTCGATAACAACTCTTATTACTATCCGATAAAAACACCGATTTCGATAAATGCTAGTACAGACTTTCAGGCAAACGTCAAATATTATTTTGTATTGCACTTAAAAATCTAGTCAGCATTTGTAAACATATTTGTGTCAGGTTAATTTTCATAGAAGTCCACTAACCTTCAATTATCGGCGTTTGTAGACGGAACTGGTTTTTGTTTTATGAATCGAACTCGCGAAAACTTTTTTTTAATTTTCACTGAGATAGACTGACGCGCGCGGTTGTTGGGACTGGACTGAAGCCGGTTGCGCTTTTAGGCTGCGTGTGCGCCTATAGAAACTTCTGAATGGGTTTCTAGCCAACGTAAGGTGGTTTTACAGGTGCCTAGTATGTTTTTAGGTTTATTGCCGCGTTACACAATATTTTTGTTCTGGTTGGAGAGTGATACAACTAGAAAATGCGGTTTGCTAAGCGATGATATCGAGGCCTACTTCTTAATTTTCGTGAATTTGATTATTTATTAATAGTTTTAGCGACGTAATAGTTTTAGCAAGAATTTTGTTAACAGTTTAATTAGCATAAGTTTTGTTTTGCCCAATTTTTTTATGTAAATGTGTTACGATACGACCTTGTCATTTTCTCATAACAGTTTAGTACCACTCTGAATTTTGAACTGGGGCAGTTCACAACCATGCTACATTATGCCCATTATATTTATTTATTTATATTAATTAAGGCGGCGCAATACCCCAATTACATGAATTAATTGAAACAATAAAATTTATAGTAGATTATTACATTCAAGCCAAAGTTCAATTAATGTCAAGTTATACATAAATATTAGACAAAAAATAATAATTAAAGAATAAACAATTAATATTATTAAAAGAAAAACAAAATAAATCCGACGTGCAAAATATATGTAGCCGGCGTCATTTCGGACACAAAGAGGAATCCAACGACACCTCATTCGTCAAAATCGGTCAAGCCGTTTAGGCTAGCAGAGGTAATAGGCTCTGACGTCAGCTGAACCCGCTCCAACCGAACCCGCGGGATCAGTTGACGTAACGCATATTTTAAATTGGCCGACTGAACCCATACTTACAATTTTTTTTTTGCGATGTCTAATGATATCGATATTCAGTAATGAATTGGCATATTCGCTTAGCATACTTAGCAATTAAAAAGTCGTTTAGTATAATCAATTTTTATTGAATCACACTTCTCTACATAGTATAAAAAGTCGCTTTCCGCGTCTGTCTGTCTGTAGGTTTATCCGATAACTCCTCCTAAACCACGCAACGGATTTTGATGCGGTTTTCACCATAAGCTAGATAATTTTTCGCTGAATATTTGTATATACTTTTTTTTTCTATTTTCCAAATTACACCCGTGCGAAGTCGGGGCGGGTCGCTAGTAATATGTAGTATGCAGTTATAAATGCCAAAGTTTGTGGGTAAGTATGTGAATGTGTTTGTTCCCAGTCAACTCCGTAATCGCGGCTTTACGGATTTCGATGAAATTTTGTATGGAGATAGTTTATACACTAGACATAGTCAAGTCTATTTTTATCCCCAAATTTTTTACTTTTCCTATGGTATAGCGGGTAAAACCGCTAAAATAAATAAATAGTAATAAATAAAATTATCCTACTTATGCTTAGTTCATCATCATCATCAGCCAGAAGACGTCCACTTCTGAACAAAGACCTCCTACCCTTAGAGCACCACACTGAACGACAATCTGCCATATGCATCCAACGATTACCCGCGCTTTTACAATGTCGTCGGTCCACCTAATGGTAGGCATAGTTCGCTGCATCTTCCGATTCGTGGTCGACATTCAAGAGCATCTGTTCCCCATCGGTTATCGGTTCTTCGAGCGATGAGGCCTGCCCATTGCCACATACAAACCCTGTCGGTGACTTTGGTTCTTCAGCAATTATTCTCGTTCCGGATTTTATCGCGCAAAAGAAACTCCGAGCATAACTATACTTATTTATTATTACCAACTCATACATACATACACATCAATACATAGGTAAGTTACAGACCAAGAGAGAAGAGTTACATGTTACATCTAACAATAAACTGCTGAGCAATTTACCAGATTTTGTAATGTTTGTTATCTGTAATTAAATTGTGTTGTAAAGTCATTTTATTAAAAACCCTGCATATGTAATGTATTGATTAGTACCTATAGTTTCAGAACGGACCGGACCGAACATAATTGAAAGGAAACACAATGAAAAGAACCTACGAGGTTATTTACAAAGTAGTAAAAAAAAAAACTGAGATTTACTCAGGAAGAAGCTCAAAGGAAAATGAGCAAAATGGTCTACATGCACAGCAGCGCCTTGTTAAAAATAGAGGTACTACGGCAGACTGTATGTACATTGCGATGTTTGTGTTCATTTTATGCGAGAGGCAGTGTGACTTGCGTTTTGTAAAAAAATATATATTATTTTTATTACAAAAATCGTGAAACAACCAATGGTATGGTAAGCGGGAACCGCCATCAATGGACAGGTGGCCATAGATGGCGGTCCATCTATGATTGTGGTACTGGTGAGATTTATTGTATTTTTATTTAAATTAACTTATTGTGTCTCAACTGTTCAACATACCTGCTCTCAACTTGAACGGCGTAAAAAAAATCTAGATAACCGTAGTAATTAAGCATGTAAGTGTGTTTATAAATTACCATTGTACATTTTTGACCAATCTCCTTTGGCTTTTCTTTCTTGTTTAAATAGTAGGAACAACATTACATCAGTTAGTAAGATTATAAATTACAATACATTATTACAATTATTTAAATTCAATTTATTGACGTGCATTAAAATAGTACTATCCAGCTATACTACCTAGCTTTAACTATATTATCGCTCGGGGCGTTTGCTATATCGTCTATAAAATCAAATTTCTTCACTTTAATGTTCTTAGCATTATAGCTATTGATATAGAACTTCATAAAGAGGACGAAGAAAGAAGATATGAGCGTAATACAGAAGTAATGGAAGTACGCTGGTATGGGACAAGGGGACAACTTCTGCTGGTAATGAAGATGTGACACGACTAGTATGAACTGCACCTGCAAGTAAAATAGCCTATTTATACAAAAAACGAAAACAAGCTTAGCAACTATAATTTTAACAAAAAAAAAAACATTTCAACCAAATACTTTGTAAAAAAACGCGCTATCGAGATTTTGTTGGCCCAGCCCGTGATTTACTTATAATAATAATTGAGGAGATTAATCATTTTCACTTCACCATATGATATATTCTAAATGCTAATCGTTGACTTGTTGATGAAAATACCAAAATCGCTATATGTAGGTATGCCTATCATATTTGAGGAGTTATTTGTTTTTTTTTTTTTTTCTTGTACCCTTGTGTTTCGTTTCTGAGATATTTAACATCAAAGACACAAAATTGCGTCGTTCCCCATCTATGAGTTCCAATATCCCAGAAACGTGACTCCTTAGGATACTAGTGTACGGAATTTTTTTGTTTCTTTTGATGTCATCTTTCTATTTATTATAGTTTTATCAGCGGCTGCAATCTTGGGATTTTTTCAATTGTAGGGATGCCACGAATGGTAGAATCCTTTAGACGTTACTTGTGCCATTTGCACGTGTATTTTTGTGTATATTTACTGCCGCTACCGCTGTCGCGACGTATTAGAACTAGTGACCGATTCGTCCCGTACCATGAGGTGCTTATTGCGATGATTGTTAGGTTCAGCCGACGACGCTGCGCGACCACGAACCGTATCGCAGTGCGATAATGTGTATGGTTGCGCAGCGTCGTCGGCTGAACCAATTCGCAATCGTCGTCGCAATTAACCAATGCCAAATAAATACTTGGACTATTCACATCGCGGGTCGAATGAGCCCAGTATTAGAAAAACCGTACGCATTTCATACCGCGGTGTGAAAGATCCAATTAATATAGAGCACTTGGGCGATTCACACCATGGTCCGAGCTAACGTAACGTAATGTAATATTTCCATCCGAAAACAAGTTCCCTCTTCCGATAAACATATTTTTAGGATTTATACTTACCAATTGAACTTTCGTGAGATGTTTCTTCCACCAAATGTATTTTGCATACTTCGGGCCTAGCGAAGCAATTCCGTAGTATGTGTACATCAGAACATGGACAAAACTGTTCAGCATTCCCACTACCTGCAAAAAATATTTTTTATTTTTATTGAAGTTACTAAATTATGTGTACATAGTTATTGGCCGCAATTCCACTGTGCACTCTTTAAACGCAATTAAGCTATCGCTGTATTTTACTAAATAGAAACAAGATAGAGAGGGCATGAATTATTATAGTGCTGTCAAATCAGTCAGATCTTAGTTCTCCATACAAAGTTAGACGAGACCGTAGCGGGTGCGAATTTAAAACAAGTTTTAAGTGTTGCTAGTGTACGTTTTTCTTCGCGGCTTTAATCGGTAAACTCGTTTGACAGAACTAAAATGCTTGCTAACTATTTCTTGTGTTTTTATTAGTAATAGACAGCAATAGCGCTAAGTTTGGCATAGCGGGAATCGACGCCAATGTAGATAGAAACCTTTATCACACAGTAAAATTAAAATGACAGCAAGTAATAATCTTAAAAAGTAATAAATAAATACTAGAAGAACGAACGTCAAAGAACCAAAGTCTCCGATATAGCAGAGTTTGCAAGCTGAAGTGGCAATGGGCAGGCCACATCACTCGAAAACTGATAACTGATGGGGAGGAAAGTTTCTTGAGTGGCGACCACGAACCGGAAGACGCAGCGTAGGCAGGCCTCGCACTAGGCGGACCGACGACATTGTGAAAGTCGCGGGTAACCGGTGGATCCAAGTGGCACGTTGTTCGTCGATGTGGCGCTCTAAGGAGGAGGCCTATGTTCAGCAGTAGACGTCTTTTGGCTGATGATGATGATGAATATTAAAAGAAAAAGAAAATACCCGACTGAACAATATAGCCTATGTCACTCTGGACGTAAAGAAGAATCGTCAAAATCGGTCAAGTCGTTTAAGTTACCGGAGGTATTATAGGAACACACAAACATACTTGCATATTTACATACTTACACACTTACATAGTTGCATAGTTACACACTTAGACAGTTACATACTTACACTCACATACACGCCAAAAACATTACTCTCCTTCTTGAGCAGTCGAGTAAAAAGGGCAAATTACAAACTAATGATACCAGTAGCGTTATGGCTAAAAGTGATCTCTTCCAGAAATCCATTGGATATAAAAATATGGCTTATGAGTAACTTTTCACCAGATATAATAAAATGTAACGTTAACAAAATACTGAATATAAATGTTCACCAAATTTAAACTTAATTTTAATGTGAAATTATACCCAAATATAAAGCAAATGATTCGAAATTGAAATTCGAATTGTTAACCCAAAAAATTGTAAATGACAACCCACATTTTAACCACAATTCAATTTAAAACGGCATCCAAATATTTGACATTCCGTTAACCTATGAAAGTAAATTACTCTAGATAAATCATTTTTTACCCAAATCAAAGCAAAGAACATTTATTTTTTTACTATGAAAACTGACGTGGTTTTAAAACATTTTGTTTTAATAAAACGGGGATACTCACGTTAAATTGAGTCGGTTATTCCGACTATAGTTTCGATCAAATCATAGAACACATGATTGTCAACGTTTACTTATAGGACCAACAATGAAATCGATTTAAAAAAAAACAGCTGTTCCATACATTTTGTCGAGTGTCATTGACATTTTTCTATGTAAAAGCTGATATTTTTTTCTCGGTTTCATGGTTAGTCCTATAGTAAAACTTGTTCATGGTGATGGATACTATACCTACCTACCTTTCGACTTACCTTGCCTTCCTACCTTACCTATCTTTTTTACCTTTGTACCTTTCGACTTCATACCCTTTCCTTATAACCCTGTAGAATATAATTTTATTCACAGAATTCTCTTTATTAACTTTGATTTTATTATTCGCTATCTCTGTTTTGTAACAAATGTACTACACATACTTTAAATTAGGTATTGAAGCCTAACTCCGATTGTTTTGACTTGTTATTTTTAAGATAGTTGTGTGGATAGGGCCCGTCCATTCTTTTTAGTTTGGTCGAAGCCCGCTGTGTTTGGGGGCGTGGGTTCGATTCCCATCTAGGACAAACATTTATGTGATGAATATTTGTGTTTGTTCTATGTCTGGGTGTTAATATCTATATAAGTATGTATTTAAAAATATCTATGTACGTATATCAGTCTCTGGCAGCCATATTACAAGCTTTGCTTAGTTTGGGGTCAGATGACCGTGTGTGCAATAATGTCCCAGATATTTATTTATTATTTATTTATTGATTGGTAAATAGATCGTTAGTGTAATTGATTTGAATTTCAGCTTACCACGAAATGGTCACAAGGATGGTGCATCAAATGTAACCATGTCCACGCCACCATGGTTACATGATGGTAAAGATGAAGGAACGTTACTTGATTGTCCTTCTTTCGAAGCACGAAGAAAATTGTGTCAAGAAGATCCAGATGTTTGGCTATGAAGTAAGGGTAGATTCCATCAATGACCTGTAAATATTTAAAAAAATAAAATATAGCAACAGTCGTTATATCCAAAGAGAATACAAATACTACATCATTATCAATGCATATACTATTAAAAATATAGAAAAAAAACTCTTTTTCTTATGTCACACAAATTTATGAATAAGATATATATAAAAATAAAAATAAAAATCGGGTTGGATAAAAAATTTAACTCGAGAACGGCTGGACCGATTTTTATGTTTGATTTGTTGAATTTATTTCCGCTCAGAATTCAATTCATTTATTCGGACCCTTGATTAATACAACACTTGGTAACGTCAAATACACAGTTTTAATCGGAAAAACATTAAAGGAATAAACCTACAAATATATTATTCGGTCGCGTTGTCAGTTCTAATATGCAGCTGTAAAGGGGCTTTGTCAAAATGTCCTTAATTATAATAAATTAGCTGTGACCCGCGACTTCGTTCGCGTGAACCTACAAAAAAAGTAGCCAATGTCCGTCTCCGACCCTTAAGCTATGTATGCAAAAATTCAGGTCGATCCGATCAGCCGTTTAGCCGCGATAACGCAACAAACACCCAGACAGAGAGACAGATGGATAGAGACAAAGTTTATAAAAAAAGAGAACATAAAAGAGCGACCAAGTTTTAAGCATTTATTTATAAATGCTAAATCATAAATAATATTAGTTAGGTTTAGGATTGACTAATACAGAAAGTAGAGATATAATAATTAACTATGTTGTTGCCAGGAATTTTTGTTTCAGGATTTTTTTCCTAGCATACATAATGCACTCGTATATATAAAGGGATGGCACCGTTAGAATATGAATAGCTTTGAATATCTCTCGTGGTGTCGTAGAATAGCAGAATAACTATTAAAACAAGATTTGTATGAAAAGCTTAGCGAGGCCGAGCTTGCGTCGCGTACGAAGTCGCGGGCATCAGCTAGTTATAAATAAACAGACAACAACACACTAACTTATAAGCACTATAATATATAATTAATTTAGTGTGCATATGAAGCCTAAACAAAAATGAGGTGTCACTCTAGCGTTGCCTGAAGACACCGTCAGGCGTTAGACGAGCAAAAACTGTTTTAGACTTTCAGGTCTGCCCTTGAATATGTCCTGAGGCTGATTTCTCCGAAATTATCCTGTGAGTACTAATAAAAATATTGCAAACAACCGCGAAAGTTTGAAACAACGTTTGTTCATAAAACGCCTGACGGTGTCTTCAGGCAAAAGTACTGTTCTAAAATATCCTCGAAAATGTAAATGAAAATGTACCTCGGCTATCCGAACACTCAAAATTGTATTATTTACCTCCTGCATGTCAGCTCCTCGAGGACATCTGGTGGAGATCACGTTGTAGTAATAGGTGTATCGTAAATACTGGAAGAGAAATAATGGCTGTCTCGCTACAAAAAAACTTGAGGAATTATACTGACCCCCGAATACTGAAACGTTCGTTAACTTTGACAACAGATTAATTTTAATACTGCCTTTGTTTGGCACTAAGCAAATGACAAAGGCAGCAATAGACTTAATCTGTCGTCAAAGTTAACAAGCGTTTCAGTATTCGGGGGTAAGAGTGCTAATGAATGTCCGTAGAAAGATGTGTTACACGATTGTCGTACTGATAAGGACGTAAGATGTCGCTAGCATGATCGTCACAATTTCTGCTTTACTTGAAATAGAAACCCAAGCTAACTCATTCGTAATGGTACGGAGAAAAAACGCGACTCTTTATGAATATTTTTGCATTGTTAATATCAGTAAAACTAATAATTTTATATTATAGTTCCAAAACTCGTTAGGTTCTCAAAAACTCGTTGGCGTTGAAAACATTAGTGTTGGAAACATATTTTCATTAGGCACCCGGGCGCTCGGACGGGGCGCTGTGACACAACCAACAATTTAAAATGTTTGGCGCTTTATGGAACGAAATGCAACAAGCGCCCGCCGCTGTTCTATAGAGTTCTTTTACTTGTAGTCAAGGTGTTGAAGTAGGTATGAAATATTAATGAAAAAAGCCGATCGCAATCTGCAAAACGAATAGTATAATACTCACAATAAAAACCAGAAAAACAGAGAAGGCGACTTGGAAAGCATTGTACACCAACAGCACATTTTTGAGTTGAAATGGAGGCCGGGACTTCATATAAAATGGCAGGATTCTTCTAACAAGAAGCAAATATATCGAGATGACCAGCGAGAGTCCTGAGAGCGTCTCTGGTAAACGCCATGCCTGGTTAGGCCCTAGAAAAAAAAAAACAGAATAATTAAGGGCATGAAACCGATTTTAGTTCTTTCTCGCACCATCGTCACGTCGTCTACAGCAAGAAAATGTCTGCTGTTGAAAAAAAGCGCCACACTGAACCATCTGAAGTTGTTAATCGTTGTAAAGTAGCTAAATGTTGTTTGTATTTATTTTCTAGCTTAATTATCTTTATTTTTATTAATTAAGGTTTTTTTTTCATAATTTTTTTTAACAGCCTTATTTTTGCTGTCCAAGGTTGTATTTATAATGTTTACCCATCCCACAGATTAATGTATACTTATTTTGTGATTATTTAAGTTTTTTTTTTTTTTTCTCCCCTGCAACACAGGATAACCTAGTTCAGGCACAGGTAGTCCTTAATAAGACTGTGTATTGTATTTTTATCTTGTGCAAAAATATTTGAATAAATAATAATTATTATTATAGTGTTGTTGCCATAATCTCTACGCTTGCCAGGTGGCGCAGAACGCTTATCTACTAAGAGGGCCTTGCTGCTCATCTTCCGGTGGTTCTGGTTTTCCTCGTAGCTCGTAGTTAGGACATGGGTCCTCGCGCTCGGGTCATGGGCCCTCGCTCTCGGATCCTGGGTCTTTCGCTTATGCATGCAATATATCTAAGAAAATTCATTTACCAAAGGTGATATTGTTTGAACATTTTTGCAAAATTTTATTTATAATTGACCGAGCGGAGCGAAGGTTTCAAAGTTTACTGGGACAAATCAGTATTTGTATGTATGTTTGTGTGTATAATTGTCCGATGATAACTTGCGAACCGTTGATCCGATCTTCATTAAATTTTGTAGGCAAGTAGTTCATTTCAATACAATTTTTAAGTTCGAATATGAGCTGATTCGGTCCAGGGGCTATGAAGATATAGGGGTCGCGAGGTCTCAGTTCGCCGCGAACTACTAGTAATTTGTAAGCTAAGAAGTGTTTGCCATCCTCGACCACACTTACTTAAAACCAGTTGAGTTTGTGGTAAAACGTCTAGCTTGTCGAAAGAAAAAAACTGTTTCACGTTCCCAACGTTTCACATAATCCAATTATTTATTAAAGTACCCAATTTGTTATGATAGAACAAAACAAACTTACGATATTGTTGAAATATTTCGCTGTCAACACCAACATCTTCGTAAACAGCTTCCATTTTCTTTCAATTGATCACTAAAATATTAACAAAATCATTTCACTTGTTAGTTTCACTACACTCTGAATGAGAATGCATGTCTATATGCATAGATCTATGCTATAAGTAAGACGTAACTTAGAAACGTTTATTCGTTGTGGTAGATTACACAATCCCTGGATAAATATTTCCGGACAAAAGACAATATATTTATTTGTCACAAAAACAAAACAAAAAAAAACAAGTTAAAAGTAAATACATAAAAAAATAAAACATACTTAATATACCTACAATTTTTGTTTTATTTTTGTCACAAACCGGCCCTACCTCAGCATGATGGTCAAGTCAAAAGGTCTCAAAATTATTATTGAGTAAGAAGAGAAAAAAACATTAAGTACAGAATAGTTTTTTTTTTTACTACTAGACCTACCACACTCCCGCAAATACCTGACTTGTCTGATATCTGTGTTCCTCCCCTTCCAATTAATCATCACCATCATCATATAATAAATAAATTATTTTATCTCTATTTCTATATATTATTATTATATTTATTTCTATTTTTAATATTTTTTTATATTTATTTTATCTCGTTGGTCATTTATTAGTATAATAAATTCAAATTTTTACAAAATTAACATTCAATTAATAAGGGACCGCAGATGCCTGTGTTTAACCTAGCATATAACCGAAATATAACCGTTATATGCATTTAACCGAAAATAAGTTTAGACATCACTCTAATATTATAAATCCGATAGTTTGTATGTAAGTGAGTAAGTATGTATGTGTGTTTGTTCCCGTTCAACTCTGTAACGGCTGAACGGATTTGGATGAAATTGGGTTTTGGAGGTAGCTTATACCCTGCTAGTACTAAAAAAATTAATTAAACTAACTAAGAAAACTGACGTGGTTTTGAAACAAGCCGCGGGGCGCATCTAGTATAATATAAAGTGGTCAAGCGTGTCTTTTTGCGTTGTGTCTATAGCTTTCATCACTTTATTGAAGCATGACTTGGACTGGACATCGAGTGACTGAAAATGTTGACTTAGGCGACGTCTGAGACTTCTTTTTAATATGAAATACTATGCTATACTTGAAAAATTACAAAACTTGTCACTGCACTACGTGTGAAGCCAAAAAAAAAAAAAACATTTTTGCCTTCAAATATAAATTTCATCATTCGGAATGAATGATCGGATTTTAGGAAACATAATTTGTAAAATTAATGAAGCAAGATGTACAATTTAATTGTCTGATATAAATTGCATTACCGGCCCAAGGTACGGAACTTTAAACAATAATAATCATTGGTAGTGAAACTCGGTCCTAGTCTAATTATTTGAATTGATTATTCGTTTTTTGGCTTTGTATTCAAACATCGCTCCTAATACATTAAAACAATGTTGATTTCTTCCGGTTTTGTCGGACATTGCTCTATTATTTTGGTTTGATAATCCCACAACCCACTATTTGCTATATTGAGAAAAGGCCTGATATGCATTTAGATCCACATTAATATATATCATTTTATCCTCGGTGACGAGACGAGCAAGTCGCTCACCTGATGTTAAGCGTCACGCTTGCCCATAACAGTTCAGTGTCACTCAGAATTTTGAACTTCAACAGTTCAAAACTATGCGCGGCAATGCACTGCGCTCGTCACCCTGAGATGTTAGATGTAAAATCTCTTTATGCCCAGTAATTACACTGGAAAATCTCTTCAATCCGGAACACAGTAATGCTTGCACACTACTGCTTGGCGGTTGAATAACTGGCAAAGGTGTGGTAGTTCCCCAGGCGGACTCTGCAAGAGAGCCCTACCACTACAAAAAAACGCTACGCTACGCTGTTATTTTGGCTTTGTTGACCGTGTCTATAATAGCCGTGCATAGATAACACCGCCGTCTTGTCCATACAAAAAGCGTAGTCTGATACCACAGATCACACCCTAGATTCTGCATTCAGGACGCTCGAAGCGCACCACACATCAGTCTAAATACACTTACAAAAATTACTCTGGTTGGTTGTTAGGCGCGAGTAGGCGTAAACTTGAGATGGCCAAGGAGAACCCTTGGTCGCACTCCCCGCGACCCGCGCCCTCCTCAAACATTGGTGACTTTTTGTAGGAACAACGAATCTAGTAATGTGGTATCTAGTGTGATCTGTGTAACCGACATAGCTTTGACTAGCTAGCTAGAGACCAACCCAGGAATCTCGAAAAGAAAATTAGATGTCCCATATAAATTTCGTTGTCGTCATTAATTTTGTTTTTTTCACGACTTCGGGCTTGGACCCCCAGTTGGAGGAAGGAATGAAGGATGTTAAACGTCCGGGACATACTGGAACTTATCGACCCTTACCGTGATATCCTTAGTAACGCTATTAAAACAAAACACACGAATGCAAATTTTAGCTTATGTCATTCCGTTGGGAGGTATCCACCGACAACTCATTCATCAAATTCGGTCAAGCCGTTTATGCGTTCATACTTATATATACTTACATACACCCCAAAAACAATACCCTCCTTCTTGGGCAGTTCAATAAAAAGTACTTATCTCTCCTAGTGAAATTATAATAGCAAAGACATCACAGGCAATACAACTGTGCGATAACCAAAGGGGCGCTATATTTTTTATTATTTTTTTAGTTAGTCTACACTACTATTGTTATTTTCGGACGAACAATATGCAAATAGATTTAACTAGTAGTTCGCGCCGAACTGAGGCCTCGCGACCCCTATATCTTCACAAACCCTGGACCGATTCAGTTCTTCGAACTTAAAAATTGTATTGAAATGCACTACTTACCTTTAAAATTTTCATGACGACGATACGATGATATCTAACGGTTCTTAAGTTATCATCGGACAGATATACACACAAACATACAAACATACATACAAATGCCAATTTGTCACAGTAAACTCTGAGACCTTCGCTTCGCTCGGTCAATTATTTTCTCTTATAAGAGGGAAATGGACAAAGTTATCATCATTATTGAGTAACATAAATTTGAAGTTTGGAGGTCAATAGGCAAAATTTGTTACGATCCTATACTGCTTTCTTTATATTATGATGATAGCTTAGTGGAGTCCAATCTTTGAAGTCATCCAGCCTCTTCCGTCTTGGGCGTCCTAAGGCCAAAAAAAAAAAAAAAAACATTTCTAGCACAAAATTCTCCATATTATACAGGGTGGCCCATCGGCCCGAAAAAGGCTTATAATACTAGGCTTATAGGCTTCTCATCATTATGATCAACTTATACTTATACCAACCCTGAAATAGGAAAAAAAAAATCCGTTCCATACATTTTGTCGAGTGTCATTGACATTTTTCTATGGAACAGCCGAATTAGATAAGACGTATCCTGACTCTTATGAGGACTTGTGTATCGCAGAGTTGACACACAAATATACTCAACATGCAACAGAACTCACACACATTATTTTTTACTCTATTTTCTTTGTGCAGACCTATATAATTTATGTATACATAATATAATTATGTTCGTTATGTAATTGTGTTTATTATATTTTTTTTTTTATTATTTATTCGACTTTAATGAAGTCCGTATGTTCTGTTTGTTTTTTTCTAAATATACCTATTTTATTGTAATGTATTGTACTTTTGGGAAGACACTGCCTGCTGCAACACAGCTAACGCTAAAGCAGCAGGCAGTGTTACTAAATTACCTAAAATATAATATACAGGGTTATACGGAAAAGGTATGCTAGGCCGAAAAGGCCTCATAGTTCTCATCATTACGAACAACTTTTACTATGGAACAGCTGATTTTTTTCCCCTCGATTTCAGGGTTGGTCAGGTTGGTAGTAAAAGTTGTTCGTCACGATGAGTACCACGAGGCCTTTTTGGCTTAGCATACCCTTTCCTTATAACCCTGTATAATAAACCCAAAATAATGTATCAATAAAATGCTTTGTATTTTTGTATCATCAGCAAGTGTGTAAGTAAGTAATAAACTTATTACTTACTTACTTACTTACTTGTACCAATTGCAACAAATATTTAATATTGCATTGAAAGCGATTGTTGACATTTGCCTCCCTATCGATTAAGTGCCCATAGAATAGTCAGTTTCATCATGACACCTTGACCAGCGGGTGACAAAGGATTGCTCATACGTAGTTTAATTTCATCTCGTGTTTGATGTAATATCATCAACTGTAAATGCGAAGTTTTTATGTAAGTGTTTTATAGTACATGCTTTAGTGCACAGATGTGTGCTTGTATTGATCAAAATAAGAATAGAGTGTAGCGCCGTATCGTCCATACAAAAAGCGTAGTTTGAAATGTTATCCGATTTCGATGATGTTTTTTTTTATATGTTATCTACAACGTGTAAATCTATGTATATTTGATATTTTTTAAATTTCGCAAATATATTTTTTTAAAGTATCTTTTTTTTGACGACGAAAATACCTCGAAGATTGGTTTAGTAGTAGTATAGTTATAAGAATAACATATTTTTTTATTTGAAAAAAACAATACATACCCCCGAATATTGAAACGCTCGTTAACTTTGACAACAGATTAATTCTAATGCTGCCTTTGTCTGGCACTAAGCATATGACAAAGGCAGCAACAAACTTAATCTGTCGTCAAAATTAACAAACGTTTCAGTATTCGGGAGATAGCGGCATATATTATGGTTTATTCAAGCCATTGATATTAAAAACAAAAGATTTTGTTAGGATTTAGGGGTGATAACAGACTACCCCCGAAACGTTAGTTTCATCAAAAAGTTAGGAAAATTCACTCTCTCTCTCTTTTGCTCGCACGAGAAACAGAGCGACAGCAATACAATTTTAAATGTTGAATGCGCCAAAACCTCACGGAAGGCTGATTTAAACTTTCTTGGCTATTCGGTTTAAATGGCCAAGCGAAGCGGCGGTCTCAGTCTACTGGTACAAGGATGTTTGTAATTTTTTCCTACGATAACTTGCGTACCATTAAACCGATCTTCTTGAAATTCTGTAAGGGAAGAAGTTCATATCAATACTATTTTTTGGCTCGAATATTAGCAGAATCACTCTAGGGGTTGTAGAGTCAAACGGGTCGCAAGGTGTCAGTTTCTTGAAAGTTGATCTTGAAGTACTAGGTTCCTAGGAAGAAACTAAGGAATAAATCAAGATTTGTAGACATCTATATCGTACATACATAAGCACAGGTACACACAGTGTCTGAAGCACAGTATTTTTTTTGTATCTTTCTATTTTCAGTGATCTCAAAACAAGGATCTTTGACCAGGGTGTGTCGCCAATGAAGAAAAATGGAACTGAGACGTTGTCCTTAACTGCTAGTCTTTTGAAGAAAGTCAAAGTCACACAGCGGGCAATTGAGAGAGCTTGGAGATGCTTGGAGTCTGTTAAACATAAAAAAAGTTTTCGTTCTTTAAAAGTTGAATGGATTTTTGAGGTTCGGTGTGGAGGAAAGTTGCACTTCATGTACAGATAGTGGATAAATACTTTTGATCACTAACCCCCGAATACTGAAACGTTTGTTAACTTTGACAACAGATTAATTCTAATACTGCCTTTGTTTGACACTAAGCAAATAACAAAGACAGCAATAGACTTAATCTGTCGTCAAATTTAACAAACGTTTCAGTATTCGGGGGTAAAAATCACAGACAAAACCCCGCGGGCGCAGCAAGAATTGTTATAAATCGAAGGATTTCGACAGCTCGGGTGTCGAGCTGGCCCGTCTAAGCCGGAATCAGGCCCTTTGATGCATGCCTTGCCATCTCCTCATATGGGCACGCTCCTTGACGATGACTCCCTTTGGTAGCTGTGGGCCTTCGACTCGGGTGCGCAGCGTGCGAACCTCACGTCTGCGTTTGTGGTACAAGGGTCGACACAAACGGTCATAATGGCTTAAGCTGCATTAAGTGTGCGGGGCGGTGGCCTCGGCATCACGCAATAAGCGAAATTATCAGGCGAGCCCTAGTCTAAGCGGATGTGCCTTGTGTGCTGGAGCCTCCTGGTCGCGGTCAGATAGCAAACGACCTGACGGCCTCACGTTCATTCTTTGGTATAGGGGGCGGTGCCTAATTTGGGATGCTAAATGTGTGAGCACTTTCGCTACCTGCCACCTCGCCGCTACCCGGCAGACGGCTGGCGCAGGAACGAAGGCGGCCGCCAAAGGCAAACGTCTCAAATACGCAAGCCTTGAATCAGCGTACGGGTTCATGCCGTTTGCCGTCGATACGGCGGGATCGTGGGGCTCCGACGCCAGGAAGTTCGTGGCCGATCTAGGGCTTCGCTTCAGGGTAAGGGGGCGGGATCCTCGATCGGGTCATTTTCTTACCCTACACATCTCGCTGGCCATCCAGAGCGGTAACGCTGCCAGTTTGATGGGGACGTTTGGTAGGGGGGCTGATTTTGACGGACATTTGTAGGTATAATTAGACATTTGTGTTTTGTTTTATTTGTGAATGTGCTTTTATAATTATATAAAATTGATTGATTGTAATTTTTTCGTAATCGAAGGATAGATTAGATATACCCGTATAGATATTGCAAAAACATAGAGCAGTAGGGCGTATTCATATTTGACAGACATGTGCGAAATTTCGATGCAAATTAAAATGGATAAAACTTATGAAATGTTGCTGATGGGTGTCAGATTCAAGGACCTTTGTTCAAGTTAAAGTTGCTGTTTACAACAAAAAAAAAATACAAAATAAAATTCTTTTATTTACATCATAATTTCTAAATATTCTGAAAACTGTAACCATTATGTATTATGTGGCATTGTATACTTAAATAAATAAATAAATACTTTTATTTTCAAATGCACCCTCTATTTTATTTTATAAGCTCAAGGGTTCGTGTCCAAATGGGACTTTTCGGTGGGTAATTATTTGATTACTTCACACCGTGGCATAGCAGGACTGTGGCATACAGGGGCCAACCCCAACATTGAAAATACCATCGGTACGAACCCCAGTGTACGTCAATTGTAGCGTAAAAAACAATGCATAATAAACGTAGTACAACTGTTAAAACTTAAATCATTTTTTTTATTAATAAATAATTTATTATGTAAATATTTAATGCATTTTTTTGAGTGGGCATTACCTATCAAGACAATACAAAATTTTAATCTGCTCCAAGGATCTATCTTGCTCAAAGTCATTGAGCAGTAACTAATATTTAGCAACCAGTCCAGACAGCTCGAATATGTAGCCATTGCGTCAAGACTGTTACAGCTATACTATTTTTTATACATTACTAAATAACTTTTCATATGAATAGGACAATGTGCAATGTGCGCCAGTGATATGCAAGTGTGCCAGCTAAAGGTATGTGTGTTCCCGGCTTATTTATTGGCGATGTGCAATGATTGCGTGTTTTTTTGTAGGGGTGCGCAGATTTAGGTTGGAAAATCTTTCTTAACTATACACAACTGGTGCGTAACCTCTGACTACATTTGTTCCAGTTTCACCAAAGACATTAGGGCAGTAACAAGATAAACACAATTTGTTTCGTAGCTCACTGATAATGACCAGATTCGATCAGGTATTTTCTGGCTGATGTACACGATTTCTTACAAAATCTTCTCTACTTTTCATGTCGTGACAAATGAGACAAACGTATACATAATCGTAGCCATATCTTGTTCTTGCATAACAAAAAGATTTTGTCGCGGTGCGCATGCTAGCCCTGCTGGTGTGGCTGCGCGGTATGGAGCTCGACCTTTGACCTTGCAGGTGCAAGTGACCCGCACTGGGCCGGCATGGTGGATATGGCCCAACCACCCTTCGAGGAGAGGCTGATATCTCAGGAGTGGGATGTTTAAAAAAAACTGAACCAACAAGGTGATGAGACTGTAAGCACATCTGATAAGCGTCACGCCGTGCCCATCTATTTATTCATTTGTCGGTTCGGAATAAATTGCAATCTATATATATAAAAATGAACGCCTATTTTTCCTGGTCACGCTATAACTTGAGAAAGGCTGGACCGATTTTGATGATTTCTTTTTTGTTGTGTTCGTAATTGTGAGGACAATTGTTATGAAGAGTTCAGCGAGGCCGAAGACCTAGCTTCGCGGGCATCAGCAGTAGATCATAAACGAACTTCGCGATGCGATAGACCTATATAGAGATTTTAGACTTGTTAGCTCAGGACTCGGGACACAGTGACAATACCCATTTCTTCCTCTATTTAAATGCATTAAAAATATGTAAAGATCATATTTTATTAACAGAACATTTTATTAGTTTAATATAACAACATTATTATTATAAATGCGAAAGTTTGCAATCCAACTCTGTTATATACGGCTGAATGGATTTATTTATATATTATGGATTGGATTGATTGATTATTAATATTATTTATCGTTACTAATATTATAAATTCGAAACGTTGTCTCTCTGTCTATCTGCCTTTCTGTCTCTCTGTCTCTCTGCTTCTCTGTTTGGGTGTTTGTCGCGTTGTCATGGCTAAACGGCTGAACGGATCGTGCTGAATTTTTGCATGTAGCTTATGGGTCGGAGACGGACATAGGCGACTTTTTGTAGAGCCACGCGAACTAAGTCGCGGGTAGCAGGTAGAAATGTATAATTATATTATACCCTAGCTTGATATCCTGAATTAACAAACAGGCTATGTTTTATCCCTGAAAATATACGGTTCCTTAGGCCTTAGCTGGTGAACCGCCAGGGCTCACCTAATTATAAGTTTAATATAATATCAGATGTATGTCCGAAAATTTTCCTAAACCCATCGAAAAGCTCGAACGCCCTTGCACCGTACAGTCACTGCAGCGAGTATTAAGACACAGGGTTGTGCAATGCCCGCGCCGGCGCGGGCGCCGCTCTCAGTACGCGACCAGCGCCCGCCCGATTTGTGCCACTCCTGCGCAGTGACCTCCACACGGCCTTCAGGTGAGTGGCCTTGACCTTAACGCTTACGCACACAGCCTTGAGTTACCACCCGCACACTATAAAATCGCAAGACTTCGGTGATGCCTTATTAAATAAAAATTTAATAATTAGTAGAAAAAAATATAAGCGATTTTAATGTAATAGTAAAGCCCCTGAAGCTGTTAAATTTTCTTCTGCACACCAACCCCTCATCCTGCCTTTTATGATATAAAACAAATAGTGCCATCTTTTATTTTTTATTTATTAACAAATAAGATAAAAAAAAAGAAACAAATCCTCTCAATTTTTCAATCCATAAATTTTGTTAGAAATCACCCTATCCCTATCAAATGACCCTATTATAAATATATAATAGGGTCATTTGATTATATGTTATTTTATTATTATATATATTTTTTATTTTATATATAATATTATATATAATTTTCTGCCTCGCTTGATGTTAGAGAAAAATTGTGCCATATTTAAGAAAAATAGAGAAGAAATCCCGCAATAATGTTATTTGTATATTTATAAGCCTGCATTAATTACATGGTCACAATGAAATACCAAACTCATAATCTCTTCATATAAAAATGAATCGTCATACGTTAGTCTGGATTAGTCCCATCTGGTCCGGTGGGCCAGGGGCAGGTGGGAAAAAAAGGGTCGATGGAACTTTTTTTGTTTCATCGGCCCCGATGGCACACGCTCTCCTAAACGGCTTGCCCGATTTTGATGATTTCTTTTTTGTTGTTTTCGTAATTGTCAGGACAAAGTTTGTATTGAGATTTAGCGAGGTCGGTGGCCAAGATTCATCGCGTACGAAGTAGCGGGCATCAGCTAGTTGACAATAAAAAGTACAAAATTAAAGGCACCAAAAAAAAAACATAAAACACTAACAAAGACACAATACAAAACAATAAACACATTTTTTTTTTCTTGCTAAGTGTTACAAAAGATCCTTGGCGGAAAACACTGGACACAGCTCGGTCGAGGTTCTAATGTGTTTTTGTGCAATTTAGGCATACATATTGGTTTATGTCACGTATCAGCGGCACAATACCAATGTTTAAGTACTTATTAAAATTAAAAGTGATATACCTAACAATTAACACTTAATTATGCCATTACATAATTATAAAGTTTTATAAAGTAGATAGAATATAGATAGATAAACTCTTTGTTGTTCACACCAAATTGTAAATAGGACAGAGGGAAAAAAAAAACTAGTGTCGGCCTTATCGATGAAAGAGATCTCTTCCAGGCAACCTTGGGATGGAGAGGATCATAGAAGATGTAAAAGACGGGATGTGCAATAATGAAGATCATGTGACGTGACAATTGTACTCAATACTACACTAAATACTCGTATAGACATATTACAAACTTATAGTAATACATACTAATACATAAATAACTTTTGATATGTAACTAAATGCAAACGATTCACCATAAAAAGACCCATAACCACACACTTTCGCACGCAGATGAAAAGAGATGTCTGGAGCGAGTGATTTTCAAAAAATCAGATAGTAACAGTTGCTAATTACAATTAAACCTGGAAATCAATCAAAATTCTGTGCGGTGCTATCCCAGATATTACGATTACCTCACTGTTACACTAATAATCATTCAAATATGTAAACATGTACATATGTGTGTGTGTGTGTATGTATGTGTGTTTACATACATATGTATGTATGTAAACACTAGTTCGAAGCAATAGCGAAAAATGTTACACACATTTTTCGCAATGTTTTTTCAATGTTTTTGGTTCATAGAGAAAATGTTATGGACTCGTATTTTGTTTGTTTCTTAAACCTGTTAAACTTGGTCTAGATTTATTGAGAAATTATTGATCGCCTCTTAGACTCAAGGCTACATACTAGTTACTCGCAAACCAATAAATGGGTAAGTTCAACGACCTATTGTACATTTGATCCAAAAATGCTGATTCTTGGAGACTTTTACTGGACACTAAATTATTGCTTCGATATATTATGATAGACAGTGCAAAATATGCCTATTTGTTCGTTACATCTAAAGATCTGTTATTATTTTAGAAAGAAAACCAAAAAAAACAGCAAAAGGCAGCCTATGTCATTCCGGACTAAAACAGGAATCCAACAAACTAGAGGTAAGCACAGTTTTAGACTTTCGTGGTTGTTTACAACATTACTATTAGTACTCACGGGATATTTACCACGGTTATTGTTTTTGTTGAGTTCCCGATATTTCGGCACAGTTGACCCGTGCAACCCGTGCGTGGTAGTTTCAGTCTACCCGTGAACATGGCGCATGCAACTGTGCCGAAATATCGGGAACTCAACAAAAACAATAACCGTGGTAAATCACCCGTGAGTACTAATAGTAAACTAGAGGTATTAAAGGAAAACACAAACAAACATACACATACTTACAAACTTGCATACTTACACCCTAAAAATATAGCCCATTATTTGGCAGTCGGGTAAGAAATGGTACAACCCCAAAACCATGTACCACCTGACAAGATCGGGTTAGCAGCTCCCAACATAGTTTTTCCGGACTACCGTGTAAGCGAAATCTGTACACAAAAAACACAAACGTAATCATCAAAAGTTTAAAATACATGAAACGCTTGTTGCAATTTCAAGATAATATTACACTCCTTAACAGTACAGCAAAACGCTGTTTTTGATCTGTTACAACATTATGACTTTTGGTAATAATGATCAGGTAGTTTCAACAGTGAAAGGTGTAGAGTAATTTTTAGATCTTAGAATGTAGAGCTAGTTAGAAGATTTTAAATTTTAGTGCAACTATAGCAACTATTAACCTTGCACCCGGGGTCTTAGAATACGGCTTCGGTATCTCCAGCCTATCGTAAGAGCTAATTGAAACGGGGAAATTTGGAGTCATGGTCTGGTTTGGGGATTGACCTCCCATTTAAGCGAACTCAGGGAAAACAAAGGCGCGGTGTGGCTCACGTTCCAGAAGATAATCAAGGCAGTTTTAATAGATATAATTCTTAGTAACTTATATAAATATAATATAAAACTTAGTAGGATTTAACACAGTAACTCGGTTGCGCCCTAATGCAAAGATTTTGTAGGCAAGTAATTCATTTCAATACAATTTTTAAGTTCGAATATGAGCGGTTCAGGGGTTGTGAAGATATAGAGATCCCGAGGTTTTAGTTCGGCGCGAACTACTAGTTTTATTCTAGTCTATTAGGGTCCATTTTAGGGTCCATTTTAACCCTCTAGAAAGGAAATTTCGCAAAATCCGTTCTTTTTCACTATTTGAAGTATACTGGGTTTAAATTTACCGTCTCTATCTTAAGCGGTTTGGTCTGTGCATTGATTCCTAGAAAAAGGCTTCTTAAAATAAAATTGTTAGGGATATAGATAGATTTTAAGTTTTTCGAATTCAGAATTCAACGGTTTTAGAATAGAGACTGGTTTGGTCATAATTTGCTAATGAAAACTGCTAAACAGTTGGTTTGCGGTTAGCCCTAACGTGTAAATTAAGGGCACAGTCTTCTGCAATGCGGCATACTATAAGCATAACACTTTTGCGCTGTGACGAAATTATAATTATTATGAAAAAACTCTGCTTTGATTTCGAAAAACCTAATCATTTCTTTACCAAATTTTGAAAACAAAACTTTCGTACGTGTTCGATAGCAAATTGTTTGAAAAGTGGAACAGAGGGCGTAAATAGACACAAAATTCCATACATTGTGCTCATTGTACAGGCTCAAATCCCAACTACAGCCAAAGCTGCCTGTGAAGGAAAACATCGGGAGGCAACCATAGCATGATGGTGGCATAGGATGGTGGTGGAACTTTTTCGTCCTCGGCTGGCTACCACCAGCCACCACCATAGCTGGTAGTTAGCTACAACCTCTCAGGCAGCTTCCTTACATTCTACTTAATAACTGTTCTGCCGTGCTATATAATACTATACAATAATACATATAATACATAATAATACATATTCTAAATCACGAAGTCTTCGTGATTCAGAATATGTATTTAACTCAATTTTGAAAAAAAACTTAGATGTGATTATTTACGGAGGAAAACTGTTATCACCTTCTAAATCATATCAAAATCTTTTGTTTTTGGTGACAATGGCTTGGATAAATAATAAACTACACGTTTTGTTATTAAAAAAAATAATTTTGGTATTCTAATAAAAACTAATTTTCTTCGTCGTAATTACTGCGCGAAAAATTCGTCACTTTGGGTGCCAATAATTACGAAGATTCAGCTATAATTCTAAACAATCAAACCCATAAGCAAAAGTTTTTCACGATGTAGATAACATATTACAAAATCATCGAATAAGGATAACGTTCAGAGGTGGGAAACCGTTGGCGCATTTTGTAGGGGCAAGTAGGCGGTATACTTTTATTTCAAAACTCGTTAGTTTATTTGCGTTTTTTTTCTTAAATCTTTACTATTCTATATTTTAATTTTTATACAATACAGCAATAAAAAAAATACAAATTTTAACTAATCTAACCTACCTAACGAACACGCCGTCAAGTTCGCCACCGTGCGGCGGGTACCCAGAACACTGGCAGCATTTCCCCGTTGAATAATTATACTCAAATTTTGGGAAAGTATGCGCCAGCTCCAGAGCTGGAGCATACTTTAACATACTCCCCCGAGACGGGGACCAGCCTCTTCGACAATTCCTTACAATTATTTTTTTAATTTACAGCTTACGCAACAAATTCATATTGTGCGCTGATTGTACTGTGATTTGCCTTTTGTGATAATGTGAGCAGGTGTGATAGTGAAAAGGTAAACCAGATAGTCCATAGTCCACAGCCTAACTGCTAAAGTAGGAAAAGTCGACATTCCATAAAATATCCGGTCGTCCAACGCTGCGGTTTCGCAAGCTGTGGCGCAAGCATGGACACCGGTCGCAGCCTGAAGGTTATCCTACAATATTTGCTTTTATATTTTGTAATTGAGTAGTGATAATTGGAGATCTAAATAGTGTTTAGGATCGTACTTCTTCACGCCACGAAATCATTCAAAACTGGTCCCAAAAATATTACTTTCTGATTGACAAAATGGACTTCGCATTCGAAATGGATTCGCGGCCAATAACGCGCCGATGCGATATAAATTTTTACCCCACTGCCCAAGAAGGAGTAATGTTTGTAAGTATGTATGTTTGTTTGTTCCTATATTACCTCTTGCTCGGCTTGACCGATTTTGACGAGTGTTTTGTCGTTGCATTCTTCTTTATGTCCGTAGAGTCATAGGCTACATTTTGCAGACGGGTTTTTGTTTGTGTTAATTTATTTTTTGTCAAATTTTAAAGAATAATAATTATTTTAAAGAAAAAAAAACTTTCACTTAGAAAGTAGGTGGCGACAAATAAAAATCACAACCAAATAAAAAAAAACTATGGGTGTAATAAAAGAAATGATGTTTTTCTTCATTGTCTATTTAATATTGTCTATTATGATATTTCATTTTTTTATTTTTAACTCATTACATTAAAATTAAAACAGCTATGTTGTTGTAGGCAGGATAAACAATTAAACAACGTGTCAACACACAATTAATATATGAAGGCGCGCCGACGCCAATTTTAAATTTGTGAACGTCAAGAGTGGCCTGTCACTGTCAGAGCCACTCTAGCGAAGCGTCGCGTCTATGGGAGCGGGGCGGCCATCTTCAGAAACACACTTTTGATCGAGGAGTCGCCAGCGCACCGTATCTGTGACGAATCGCTATTCATCGCGCCAATTACAGTGATTTTACAACGAATAAGACTTGAATTTGGAACAGAAGACAATTAAACAACTGATAGACGATTTATTTTATGTTACGAAGAATTATAATAATTTGAGAGCACAAAACAGAGTAGTTGTTCGTTTTGTTTCACCGCATCACGTCCACGCCCTAGGATGAATATTCTGATGAACGGCCCGCCTACTACCCACATGCGCCTTCATATATATTTATATATACGGCATGTCCTTGGCTACGCTAAGCCAGTAGTAAAACAAAGTAAATTAAAATAACTTTAAGAGCATGTCCGGCCAGGCTTAGTAGAGTTCCGTAGGCGCGTAGGACGTTTGAATTATCAGTTTTTTCCGCTTATTTCAAAATGTTATTATTAGATGTTGTCCGAAATAACTTTAAAAGAAAGTTTTTATTAAGATCTATCATCATGAAAGTTTCTGAGATGCATAGTTTAGAAATGGCAGGGGGTCGAGGGACGACCACGACATTGCAAGCATCTTTGTCGGTCCATGTCTCGCAAGCGGCACGTCTGAAAAAATGGTGTAAGAAACCTTAACTTCATTTTAAAGACCTATTCAGTGACACTCCATATGATGGGATACAGCAAAATTTTCTTGACATGTATGGGAGCTACCCTTATTGTATAAAAAAAAAGTATTTTTATTTTTGGAAACTGGAGGAAAATTTCATGCATATAATTTTATATACGTTTATAAATATAGAATTTATAAGGCTGTAAAGGATTCGGACAGGCAGACAGACGGACATGGCGAACTTATAATGGTTCCTTGTACTACGAAACCCTAAAAAGGTATGGTTTTCATGCGTAATAAGCGGGTCAACATTTTGTGAAAATTACTTAACTACGCTAAGCCCATAAGAATGACAAAACTCTTGGGACATCAGTTGAACTAAAAAGCTTATTAGAATGACAATAGTCGGGACTAAGTGGCTGGGCACGGTTGGTAAAAACAAAAGATAATAAACTAGTTGATCGTGGACTCCGGCACGGGATGTGGTAATTCATCGCACTTACGATTGGGTTCTCGTAATTTGCACCTAGGAGTAGTCGGCTCCAAAAGCCAATTGACGAGCCTGTTCTATTTTGCGTGTCATATTTTCGTGAGTTGCGAGCGGTTGGCTGCTTATGTGGCCTGTGGTAAAAACAAAAGGCTGAGCATTCTTCTGTATAAAATGTATTTATTCTTACGAAAAAAGATGTTATCATGTGTGTACGTCAGTGTTGGTCACGATGTGGTCGAAGGTGTAGCACGCAGGTCCAGGAAATACCCTTCCACTACTACTATTACTCTTTATTGTCTACCAATTATTTGCGCCGTCCTTACTCGATCACATAATAATATATGTCTACTCATCCGAAGGTTGTCTGGAAGAGATCGCCTTTAGCGATAGGACCGCCTTGTTGATAGGTTCACCTATCTTTAATGTATTTTTCTTGTTATGTCGTTTTGTGGTGTCAATAAATTAATATTGGTGTACGTTTTTAACACACAGCGCCATCTAGCCCCAAACTAAGCAAGCTTGTGCTACGGGAACCAGATAACTGATATACATAAGTACCCTTATTTATAAGGAGAATTCTTTGTAAAGCACTTAGAAACACTCAGAAAAGAAAAGACAAAAAAAGTACAAAAAAATAAAATAAAAATAAAAAGTGATAAAGTGGTTAAGTGGTAGTGGTAAAGTGTTATTGTACTGTATGTATCCACTCTGACATTGAAAATTCCTAAATTACTTGCCATCGTGAGTCAAAGACGTCCACTGCTAAACAAAGCATAGGGTGCGATAATTCCCACGCTTAGCAGGCAGACTAAGAGGACGCTGCCGCTCGTCCTCTGGTGGTTCTGGTTCGTTAGCTTAGGACGTCCCCGGTCCGTAAATTACATACCTACTTATATCGCTCAGGAAGCAATGAACCCGGCAGTATATTCCATTCTCTGGCTTCACCTAGCCCAGTCAATTTAGCGTTTGACCCGGAAGTAATCAATAACAGGATTCTTTTTTTCGGTGCCGAATTGTAGAATCTCTCATTTTAATCTATATATATATAAAAATGAACCCCTATTTTCCTTGCCACGCGATAACTTGAGAAAGGCTGGACCGATTTTGATAATTTCTTTTTTGTTGTGTTCGTAATTGTGAGGACAAGGTTTGTATGAAGAGTTTAGCGAGGCGAAGGCCGAGCTTCGCGGGCATCAGCTAGTGTACAATAATTAAACAAAATGCGTATCGGAAACAGACTTAAAATTTATCGGCGACGATTACGTATTAGAGCTCAAGCATAAATGCTTTTTCTATGTTCTGTACCTCCAGACTGTGTATTTTTTAACTGACCGAGCGAAACGAAGGTCTCAGAGTTTACTGGGACAAATCGGCTTTTGTATGTATGTTTTTGTTTGTATGTTTGTGTGTATATTTATCCGACGATAACTTGCGAACCGTTGATCTGATCTTGAATTTTGTAGGCAAGTAGTCCATCTCAATACAATTTTTAAGTTCGAATATGAGCTGAATCAATCTCGGGGTTGTGAAGATATAGGCAACGCAAGGTCTCAGTTCGCTGCGAACTACTAGTTTAATATTGATTCTACGTCAGTAAATTATACCAATCACAATTTTATATTTATGTTATCCGGGTCCTCCATACTAAGTCCCATAACTTGACTGGACTATACAGGGTTATAAGTAAAGGGTATGCTGAGCCGAAAAGGGCTTATAGTACTCATCATTATGAACAACTTTTACCATGGGAGCAACCCTGAAATCCAGAAAAAAAAAAAGACAGATGTTCCATATATTTTGTCGAATGTCATTGACATTTTTCTATGGAACAGCTGATATTTTTTCTTGGTTTCTGGGTCCCATAGTACATACATACACTTTCCTTATAACCCTGTAATAGACAAGTAGAATCAAAACGTTTATTTGATACGTATTAAAGGAAAATCCATGGCTCCATTACATTTTTTTATTAATTAACCAAATAACTTATTTTTTTGGTAAAAGCATCACAAATAGCCAGATTGTGGTGGTGATGTGGAACTCTTCGTGCGAGAGTCCGACTCGCACTTAGCTAATCTTTTAGAATACGAGTGTAACGTCCTAATTAAGACATTACTAAAAATTATACTTGTTTATTTTAATCTTTGTCTAAACGATCTTACGAATACTTTCAACGACCTTCATGCATCAATCAAGCATGTAAGCACTATTTGGTCAAATTAATGCAATGGCAGCATTGACCGCGCTCGAACTCCAAGGTAATATTAACAAACTAGTGCAAACATTGGCACCAAGCATCCAAACGTCCGCAAATAATGTTGAAAGATAGGCGTAACAAGAAAAATTCAATGTTTGACCTCTGACATTGAGGTTTTTTTTTGTCCCTTCAAGACTTTTTTTTTTCTCCTCCTAAGAGGATTTATGCGTCGCACGTCTTATGCATTTGCCAGTGTCAAGTATACATATATATTTTCAAGTTTTGTTAAATATTATCAAACAAGTCATAGTCACAGTCAAAGGCGAGCAAAGCAAGTCACGATCAAGTCCAAGTCATGTGGTCAGTAAAGTGGTGAAAACTTTACTAGAGCTTTCTATAAAGCTTTGGAAACAACATGAAAATTCACGTTTCACGACATTATACCATTCACCACCACTCGTGCATGTTCACAAATACTTAACGGGTAAAAATTCACCGTTTTTACACATTAACCCTCGAAATAACACAAGTTTTGGAAAATAATAAAATGACGCGACATGAATTCTTCACGATCCCGCCAAAACTCCTTTCAGGAATTTGGCGTCGCGCAAACATTGAGGTTTTTTTATTCTTATGTTTTGGCTCCACACGTTATGTATTTAGCCAATGTCAAGTAGTGTAATATTTCAAGCGAAGTAAAAAATTTCGCAATTAAAATAAGTCTCAGTCATAGTCTAAGTCAACCAAAGTAAGTCACGCTCAAGTCCACGTCATGCCGGAACAGGGGAAAAGGGGGTGGAGACTTTACTAGAGGCTTCTTGGAGTTTTGGAAACAACACGAAGAGTCACGTTTCACAACATTATACTATTCACCAACACTCGAACGAACACGAACATATTCCACCATTTTTACACATGAAAACTCTAAATAACACAAGTTATAAAAAATAATACAATGACGCGACATGACTTCTTCACGTTCCCACCAAAACATATATCCATACATTGTGGACAAATAGTATTTTTTTTTCCTTAATTAAACATACATAGCATTTTTTTCTGATTCAGCCAAACTGCATAGCAGTCTCTAGTATTGCAGTATAGTTTGTGTTGTGGCACGCTCATGGTAGGGTTCCGTAGCTAAGCTAGAAATAAAGGATCTTCATTCTCCATGCCATTATCTAATTATATAATATCATAATATTAGGCACATACTACTTTTAGAGAGTATCCTAGTACGTTACCAATTCTGTACTTTTTAACAATTTGTTTGTTGTCTGTTGTTTGTGCTATAAAATAAATAAATAGATGTATTCGCTCCATCCTTACGAATTCATATAATAAGTCTAATATCTTTTTATATATAAAAGAGTCCCTATTTCCCTTGGTCACGTCATAACTTTTGAACGCCTGGACCGATTTTGATGATTTATTTTTTGTTGTGTTCGTAGGGCTTCTGTGAGCTTAGCGAGGATGAAGCTTCATCACGTACGAAGTCGCGGGCATCAGCAAGTAGTCATACAACTTACTTAATCTGGCAGTGGCAAGTGCCAGATTAAGTAAGTTATAAGTGCAAATTGCAAAATTGTATCAGAAGTAAAGTTTTTTTCGAATTGATCAACTAGTTGTTTAAAACATACCTTTTATAAAAAATAGGACGTTGAGTAATAACCCAACGTTTCAGAAGGAGGGTAATGTTTTTGGGTGTCTAAGTGTGTGTGTTCATACGTGACATTGACCTCCTGTAGTAAGCACCTTGACCGATTTTGGAGTGCAGGTCGCATGCCATTGGATTAGTTTTTATGTCCGGATCCGGAGTGTGCTATTTGCGGGTTATTGTCTTTTTTAAACCATATAATTGTTTTGTTAAGTGCGTTCTAAGTGAACGTGAAAGTGAAGTTATAAGCTAAGTAAGCGTGCAATTTTTCTTGCCGACTGTAGTACTTAGATAAATTTTAATATATATTGAGCAATATATTGAAACTAGCTGTTACCCGCGACTTCGTTCGCGTGAACCTAAAAAAGCAGCCTCTCCGTCCGTCTCCGACCCTTAAGCTATATCTAAATCTATGCAAAAATGCAGCTCGATCCGTACAGCCGTTTAGCCGTGCTAATGCGACAAACACCCAGACAGAGAAACAGACAGACAGAGACAGAGCTGCATTCGCATTTATAATATTTATTAGGATACAACCCAATGTAACGAAATGTTACAAGGCTAATAAATTTTTCTATTTCTATTTCTACGTATATTGACAACGCCTGTAATTTCTTACACTTCGATATTTTGAGATGTCCCATGCAGTATCAATCAAAAAACAGGTTGTACTTAGTACTTCCACGTAAAATGTATCCGGTATTATGTAAAATTTGTGTGAACAATAAAGAGTTAATCTATCTATCTATCTTCACTTCCACGCGTCACGCGTACGTGACCTGGGAAAAAGGGTCTTGAAAGACAGACAGAAGGACAGACGAACAACTAAGTTTATGAGCCATATCGAAAAGTAGTCGCAAATATTCATGTAAAAACAGCACCCTGATAATTTTAAACACAGCCTAAATCCTAAAATTAAATCCTTGCAAACCAGAGCGTCGTATCTCACGTGCAAATCTGTAACTCCATACGAGTAACACAGTTATATGTCTTATTACGCACATGTGTTGCTCGCTTATCGTCTCGTGAAATCAGACTCAGCTGTCCTTTCGTGCAAGGTCGGACATTGAGCAGAATTTAAGTCTGTCATATCCACAGATTATTATATGTAGTACCTATTATTAGTGGTAGGACTTTCTTGCAGAGTCCGCCTGGGGAAGTACCACACCTTTGCCAGTTATTCAACCGCCAAGTAGTAGTGTGCAAACAGTACTGTGTTCCGGATAGAAGGGCAATATTTCAGGCGTAATTGCTGAGCATACAGAGACTAAACATCTAATATCGCAGGCTGACGAGCGCAATGCATAGCCGCGCATGGTTATGAACTGTTGAAGTTTAAAATTCTGAGTGGCACTGAATTGTCATGGGCTAGCGTGACGCTTAACATCAGGTGAGCGAAAGTATATAGATACCACATTATGAGATCTTTGTTCCGACAAAAACTCACTAAAGTTGGAAGAAAGTGTGGTTTTCGACGATTGCGAACAAGCTTTCTCATTGGCTGCCTTAAGGTTATGACTACTCGTTCCTAGCAATGAGCCAATGAGAGTAAATGTTTATAGGAGTATTTTTATCGAAGAGTGAGTGGTGCGCTTCGATTGTCCCGAGTGCGGAATCTAGGGGTGATCTGTGACTTTAGACAAATATCGAGATTTTTTAAGATGATCGCCTTATTACTCTACATCTAGAATTCTAGAGTAACTACCATAGTCAATGATATTTCGAGTGATTAATTTTCGCAAAATGCCGCCCGCGCACGAAATTTTTAAAGATTCGTAATATGGTCTAGGGGGGGGGAATTTAATTAATTAATTAATAAAAAAAAATATTATTAATATTATTTTCGCTGGAAATATCAAGCAAAAGTTTTTTTTAACTATTACGGGTTTTACTCCCGTTTTGGCGGATTTATGTTATTATGCGTTGACAAAAGGCCACACTGTAAAATGTAATTGGCAATTTACTTACACTGTTAATCAAATTGTTTCATGGGGACAGCGATTCTAAAATCAAGTATTAAGTCGAAAGAACCTCCCAATCTTCTCGACCACGCTCTGTTTTAATTAAATCACTATATAATTATATTGTATCGCGTGTAGGTGGAAGATACAGCATCCTCATCGGATTAACAAGTAATTTTGTAAATTTTCATAAAGACTATTCATTCAACTAGCGCCCTTTGATTTTCATATCTACGAGTGTGTCTGTAACTAATTATGATCGAACTAATGATAAAATAACTTTTTATGTAACTGGGTGACAATACGAGTAAGTCGCTCGCCCGATGGTTAGCGTCACGCTTGCTCATGCCAATTTAGTGCCACTCAGAATTTTGAACTTCGGCACTTCGGCAGTTTAGAGCCGTGAGTGGCAAAGCACTGCGCTCAGCGTTCACCCTAAAATATTAGATGCCTTTTCTGCCCAGTAAAATAATTGCGCTGGGAATATTGCCCTTTAAGCTGGAAGACAGTAATGATTGCATACTACTAATGCCAATGAATTGGAGATCGGTTCAACCGTTCAGTCGTAAAAAAGGTTACGAACAGATAACGGGGCTGAGTGAGGTACTTTTATTACTTTAATATGATCCACAGTTTAATATATACTCAGATGACTTGTGCTATGAGCATGGCCCAAGGACAAAATACGACAAAGATCTTGCCTCGTAAATCAAAAACGTGATTATCATTCGGTATTCTAAAACGTCTGGAATACAAAAAGGATTTTTTTAGCATAGGCATTTTAAATAAACATAAACATAATTTATTGTAAAAACAAGTTTGATACAAAAAAAATGTTTGACTCTGCCTTTTGCGACATGACATGATTTGTCTTCATGGACAAATGAATGCCTACATTATTAAAATGTTTATCATGAGCGCTTTTAGAAGCTTTTTCGCAACTAGCTGCAACTGTAATGAATCTATATAAATATAAATATTTGTTATATGTATATAAAAGAACAAGCCCTTTTCTAGGAAACAACGCACAGACTAAACCGCTTATGATAGGTTCATGAAATTTGAACCCAATACTCCTGAAATGGTCTAGCTAGCTAAACAATGAGAATGGATTTTTAGAAATTCCACCTCCAAAGGGGTAAACTGGACCCCCAAAGTGTGTATCATAATAAAATATTTTTTCATGCTAAGGCAATGAAACTCAGTTTTTGTACTACACATAGAAAATAAAGACAGGCATGTCTCAGGATTTATTTCGAAAGTCAACCCCTAAAGTGCTGAAATGGGGCTTGAAGTTACTACAGGGTATGCGATCAAAGCCGAGCAGGCAAGCTAGTTCACCTATTAATAACAAACCATTTCAAAATAATAATAATATAGGCTGAAATTTTCGATGGTTACCCCGCGTAAAGGCTAAATTTTATTTATTTTTTTATTATTTATTATTATTGGCTTATTGGCTTATTTTATTTATATATATTTTTTTTTTATTATTATATTTTTTTATTTTATTTAATATGTATATATATTTTTTACTTTATTTATTTATTATTTATTTGCTACCTTTATTTACCTAGAAATAAGTTCAACATAATTATGTAAAAAAAAATACACAATCACAATCTAAATAGTATGGTTTCCAATAGTACATAATATAAAATGCTATGGCAATTAAAATTCGTACCCCTAAAAATAAAAGTATGAGAAGGAAATATCTTTAAAAAGAGACTGAATTCATGGCTTATCTCAGAAGTATTCTATAATCTATACCACGAAATAATATTTAGAGTACCGCTAATTGTTTGCTTATATAATTTACATAGGTAGTCTAACTGGATACTGATAAGCAATAACATGTCAACCAAGACAATTTTTTTTTTTTTTTAATGGTACATAACGCTTCTATGGCTGACAAAGAAGCGTTCTTTATCATTAAAACGTTTTTTTTTTTTTTTGTTGGTTGACCAGTTATTGCTTATCAGTATCCAACTATAGTATAGTGTAGTAAAGTTATAAATAGTTTATGATAATATGTGATGTTTTGAAACCATCATTGTACAATAAATATTTTCTTATTCTTATTGTCATTCTCAGAGCAGTGTGTGAGAACTACATGCCTCTCGCGGTGCTCGTCTCTTTGCCATCTTTGGCCTTAGCATCGCTCTAAATTCTCCATCTATATCTATCTCGCCGGTCTTTTGACTCGCACATAAAAAACAACAAGGGCAGGGCGAGGTGAAAACTGCATAATTCCGAAGAAGAAAATCGATGGCGTATGTGAATCCACCGCACTGGGCCAGCGTGGTGGATATGCATATGGCCAACAGTGGTAGAGAGCATCTTAAGTACCACGCACGCAACGGCCATTGCACTGCATTAGTTAGGTAAATACCCACCTTATATATTCAAAAGTTTTCACTTTGTTCATTTACCAATTATAATATTTTGCTTGCCGCGATAGTGATGTACTTACTATAGCTTGTTTCTGAGTTATATTAACTTTACAATACATTAAATAACACCATCACGCCATTGTAGAAAAAAAACTCGTTCTTTTCTGACTTCTAATTGCCTTCCTAGCGTATCTATACTAATTCTTGGATGGTTGTAATTTCAGCATCGTATTTTCCAAGTCGTCATTTTTTAACTCCGTCGTCAAAGTAACGACTATGCAATAATGGTACGCCATCAACGGACCACATCTCGACGTCTTTCGTCATTATCTGATGACGTCGTTAGTAATTCCCTGAAAACGGAAAAATATCACTAGTTGCATACTGTAGTTTTACCTACATTTACCTTAGTTTTTATTTTTTTTCTTAATCTATCTTTTTTTTATATATAGTTATTTATTTACATTCATCGGCATCGAGCACGAATAAGAACAATCAGAGTAATTTCTTATAAGTGTATTTAGACAGATGCGTGGTGCGCTTCGAGCATCCTGAATGCAGAATCTAGGGTGTGATCTGTGAGCTAGACTAAGCTAAATTAAGAATATTTTTATGTTGCTTATAGAGTACAAAATAGTTTAAATTGGCTATTACTTTAGCTTTACTTTGGAAGTGGAAACATTGAACGCAGGCCTATTCGTTTTGTAATTAAAAAATTGTATGAACCACACAAAACTATATAACCGCGCATGAATCGCCAGGCGGTTGCGCGCGCGGCTCATGTTTTCTGTACCTATGTGTAGTAACTTTAAAAGGTTTTTTTGGCGAGCCCACATTCAATCTTTTCTCCTGTTTCTGCTTTGGTTTGTGCGTTTGGTTAGACAGCAATTATTGAAATAAGCTCAGTTAAGAATATGTGCCGAGAAAAATTATACCACACCCACAAGTAGGGGAACGGCCTAAGTCAGTATGTTCGTCAAAGGAGAAATATAGTTCACACTGAACTGACACCTCACGACCTCTTTAACTTAACAAACCTTAAAAATTATTTTTCTTACATTTGAACTAAAAAAAAATGCTTTAAAATCATTTAATTACTTGTCTATAATATTTGAAGAAGATTATATCTACGGGTCAATTTGTCTACGGACAAATACACTAAACATACATACAAACACCGACTTGTTCCCATAGATTCTGAGACCTTTGCTACGCTCGGTGAACAAACAGACAGAGAAACATGCTACGCTATTATTAGTTGGAAATATGATGTTAGTAATTATATTTGTTTTGATCATTAAGTGTACAATGATCTTGGGATCAGACTTCGAAACGATTGTTTTGTTTTCATGTATACCTATTACTGTTTGAAAAATATTTCATTCAGGGTTTTCACATTCACGGAAAATTTTAAATAATTATTTTGCTCGTTGGTTTATTCTACGCTTGACAGGGTAAAATAGAGCAACAGTGGCCTCCGGCCGATCCGGACGTTTGGCCCGGTACCGAGTTGCGCAATGCAAGGTAATATAAGCTATAAAATTATATTACGACTTCTTCCTCACCAGAAACGTCACGCGTGATAGAGACAATAAATTTATAGAACAGATGATATCAAGCAATTATGAATTACGCGGCGTACTACGTACGCGATTCAAAGCGATGCGATGCGACGTGGCCGTTTTGTCCTACGTGCATCACGTCACCGCCGCTATTCAGTTCACTTTTAATTTTTCATGCACGTTAGATTTCTCATTTTCGCGTTTGTTTCGTTTCGCGCCGCACCGCGCCGAGGTCCGCGCGCGCTTGGTCACATATGACACTTCAATAGATATCGATTGTTTGTTGTTTTCGCGTCACGCCGCGTCGCTTAGCGTTCATGTCAATATCGCATACGTAGTACACCGCACAAGAGAGTTGGTCTTTAGGGGAAATTTAGACGATGATTTCGACTGTTGGATATGATACTTTTCGTCGAACCGTATTGAATTAAAATATTTACCTTGAACCGTTCTGGAATCCGGCAAATATGGGAAAATCGCAAAATGGCGGTTGAACCGCCAAAGACCTAAAATGTGTCGAACGCAAAGATTTTCTAATGTATCTACAAATTCCTTGGTCGAAAGTATTTTTTGTTTTAGATTTTGGCTCCACACATAGTGAATTAAGCTAGTGTCAAGTGCTTTTATTTTCAAGTAAAGCATAGTATTTCAATAATAACAAGTCTCAGTCATAGTCACCAACTTTAGTCACTGTTCAGTCCAAGTTATGCTTCAGTGAAGTGGTGGCAGCTTTACTGAAAGCTTCAACGGAGTTCTAGAAGCAACATGAATTCACGTTAATATACTTTTCACCAATATCACGATCACGATCACGACCAGTTCGTGGATCTGTTTTTACGCATTTCATTAACGCTTTGGAAAATAGCACGCGCGACATTATTTCTTGAAGTTCCCAAAACTCAAATTAATTGTCTGCTACCTAGAGAATAGAAGAGGTAGATGGGGTGTTTTCTATTTTGCTCTTGAATTTGGTTAACTTATCCACACGGAACCCCAAAACCTCGAGTCATCGTGAACATGATACATCGTATGACATTGTCTTAGTTTTTGTACGAGTCGAGTTCAGAACAACATAATTATACAAACTATGACGTCATTGAGATATACTCGTATTATAATTGCTTAGTTTTCCTGTTCCTGCCTAAAATGTACAGCGCTAGATTCACCAGCTCTAGAAATGCACCTAAAATTTTGCTTATTACTTTTGATTTATAGGTTAGCTTTTCTGATGACCAAAACATACAAACTGTAAACTGACTGACTGAGTGACTTTATTACAAACTTTTATTACAAATAAAGGTTCTTGAGTGGCAACCACGAACGTAAGACGCTGCGTATGTAGGCCTTTCGCTAGGTGGACCGAAGAAATTCTGAAACTCGCGGGCAAGTGTATGCAAATGGCAGATTTTCGTTCTGTGTGGCGATCAGGGGGATCAGGCCTTAATTCAACAGTGGACGTCTTCCGGCTGATGATCATGATGATGTGGATGTCCTAAACCAGGGCGCAGCTATTAAATAACAAAAAGTATAAAAAGTGTAACTATATGTGGCACAAATTACTTAAATTCTAGTTTTGTAGTAAGACAACAAATTACATTCATTATAATTCTCCATACATACACACTACTAAACATGTACCTAACACAAACATTAGCTTAGATTTAAAAAAAATACTATTCAGGAGTTTTTTCGACTGACATTGATTTTTTTGCTACAAAGAAGTTTTTACTGAACTTTTTTATAATTTATTATAATATGCAACCGCAATCTTGTTATTTAAGTTTTAATGATTTTGCGGTAAAAACCCGGCAAATATTTCTATTATTATATTTCAGATTAATGCCAATTAGCAATTTTTTTTTTGTTATTTCTAGCTGATCAAAAGCTTGTGCCCAAAAAAGCGTATTTTTTCCCTGTAAAAAAAAACTGTTATCACGGCACGGCTTAAAATACAAATTTTTACCACACTAAATATTTGAAAGCCATAATAAACAAATATTGTACAATATATTACCTGCACATTATTTGTACATTACATGCACATTACATTACACGGCACTGCTAAAAATACAAGTTTTTACCACAATAACTATTTGAAACCCTTATTAAACAAATATTGTACATTCTAAGTTTAATACAATGTTAATTAACTGACTCTGCTGCTGTGAATTACTTTTAAGTGTGTATCTACTGCTTGCTATTTTGCTTCTAGTCTAGTACTATATATATGATTTGTTTATTCTTGCTGCCTTCGTATTATTGCTGAGTATTACTTAAATTCATATTATTTAATAATTTATAGTATAGTTGCTGGCATAATGTGAGGGTATTTTGTAGATTAATATATTATTTATATTATGCACACATATTTATATATTATATATATATATTATATACTTAGTATTTATTATATCAATTTATATTATTAAAAGTGTTCGTCATACCTCACCTGTTCCATCATATGAATTTCTTTCCATGCAATGGTTGCCTGGAAGAGATCGCTTTTAGCGATAAGGCCGCCACTTGTGGCACTAGCTTAAGTATAAGATAGTTCTGTACGTGTGTTCTTTTTATTTTTGGTGTACACAATAAAGAGTTTCTATCTATCTATCTACAATAATTCATCATCATCATTAGCCAGAAGAAGTCTACTGCTGAATAATTGCCTCCCACCTTATAGAAAAAAGGGGTTGCCATAATCCCTACGCTTAGCTTGGGGTAAAGCGTAAAGTATGATGCGTATTTCTATTTCAATTTTCTATCCATACTGAGGTTGCCTGGAAGAAATCGCTTTAGGCGTTAGAGCCGCCCATTATACTGCCGGATATTTTATTATTGTTTAATTTTAATTGTATTTTCGAAGTTTAATAAAGTTATATTGTATGAAAAAATAAATAAATAACGAATAAATGAACAAAATAAATATACATTCAAATAACGAAACAAGTACATGAAATAAAATGCGAATCAAATACATTTATTTACGGATATTGTAGGCAGGATGTGTAGTAGACATGTGCATGTGTTTTATTTGTTTAATCGTTTTTTATAAAGAAATATGTTATTGTAAAATGATGATCCAAGTTACATAGTTAATACGTTAGCAGTAGAACTACTAACTGTATAAAAAAACAACACTTGCAGAAATTCTGCTTGTATGACGAGGTAAGAGAAAGAAGAAAGTGTAAGAAAATGTAAATAAAACCTTTTCACCTAAACGTTTTTAATAACTCTTTTTTCCAGTATAATTGTAGTATAGTAGTAAAGACATTGATATGTAAATATAACGAGCCCAAAGTGTCAGGTGAGTAATTTATAAATTCAAAGTTCATTATTAGTAAACACAAGTTTATACGTAAAAATAATGTATAGTAAACTATACACAAATAATTAGGTAGTTCATACAACTATTGAACAAAAACAATCAAAATTTTAACATGTTACACATACATTTACATTGCACTTAATTAACATGTAATTAATTAACATTCGTTAAGTATATGTAGATATCACTATTTCCTGTCCTCAGCAATATGATATGCCAACGTATCGGGCTACAGCCTCGGGATCTCTCGCCGTCGACTTTTCCTATGACACCTTCTCGCAAAACAAACCAATGGTTGTCTTCCTGATCCCTGGCTGTGTGGTCAAAGTATTCAAGCATACAATTAAGACAGACAGTAGAGTCTTGTCGTAACCTTTACTTCCCGTCCTTTTATATAACTAGAAACATTGTTAAAATCGCAAAAGTGGGAATAGGAACAATGATCTTGTGCTCAGGTTGAACCACTTCCGCAAGTTTTTTGCCGCGACCGACTAACCTTTACACTGCTCTGTCACACTGGTGTGATGGTTAGGAAACACATTTCTATAACCTTCAAATTGTTCACTAGCTAAGCCATTGATATTACGCTAGAGGCTAGAGCAACGTTGCATGTGTCTCGTCTTTAGAAAAACCTCAGAAAAATCTGAAAGAGAAATGGTATACTCACAGTTGCTGCTCTGCCAAAGTAAATGCCGTGGTGTGCGTGAGTCTGAGTGATTGGTTATATCTTATCTACACCGGAAAATTAAAAAAAAAAAAAAAAGCTAAAATATATATTATAAATAAAATGCTACCATAAAATAGATGATTTTTTTGAAGACAAAAATGTATAAATCACACTAATATTATAAATGCGAAAGTTTGTATGTAAATGTGTTTGTTCCCGTTCAACTCTGTAACAGCTGAACGGATTTGAATGAAATTTGGTATGGAGGTAGCTTAAACCCTTGAATAACACACAGACTACTTTTTATCCTGGAAAATATACGGTTTCTGTAGAATAAAACATAAAACATAATTTATTGCAAAACTATAAATAGGATCACTGAAAGCGATCTCTTCCAGGCAACCATAGGATGGAGAGGATTCCTAGAAGAGGTAGTAGACTGGGTGTGCAATGATGGAGATTATGTGATACTTATACTCTAATAAACCAATATAATCATATATAATTATAAACATACAAACTAATAATAATACATACTAATAATTACATTACTTATGATAACGACAATAGTACATTAATAAATAACAGATAAAGAGTTTACATAAAATAAATACACGAATAAAATACACAAAATATATATGTATATAAAAATAACAGTAGATATCAACGAGGTAGCAACTGCGAGAGGTAAAGTTTTTTAACTTGATCTCTGAAAACAGCGAGAGATGGAGCATGTCTAATGGAAATAGGCAATGCGTTCCACAACTGGACTGCTTGGAATGTAAACGACCTACCATAAAAAGTTTCACAACGTGCGGAAGGGGTCTTCAGGGACCGGTTGTCCTTCGACCTGAGAGGTTTAGAATGAGAGTCAAACCAGAAGGAAAAGCGTTCTTTTCGTTTCTTGTCGTATAAGCTTTCTAGTAAATAATAATAGGTACTCTTACTTTTTTAGTATGTAATAATACTGTTTGCAACACCCTATGACAGAGTATAATGTGTAATTAAGTACATTCTGAAAAATGTTACCATTACGCATTATGCGGCAATGTATACTTAAATAAATAAATAAAATAGTTTTGTTAAAATACTCGTTGTAATGTTAAAAATCATTTTATGCCTTATTTAATTGTACTAGAAGCGATATTGCAGTGTAAAGACACTGGAAAAGAACTTCTGCAAAGTAGTAACGCCTGAGTAAATCAATTTCATAGTTTTTCTATTTTCATCTTATTAATTTAAGTGCTGTTTTTATTGAAGTGTGAATTCGCAGAGACGTCTTGATTTATTGCAAGAATTAGTATCCGCCACGCCTTTATGAAATAAGTGTTTTTTTTCTGTACTAACACGGATTTAATCAAATCCCTAGTTATACAAATGGTGATTCTTTCACATCCATTTAACTACGTAGTCGAAGAATAAGCTTCCTTACTGTGCTTAGTTAGCACTGTGATGTTTCCGTTTTTTTTCGTGTCATCGTTACTAGATGTGCTTATTAGATTTTCCCGTAATTATTTTTCCGTGGTGTCCATTAATAATGATTAATTTATAATTCATATAAAGTTTTACGTAACTTGGTAAGCACACTATAGGTTGAAACGCGCGGCATGTAGCTACAAAAAATACCTAGTAGTTCTGCGAACGGTGGACCTCACGAGCATAAACTCTTTCATACAATCGCAATTCTACAATTTCATAGAATATCAAAAAGGAAGGAAGTTTGCTGCGCCTTTTAAAATTTACCGGCTGATTTTGATAACATTTGGCATAAACATTCAGTACTCGATTCTAAACAAGAATTTTGAATATGAGCATAATGGGTGAAGAGGTTGTTAAAACATAAGGTCGTAAGGTTTTAGTTCGGTACATCGAACTGAGAGCTCACGACTTATATCTTGGCAACCTGTTGACCGATTTTGTTTATATTCGATGTAGAACCTGTATACCAAGATCGTCAAGATTGGTTGAAAAATATGACCAGCCCCGTACTGTGAGGTACTTATTGCGATGATTGTAAGGCTCATTTATGTGTAAGTTTTAAGTTTAGTTATGCTTTTGTTTCAGATCTATCTCCTTCAGTCCTCATATAAACGAGATGTGGTTCAGCATACTGGTGTACCTGCTATACTACAGCGCGTACACGGTTCTGCTCGGCATCGCAGGACTCTGGTGCTTCGAGGAGTGCGCGCTCACTGAAGAGGAAGAGTATGAGTTTTACAGCCAGCAGCGAGGCACACCCTACTAGACACTTGTGAGTAGCTAAGATAAAGGACTTTGAAGGTTTTGGCACATGTTACTGTCCGCCATCTTGTTTTTTCTTCAAAATAGCGGCCACTCATAAAATCTATATAAATCGATAGCTGACACTAATACAAACAAGGTTTGTATGAGACAAAATCCACTCCAGTGTCACGTTTCCAAGATAATATACGCTATTTATAGAGCTATAATACCTTCAATTTAGCTCTAAGTTAACTATCCGGCGGCGCCATCAGCTTAACTTAACTTAGCATTAACTTTGAAAGCGTATATCTTGGAAACGTTTTTATTTCAAACACATTTTATGAATGGCCGATATTTCAATAAACAAGATTTTTGACAGTAGAAATGCCAGGTTTCAAACCAAAATATTCAATGCCCTTTACGAGTATTTGTTTTTAAATTTACTTACTAGTCCCGATACCACACAATTGACGCTCCATACAAATTCCATACAATTTGATTTACGCACATTACGCAGCGAGCGGTGGCGACTGAGTGATTTCGGCGCGGGAGTACTGCTAGCCGTACTGCTACGTTGCGATTGACAATAAATTTGCGGGGTAGGAATGTCGCTTTTTTGTAGCAATACTAGCAATGGTTAGTATTACTTGCGAAAGATTTGTATTTAACTTATTTACCAAGGATGTCCGTTTTTAGGCCATTTTCTGTCACTGTTGTTATCATTGTCAGCAAGTCATCGCTTACTGGTGAACCACTCTTCTTGTACGGTTCTCTAAAATTCCTTAGCTTATATTGTCAGACGAATTTCACAATTTCGTCAAAAGCCTCTGCTTGACAACCATTCTTACTTCGAGAGGTTTTAGTTCTTGCATGGCAAAACTTTCTAACTAGTATTCTATTCATCATCAATAAATTATACACTCAACAAACTACCCACATATACTAATATACTCCAATATACTCCATTGCTTCTTAACAATTACCAAAGATAAACAGAAGACTAAAATAAAGATACCGAAATCTTGTATCAGGAGGACAGTTCATCGACACATACATACATATAATATACATTTTCAAAGCACATACACACATATAATCCGTCATTCGTGTTCATGATGACTTAACATTATCAACGTTATGAGATTATAATAAAAAGAAAATATTAATTTGTCGTCAGATTCCGGTAGTCGGGATTTTAGTGCTTTTAATTGCTATTTTCGTTTTATAGTGAGACATAATAAACCAACCTTTTGACCATAGTGATCGTGACTACATCATAAAAACTAGTTTCCACGACAAAAACTAAACCATTATTGAATCAACAGATAGAAGTAGACGCGAAATAACCGTGAACTTTAAAAACTTTTAACGTGGAAATAAATAGTGTTCTTAAAATTAATTAAACGTTACAAAAAGTCTAGATTTAAGTTTAAAAAAAATATTCGCAAAAAATGACGCGCTTGATGATTTTCATGCACATTTATGATTCACATTTTTAACGCAGTCCGCCACTTCTTACGGTCTGGGTTTTTTCCGATCAATTTAAGATGGATACAGTAGAATCTTTGATAAACGTGTGTATCAAGATTTTTATATTTTTTGCACGCTTTTAATACTGTATATGGCATTAGATGTCTGTGGCAAAAGATTTAAACAAAAACCTGTAAGATGCTGAAGACACTCTCGCAGGCCGCTTCCCAATATCATACTCAATTTTTATTCGATGCCTTTTCCAATCGCTTATATTTTTTGGTTCGAATCTACATTATTAGTAGTTCAGGCCTAGCAATAATGTTAGAGCTTGACAGCTTATTGACAAAATTAAATTGGTTTATCAATAATTCTAGAGCTTGACAGCTTATTGACAAATTGGTTTATCAGTAATTTTAGAGCTTGACAGCTTTTTGACAATTTGGTTTATCAAATGGGGTCTCTAAAACAAGCACCGTTATCGATCAGCAGTCATCATCATCAGCCTTAAGACGTCCACTGCTGAACATAGGCCTCCACTTTAGACCCTCACACCGACCGACAACGGGCCACTTGCATCCACCGGTTGCCCGCGACTTCCACAATGTCGTCGGTCCACCTAGTGGGAGGCCTACCTACGCTGCGTCTTCCGGTTCATGGTCGTCACTCAAGAACCTTTCTTCCGCACTGGTTATCGGTTCCTCGAGTGGTGTGGCCTGCCCATTGCCACTTCAACTTGTACACTCTGAAAGCTATATCAGCGACTTTGGTTCTTCGACAAATATCCTCATTCCGGATTTTATCGCGCAAAGAAACTCCGAGCATAGCTCTCTCCATTTCTCGCTGAACGACTCTGAGTTTCTCCAAAAGGCCAGTGGCGGTTCAGCAGCAGTACCTATGCCAAATTCCTACCTAGTATTACCTATTATTACCTAGCTTCTATGCCAAATTTTAAACAGTCGATTAAAAGGTAACAAAGGATGAATGAATGTAGATACGCAATGTTAAAATGCAATGCAAAATCGATTGAAGTATCTAGTACCTCGGCGTTTCAATCCATTGAGTAATCCGACCGGATGTCCTACTGCGTTGCGCGTCCGGTTCAACAAACGCAAGGTTAACTGAGGATCAGGCGATGAGCAGTAAACTGCTAACTTGGTTGTGAAAACGGATACTGATTTTAGGTTATATCATTTTCGATAATTGTTCAGTTCCATCAATCGTACTAGTGTCTATCAAGTATTCAGCTTGATTGCAAGCCGAGAACATGCAATACTCGTATCAGAGTATTGCATGTTCTCGGAAATCGAAAATTCTTTGAAACACGTTATGAAAAATCCTGCTTTATTCGCAACGACGCTACGAACAGAAGAAAACGCGCGAAGTTCTAATATTATGTCACAAAATATGGAATCTGGGGGCTTATCCTCTAACTTTGAAACGTTCGTGATTCTGATTGCGGGAGCATACCATCTCGCTCGTACCAACTTAGTCGCACTATGCGCGGTCCCGCTCGCGCAACTAGCTTTTATCGCTTTTAGAGTTACAGGATAAGCCCACTGGTAGGATTTGGGTTGTTTCGGCACCCAACTGATGACAACGATAGAATATACTAGCTGTTACCTGCCACTTTGTTCGCCTGGCTTACAAAAAAGTAGCCTATACCCGTCTACTACCTTTAAGCTATATCTGTGCAAAAAATCAGGTCTATTTGTTCCGCCGTTTAGCCGTGATATCGTGACAAATATCCAGACAGAGACAGACAGAGTAACATTCACGTTTATAACATTTGTTAGGATTAGGATATAACATGATTTTATATAATATATATATAGTATATAATATCACACTGGAATATTTGCTAGACAGAGATGTTCTGAGACAAACAGGCGGACAGACAGACAGACAGACAGCCAGACAGACATGACGAACTTATAACTTATAATATATCCTTGTAGTACTACGGAACCCTAAAAATGATGTGAAGTCAACGCTGAACCCCTCGAATTCAGTTCAACCGGAGTGGCTAAGATTTTTAGGGGTTAACACTGACGTCTATATTATACAACAACAACCTCTATATTATAGTACAAGAACTCTTACTAGTGAAATAGAAATCAGGGCTAACATTTTACTCACTCACTCACTCACTCTCACTCAAATGGTATTAACACACACAGTATGTTACTTAGACGACAAGACAAGATCAAAGAGATCTTGTCTGTCTTGTCGTCTAATTGCCATTGTCATGCAAATCGCCAAAATTAAGATATTGTTATGGTGCAGAAAATCTAAATAAACAATTTTTTGCTTAAAGTAATCTCTATGGCTTCATTTAAATGTCTGTTTCCTTAAATATCTTGACATAGATGTAAAAAAATAACATTCAAAATGTTGACAACAATTTGGTTACTATTTCACTTGTACCTACTCATTGGTGCATAATTATTATGCACCAGTGTTATTACGAGTGAGTAGGACAGTTGATAAGGACAATTATTGTCCTTGTCAAACAAAGAATGTCATCTAGATTAAAATAATCATTCTCATTCATAATCCCTAACATCCCTAATCCCTAACAATATTATAATTCAGAGCAATACAGCCGAAGTCATTACAGGACTAACCAAAGCTTCGAGGTATACAAATGAAAACGTTCGTCTCGGGCAAAAAACTCCCTTTATTAAGACTGTCAGTCCATACAAAACGTCAAAAAACGCCATCTACCGAACTATGCGAAATAATGTTTGTTGGTTTGTTTGTTCTTCTTTCATGCAAAAACAGCAATGGCTCGACCTACATTTTTGCATGGATATAGTTTAAGGGCCGGAGAGTGACACAGGCTACTTTTTATCCCTTTAAAAAATTCGGTCCCTGTGGGTTTTTTAACGCGGGTGAAACAGCGTAGCATTAGTAACGCCATCTATCGGTTGCTCTGTGCCAAGTTAACACTCTGAAGTCTCGCGAGGTAATTTGGATAGTAGATGCCGAGCAACCGATTGATGACAGTCGTGGTAGCTCAGTGGGAGCACCCTCGCCTCACATTCGTGGGGTCGTGGGTTCGAACCCGGGCGGGCCCATATCAGTGAGTTCTTTTGAAACTTACGTACTAATATACCACTGGCTTCTCGGTGAAGAAAAACATCGTGAGGAAACCTGCATATTTCCGGAGAAGAAATACGATGGCTTATGTGAATCCGCTAACCCGCACTGGGCCAGCGTGGTGAATATGGCCTAATCACCCTTCGAGGGTAGACTGATATCTCAGCAGTAGGATGTTTAAAGGCTGAATGATTAGCTGATTGATGGCGCTTCTAATGGACCGGACTTTTTCTGTCATTTTTCGCGCCGATAAGATTCTTCGTGTCTTATTGACCCTTTCGTAGCTTATTTTGGTTCGATAACGTTTCAGGGTGTGATCAAGCGATCACACCCTCTCACTCCTCTCACTCTGGTGGCATCGATTCTGTTTAACAGTATTATTGCTAAGAAGTCAGTTCTGTGTCTGACCTAAAACTAGGGAAACGGGCATTGAGCAAGTACCACGTGGAACGGGTGGTTGTATTATAGCCTTTTGTTTGGTATACTGTGTGAGTAAGATGCCTATTAAAGCGTTAATTTGTTAAATTTAATACTCAAGAGATTCTTTCTGTTACTTTTTTTCCAGTAGACTGAGTTGTTTATGTAGTTTTGGTTTTGTATGTATTTTGTTTAGTTAAGAAGCTCAGTAAAACTAGTCGCATTTATTTTGTAAATTGGTTTTGTAAATGTTATTTATATTAATGAATTAATAGAAAAAAATATCGTGAGAACGGGTACTGTACACGAGAACGGATTTTATACCTAGAAACCACTAATTCCAAATAGTGATCCGTTTTGTTTTAAGCACGTGCATTTCGCAATCAGCTGCGTCCACTTTAGCATGTCAATAAATAAAGCCCAACACGGCAGGCTTTTGGGCTAATCTGCTTTTCTCAAGGGCTGCTACATGTATTGTAGCTCTTTCCTGTGTCAGGAGCTCACGAAATCTTTTCATGCACGCTCCAGGAAGCGTTGCTACAAACGCGAGCGAAGCCGCGCGTAGAAGCAAGTACAAAACAAACTCTACATTTTTAGGAATATTAAAAACAGATGTCAGTTATTGTCAATAATATTTTATTTTCAATAAAATGGTATTTATTTTGGCTGTCATTTTACTTGATTAATTTAATTTTGAACGTTTCAATAATTGACTAATTGAATAAAGATATGATTGTTAATATTATAAATAACGGAGCATCACTTGAGAACTAATGGACCATCTTGGATGATTTTGTGTTCGTAATTGTCAGGAAAAGACTTTTAGCGAGGCCGAAGGCCTTAGTCGTGAGCATCAGCTAATAACAAATGAAGTTAAAAAACACGTTTTTATAATTATTTTCTTTTTTAATAATGTTGGTTTATTTTGCAAATCTTTGACGTCAAATCATATTTAGCTTATTCCTAAATCCTTTTACTAGGTATAACCAAAATACTGGCTCAGTCTAGTTTGAAGCCCACTGTAGGGCTCCAAACTAGGTATTGCCTTTGTTTTGGTTACAGAGTAAATTACACTTTTGCTCTAGAAGTGGCTAGTATCTTTATGGTGTACCCTAAACTGCTCGATGATTAAAAAAAAAAAAACTTAGCTCTGCAAATTTGATAGAACGGATTGTGCGATGGCTTGTTCCTAAATTATTTTCATTTAGTTCTTGCAACAGATCAATAAATTCGCTCGGAATCAAAAAATATGACTAGTTGACGTCACTGGTCAAGTCATAATTTATTAATGGTATATGATATATTTTGCTATATATCATATATATATACATGAAAATATAACCAATTTTACAAGACATTGGGGTGCGTGCAGACAATAATAAATTTAGATAATTTTGTTGTAGAAGTTTTTAAAACGCACGAGTCAACAGGCATGTACAAGAAGTTAATGAAAAAACGACTACTAGTGTACTACACAAGAAATAATTATGCAATCGCATTACTTATAACGCGCAAATACATTCTTAAGAAAAAACAGACTACGTCAAAAGGTCAACGGGCACATAAAGACATCCCCTCTTGATTTCAGTTTATTCATGCCACGTCTAGTTGCATTCAGTAGTCTATGGTAAACGGTCTTGAACAGACAGGACATAAAGTTTTACATACTCGTAATAAATAGCACTATAATAATTTATAATATAGTGTTAAATCAGATAAACACTAAAGTGAATATCCGTAAATTAATAAAACATAAATAAAAATAATCATAAACAATATTATTAAAATATAATAAATTATGAAATTACTCATTCAGTGTAGTTATTGTTAAGTGAGGCTCTGCTAATTTGTGTACCAGAAAGTTAGTTAGAGACGAGTGATTTGTTGGTGTTTGATACGTAATGAGGTACGTTACAATTTAATTATTAATATATTATATTTTTGTATCGTTATTTAATTTATTATTATTTCTTTATGTCATGAAGAGTATTATTAGAAATGTAAACATTAATAAAAAGGTACGATTCGAATCATACCACACCAAAAAAAAAGTTATTTTAAAAAATATACATGAACAAACATAGCTGATTGATATTGCTATTGCTCAAAGTGGAAATTCAGCTGGAAAAACAGATTTTTTTGGTTGTGATTTCTTTTAAATTGCTCGTAGTACTGATCACAGAGTAGCTGAATTTTGTAATTTGATTTATCCGCTTTGAATCAAATAAATCATCGCTATAAATACAAAATGGATACTTCCAAACCTTTCTGAGACATTGGCCCCAATAGCCCAACCATTAATAAATTAACAAACCAATAAAATAATCACCCACAATAATAGTAGAACATCAGAAATTATGAATATAAAATAGAAATGTTGCAAGAAGGGCCTAACAGTTATCTACGTTTTGAAATAAGGCCCTTGACTTTAAAAACCGATGTCAAGGTATGAATATTTGGCTTTATTTAGGAACATGTTACTTTCCTAATTAACTACGCAGTTAAAAATTGCACCACCATCTATTATTTTATGCATGGTTATTTTTTACACCAATAAACAATGAATAAACTAGCTGTTTCCCGCGACTTCGTTCGCGTGGACCTAAAAAAAAAGTAGCCTATGTCCATCTCCGACCCTTAAGTTATATATTTATGCAAAAATTCAGGTCGATCCGTTTATCTGTGATAATGCGACAAGCACTCAGATAGAGAGACAGATAGATAGACAGAGTTACTTTGACATTTATAATATTAGTTAGGAATAGGATGATTAGAGTATATCGACTACTTAGTTGTCCATACAAAAAGCGTCAATTGTTTCCCACCCCTAAAATTTTATCCGATTTCGATGGTTTTTTTATCTAGACCGTGTACACGTATAGGTTTTTTTTTAAGTATCGCAATATCTTCCTAGTTCATAGATGACGATTTTTTGCGTTGAAATTATGAAGATTTTTTTTTTTTAAATGTTAGTCATTTTCACTTTAAATCTTTAAAATACGATAGTATTTTACATAACTTAAATATATTATATAAATATATAATAATCAAATAATGAATAAATTGAAATAAACCCTAAGTAAAAATATATCATACATTTAAAACTTAAAACTAGCACTAATCCAATAAAAAATAGTTTTTATTACGATACCAAAAATATTTTTTTAAAAAACGATGCCTTTTAGCATATATTATTATTTATCCAAGCCATTGACATTAATAACAATAAGGTTTTGAGAAGTTTTAGGGGTTGATAACAGTTTTGCCCGAAACGCTAATTTCATCGAAAAATTTAGTTAAATTCACTAACTCTCACGCACGCACGGGGAAAAGAGCGACAGCAATACAATTTTCAAGTACCTACTGTGACGAAACCTCGTGGCTGGACGTCCCTCTTAAATTATGAAAAGTTTTGATAACTTCTCATATTATATTGCACACGCATATTTTTACATATCATTTTCATAACAACCAAGTTGAAGAAAATTGGTACATTTCAGGCTCAGCGTTACATCTAACATCGTAATTACATTAAGGGGTATATACACAGAAAAAAGAGAGAGATAGTATTTTTTTTCTCTTCTGTGGATATATATATATCTCTATCTTACTCGCACATTTACAAAGTCTTAAAGATGAATTTCCAAAAATCCGTCTATCATTACATCAGAAATGTGCTAAAGGAATTTTCGTTTTTACGTCTTTTATTTATTTTATTATTATAAACAGACACAACATTATACCTTTTGTAAATTTACATATAGTGATTTTGTATCTGCAATAAAGTGAAAATGGGAGAACAAGACATCTGTGGAAGCGGCTAATCAAGTTCAAACAGAACATTAGTATAGATCATAGCATAAGTAGTAAATGACGTTCACATTTAAAAAATTCAAACAAATTCAGATTCACATACAATGATAATAATTCCTTAATTACGTCCCTAGTGCATGTTTGTACATACTTTCAATACTTTTCCTAACCCTCAGATGTTTGTATTGTGAAACATCGTTATACGCACGCAAGCTAAGGATGTTGCGTCCGCCCAGTCCAAGGACCTCGAAAATTTACAGTTCCTAAGGCTTTAATTTGTACGTAAATCGCTTAGAAATTATGATGGTACTGAATCTTGATCAGTGCAAGGCAAGACAAGTTTGCGCGCGTGTCACGCTTATAGCATTCCTTTATGAATGTCACCGAATGTGATTGAAACTATAGTCGAAATAACCGATTAAATTTTCCCTAGAAGGGGTATTTATCCCTGGGGCCCTAGATTGTATTTTTTTTTTTGTGTGATTATCCTTCGAACACGCCGTCGAGGTCGGTATATGATTGGGATTTTTCTTACGTGCGAAGTGACTGGCTTACATTTAACGTCAGTATTCCCGTTTTTTTAAACAAAATGAATCTGGATCAGTTTTTTAGCAGATGCTCTTTTTTTTAAAGCTATTTCTATTAACAATACACGACATTTTCTATTTAAAAGATATTTATGAGAGATTGGCGCAAATAGGGTAGTTTGGCGAAAGAGGGAGGAGGGGGTCTGAAAAAAATGGGCTGAATGATGATAAAGTATTGTATGTATCAAATTTAATGGAAAAAAACTCGTCCTTTTTACACGGCCCAGAATCTACCAACGTTGTGTAGAGCCAGGCTATTATGTCTATTATTTTTAAAATAATAACCACAACATAAAATAAACGTAATTAAACTAACTAAATTGACAAATCATTCATGTCAACTAAGCCTTCATCCGAAAATAGAGTTGAAGCCACGATCGTAATATAGTGTTAAACCTGATGACGTTCAAAAGTGTACAGGCTGTACCAAATTGATAAAAAAATGATTGAATTGAATTCAATTGTCTTTTCAAACGGTCCAAGTAATTACTGAGCTACTTTGGTCTGTTTTTGTAAGAAGTTCTAAGCAATATTCCTTTGAAACAAACCTGCTGGAACAAAATGCTGATCATTAGTGTGTTCCAATCCCTTCCATATAAACTCCATGACCTTCAAGCTTCTACCAGATCTCCAAGCCATATTACATCTAGAAAATAACAAGACGTTGCGAAACAGTGTGGTAACCGCACAGTTTATCTGTGGGTAACCGGCAGAGATGGCCGAAATTAGAGTAGTGATTCGTTCGAATGTATATTAATGTTTTTCCACTTTAACAATGAAGTTCCTTTTGTTTTAATAAAACGGGAATACTCACGTTAAATTGAGTCGGTTATTCCGACTATAGACACGCGCGCGACCTCGTCTTGCCTTGTCGCGCGCGTGTCTCGCTGAGCATTCCTTGATAAAGGTCAACGAATGTGATCGAAACTATAGTCGGAATAACCGACTCAATTTAACGTGAGTATTCCCGTTTTATTAAAACAAAATGTATCAAAACCACGTCAGTTTTCATAGTAAAATGAAGTTCCTCTTGTAAACTGACAGAGTGAAACCAGGTATAACCCTTACCGTGAAGTCCTTATTGCGGTGATTCTTAGGAAACTAAGCTGTATACCAACATACGTGGGTTGTTTCAATTTTTTTTAGTGAAATGTGTAATAATTGGAAATAAAAAAAGTTTATATATAGCTTTTCAAAAACATCCCCCTCCAACCCCAATGCATTTATACATTCGGTTAAACCTGCTTTCGAAACATTTAAAAATATATATCTTGGGAGAGGTCGAAAAATAACCACCGAAATTCTTCGACGGCCTCTTCTGCGGCGTAAAATTATCGCTTACAATTCTTAACGTGAGAAATAAAAAAAATCGTCCACAGTTATATCTGGGCTGTACGGAGGATGGGGTAACTTTGTATCCCTGAAGTATTCAAATAGTCCATGGTTCTAACAGCTGGCAGCAGGCGCGTTATCTTAGTGTGTCATAATTGGTGAAAAAGAATGCCACGGACACCGCACCTTCGTCACTCACTATTCAACTCCCCGAAAGCTTGAAGCAGACAAACTTCGCAATGCCATTCACTTAACTAGTAACTGTTCTACGGTCTTCTTGCGGAATTATTGCTACTGGTCCACTGCGTAGACAAAAATAGGCTATATTTTTTTATGTTAACGCTCCAACAGCGAACAACTTATCTGGGCAATAAAACTCATCTTTTTCAAACACCCATTGTATGGATTGTTGCTTCGTAATAGGATCGTAGCTGTAGATCTAAGTTTCATCAGTTGTAAGGATGTAGGATAGGTTTTACGAAGTTCCTTCTACGAAGTTTTCTAGGATACATTTCTAATCAACACGACGGGATTTGTGCTCTTCGGTGAGAGAATGACGTATACATGGCGACGCAAGCGTCCTATTTTTATGGTGTTCATGCAGGATGGTGGAAACTATCTTTTTTCCAATCTTCAGCTCAGCCTGAATCTCTCAATGTATCTAAAATCCCGCAATAGCCACTCTGATGACATTTTAATGAGTTACTGCAGTTGTAGGTCGGCTGGGTCTGGGGTCATCGTTTAGACCGTTTGGGGTCGACCACGTTTAAATTCACGAAACCAAAAAGTAACTGTTGCTAACGCAGGAACAGACTCTGCAAATGAAGTTTGTAAATTTTCGTGAGATTCCTTGACGGTTAAACTTCGTCAATAATCATAAAAAATCAAAATCAAAAAATCATTTTTTTTAATAAAAAATTAAAAAATCATAGCATGGAAAGGAAAGCTTTCCGTGCTATGATTTTTAAATTTTCTTTCCGTGCTATGATTTTTTATGTCGTATGTGTATGTGTATTTTTATGCCGAGATGTCCAATGTTGCAGACAAAATAAGAGTGACAGATAATTTTTAAAACATTTTTTTAAAACTATACTTAGGTGGTCAATGATTTTCATTAAAGAGGTTTGTATTGAAATTCAAGCCGTCAATTCAAAATAGTTTCAAGAAAAAAGAGCTTCTATTTATATTGTGGCTAACAATTTTTTGGAACAACCTATGTACTAACTCTGTAACTCAAGCTTACGGGCTTAATAAATTGAATTTGAATATGAATTTAAAAGTATAATTGAATATAATAAAAAATGACGTTGGAGTACATTTTCAAGTTTGTAAAAGTTATATTTTTTTATTGCAAAATAATACTTTTAAATTGTTACACAGCAGTGTTGCTGCATTTTAATAATATGATTATTACACGCATTAATTAGTGAATATACTAATGAAATAGTTGCTAATTTAATGAAACATAAGAATTGAATTAAATTTGTCAAGCATTTGAATTAAATTTGTCTATTTATTAAATTATTTTACATTGAATTTCCTTTTGAGTGCTATCTTTTTTGATGCCAAGCGATGCCGTCGTCTAACGTATTATGCTTTCCTAAAAAAAAAAACTGATTTCTAAATCATTAATATTCATGGTAAATAATATAAAAGAACAAGCCATTTTCTAAGAATCAACGCAAAGGCCGAACCGCTTATGATACAGACGTGAAATTTGAACCCAATACTCCTGTAATAGTTTGTCATAAATTTCAGATTTTGCGAAATTACTCGTCTAAAAGGTTAAAATGGACCCCCAAAGATTAAATGGAAATATAATATTTTTTCATGCTAAGCCAATGAAACTCGGTTTGTGTACTACATTAAAAAAACGAATTACTGCATTCAAAAAAAGGATTTTTCGAAAATCAACCCCAAACGTGAAATATGGTGTTTAATTTAATGTTAACGAGCAAAGCAAGCTAGTGGTAAATATTTTTTATGTAACAGTGACAGTGTAACAGTGACTGCATGAAGCCATTACACATACCACTCATCCGATTTTATGCGAAAGAATAAATAGAATTAGTTTGAAGGAAGTACAAGAAAAAGTGCGACACAGCAATGACGTAACGATATTTAAACATTTTGCGGCAAAATCTGGACGGCAGATCTGATAAATGGCAGGGACCCCGGAGTCCGTGGAGCAATATTGTAAATATAAAAAAAAAATAAAAAAAAAAATCTGGACGAAATTGACCGAAGCAGGAAAGATTGGCGATAGAGGGAGAAGGCTTATGTTCTGCAGTGGACCGAAGTAGCTGCTGATTACAACAATATAACTTTATTAGACACCTAAAATACAATTAAAGTTAAACTAAACAATAATGAAATATCCGGCAGTATAATGAGCGGCCTTATCGTGTAAAGCGATTACCTTGATGATGAAAAGAAATAAACTGGTATAAGGTCAAAGCATCTCTCCTTTTGCCCACTACCACCTACTACTATTACCTACTTTTTTTGGGTAAATCTCTCTGGGGGTGTATGTTTGTGCGAGTTTTTTTTTATTCTTTTTTTTTTATGGACTTTTACCCCCGAATACTGAAACGTTTGTTAACTTTGACGACAGATTAAGTTTGTTGCTGCCTTTTTCATTTGCATAGGCCAGATAAAGGCAGCATTAGAATTAATCTGTTGTCGAAGTTAACAAGCGTTTCAGTATTCGAGGGTCAGACTTGCAAGTCTATGTCAGCCCCATCGTATCCTTATAAACTAGACAAAAATGTATTATATTAAATAATATTAAAACACTATGGTATAATAAGCCAACCCGGCAAACGTGTGTGGAGTTGAGCTGGAATCATTCAGGGCCTGGAGAAATGAATTATTCAGAAGTAAGTATGTTTGTATGTTCCTATATTACCTTAACGACTTGACCGATTTTGGCGAGTGAGGTGTCGTTGGATTATTTTTATGCCTGAAATGACATAGACTACATTTTGCAATCGGGTTTTTGATTCCTTTTATTAATCACTTGAACTTCCATTAAATTCATTAATTCCTTGTCAAGGGCCCTGTCACGTTCTCGCCAAGAATAAAATCAAGTATTTTCATTCGAATAATATTTTTTGGTAGGTTATTTCGCCCATCTCTAGTGACTTGACCTCGTTGGTTGCCGGTCACTGTCACCTGCTGGTGGTTTAAGGGCCCACTGGTCCACGGTCACTTGGTAACGCAATGGTTAGCTATGCGCTATGCGTGGGTTGGGATGCTTTCAAGGGCAGAGGGCCTCGTAGACAAAAGTTAAAAATACAAAATAGGTAGTTTTTTTATAACGATACTAGTAGTTCGCGGCCAACTGAGACCTCGCGACCCTTATATCTTCACAACCCCTGGACCGATTCAGCTCATATTCGAACTTAAAAATTGTATTAAAATGAACTACTTGCCTACAAAATTTCATGAAGATCGTATCAACGTTTCGCAAATTATCGTCGGACAAATATACACACAAACATACAAACATACATACAAAAGCCGATTTGTCCCAGTAAACTCTGAGACCTTCGCTTCGCTCGGTCAAAAATATTTAATAAAAAATATTTTATTCGCATTTCTTTATGAAAACTAGATAAGCGAATTTAAGAAGAGTTAATTTGTGCATTTTTTGTTACTTGTAGACCAAGGCGGATAATAAAGCAAGTAAATAGAGGTCAATACACAGCACTAATGCTTAGTTTAGAGATAGTAAGCTCATTTTTATCTAAAGCAAAATGTTAAAATTTTATCTGTGGTTTACCTTGGATGTGTTTTTGTTTCTTATTTTGTCTTTGCATGTAATGTAATTCAGTATAATCATTCCTGTTTTTATTTTCAAATTGCTCTGCTATTGTTTGTATGACTCTTTGTCAATATATAATTTTGAATTGAATTGAATACTAAGACAAATAAATATCTGGGACATTTTTGCACATACGGTCATCTGACCCCAAACTAAGCAAAGCTTGTAATATGGCTGCCAGAGACTAATATACGTACATAGATATTTTTAAATACATACTTATATAGATATTAACACCCAGACATAGAACAAACACAAATATTCATCACATGAATGTTTGTCCTAGTTGGGAATCGATCCCACACTTCAAAACACAGAAGGTAGTTTCACTACCAACTGAGCCACCGGGGCAGCACAAAGAATAAAGATTATTCTATGATTAAACTCATACCCCCGTATTAATAAAAAAGGAGTGCCCTTGGATTAGTTACAAAGTGTTTGGTCCTTTTCGCTCTTTTCGAAATTAGAACTCGATTGAAAAAGACAGAAGACTGAGCAACTGCTCCAAGGTTTTTCCGCGTTGATTAATAAGGGGGTTAAAGACTTCACTGACTGGTAACTGTTAACTGTTCTGTTGAAGAAAAACATTAACTGAACAATGTTTTGGCTGAAAATAATTTTAACAAGAAATTAATTTCCGTTAATGAATTTTATTAGCATTCATAAGCTTGATGAATTAAATATTTTTTTAAATAAATTAAAAAATATAAAAAAGGCAGAGAGGAAATTTAAATAACCTGTTAAGAGTATGTCGGGTCATGCTTAGTAGAGTTCCGTAGGCGCGTAGGACATTTAAAGTATTTATCAGTTTTATCAGTTTATCTCAAAAAGTTATTATGACATGTTTCCCGAAATAACTTTAAAAGATTTTTTTTACTAAGATCTATCAACCTGTACTATAACAAGCTTCTGAGATGCATAGCTTAGCGAAATGGCAGGGGCAAGCAAGTGGACACATTTCAAGCAACTTTGTCGGCCTATTTCGCAAGCGGTACATATGATAAAAAATTATGTAAGAAACCTTAACTTCATTTTAAAAGACCTATTCAATGATACCCCACATGATGGGGTACAGCGAATTTTTTTTTCCAACCCATGTAAAGAAATGTACGGGGTTTGTGTGTTGCTACCCTTATTATACAAAAATAACAATTTATATTTTTTGAAACAGGACTATCGTTGTGCAAAATTTATTTTATGTAAGTTTGTAACTTTGGAAGTTATAAAGCTGTAAAGGATTCAGACAGAGACAGACAGACGGACATGACCAACTTATAAAGGCTCCTTGTAGTACTACGGAACCCTAAAAACGTCATGAATTAATAACTTCAGAATACATGTTTAATATATATTTTTTAATTTCCTCTGTAATTTTCATATTAAATAAATGTTGAAATAGTGCGAACAATGAAGCAAGAATCAGCAAAGCGGTCCCGCTGAGCTCACAGACTCAAGAAAATCATAGACAAGCGAGTTGCTCGCCTGATGGTAAGCCTCACGTTTGTTTATAGTTCAGTGCCACTCAAAATGTTGAACTTCAACAGTTCAAAACATGCACTGCACTGCACTCGTGAGATATTAGATGCTAAATCTCTTTAGATACAGTTTCAGCTTTCACTGAAAAAAAAGCTGCACTGCAATCCGGAACAAAATAAATTTTGCACAAAGTGCTTGGCGGTTGAATACCTGGCATGGTGTACTTCCCCAGGCGGACTCTGTACATAGTCTCACCGCTACCACAAAACTGCCTATTAGTCATTCGCTATATTTCTTGCAAGGCGCAAGTGAAATGGAGAGAAGCCTTGCAATTTTGACCCAAATGTTAATTGGGCTGTCAAATGTGCAATCGGCAACTAGTTCTTAATACTCGCAGCGTTTCCGCGCTGAATGGCCCGTGAAATCCGCTGGACTAGGAACTGTGACTAGGAATCACCCCGACCCAGGCGACCGACTCAAACTACGTCACAGGTCCAGTCCAGCGCATTCAGCACGAGTATCGCTTAGTACAAAATATTCATTAATTTCCTGGTTTGCGCGCCAACACTACCAATTTTTATATGCATCTGTACAGCGTCATCTTTTCGACTTAGCAGACTTCGTATTGTGTCCATATGTATGAGGTTCAGCCGACAGATTAGTGGAATTATTAAAATAATAGTTTTTTTGGCTCTCGTTGTTTTTTTTTTCAACAAAGCTTGTTGCGTTTTGTTTCACGCGAAGTATATACGTCCGTGCTTCTAATAATAACTAATATTATAAATTTGAAAGTAACTCTGGCTCTCTGTCTATCTGCCTCTCTGTCTGGGTGTTTGTCGCGACAATACGGTTATACGGCTTATTTTTTTTTTGAGGTAAGTACTAAATGTACAATGTATGAATTATTTGGTATTTTTTAATAAATTGTCTTCTAAAAAATATATTGCTGCAGCACCTTGACGAGATAGGCACAAACCAGGGAAGATTGGAGAAAGATGCCAGATATTTATGCTCTGCAGTGGGCCGAATAAGCCGCCGATGATGATGAATTATCACTTCTTAACAAAAAACGCAAGTTAATAAAACCATGGCATAATTTTATTATCACAGTAACAATATTACGGTCTATAACAGTTATTGAATAATATCAATGAATATTTCAAGGTTTAATATAGCGTGTAGTCAATAAATGCTGTTTTAAATCAAATTTCACAGCCATTAAAATTTTGATATACTCAAAATTTGTTGTGGCTTGTATATTTGGTACGAATATTACGACCTTTGTTTTCTATTATATTTATACCTGCCTATCTACCTATCTATTATTTATAGATAAATATATAAAAGTTATTATATGTAAATTCTTTAGTTTTTATATTCCGTTTTAGTTGATAAAATATTTGTAACACTTGATAAATGGCACGGACCCTGGAGTCCGTGGAGCATTATTGTAAAAAAAAAAAAGTTATTATAAACGGGTTTATAGGTGCAGCCGTTGCGTTTCGTTGCACTAATTGGCACTAAAATTACACAATGCACCTTTACCAAATAGATTGATAGATAGTTAATGTTGGCAGTATATTTGAGTGACACTATACTTAACACTTAGTATAATTTTAAGTAAGATTTTTTGTATTAGTGAAGTCCGCCTGGGGAAGTACCACACCTTTGACAGTTATTCAACCGCCAAGCAGTAGTGTGCAAGCATTTCTTTGCCGAATTCATAGGTAATGTCACCAGCGAAATGACTGGGCACAAAGAGATATCTAATATCTAGGGGTGACAAGCGCAGTGCATTGCCAGGCAGGGTTTTGTACTATTGAAGTTAAAAAAAATTGGGTGGCACTACACTGTTATTGGCAAACGTGACGCTTAACACCAGGTGAGGGACTTGCTCGTTTTGTCAGCTAGTACAATAAACAAAAAAACACGTAAAGGGCATACTTGGAATGATGTTACATCTCATCAGGCATTTAAACCTAAAGAAGAACCAGGTTTTTTTTTGCTACATACGTATTTTGATATCATCATTATCCACAGCCTTTTTATCCCACTGCTGGGTATAGCCCTCTCTTTTGCTGTACCATCTGGCTCAGTCCTGTTCACAGTAATAAAGGCACATAAGAGAAAAAAAATTTACTTCTGTGAATAAAGGTATTAAATACTAAGTACCTGTTTCCAATAACTATGTTTCGTTTGTTTATCATGATATTGCAAATGTTTTCAAAATACTTTTGTTTTTATAACTTTAAATTGAAAGGAGATAAACAAGTTTTTATGATCCCTCCCCTTAAATTAAAAGAATTCTGATGACAACAACAAACAAAAACACCAAACCATTATCAACAAACAATTTTCAAGTTCACACTATCTACAAAAATTTGCAAATGTGCGAGCGACATAGCAGTAGCACATCAGTACTGGGTGACCGGCTAGGCAACGGATATATTCTAGTATATCATTGTTCTCGTGATTATGAACAACTTTTACTATGGTAGGTACCAAACCAGAAATCCCCAAAAAATATATCAGGTGTTCCAAACGTTTTGTCGTATATGACTGACATTTTTCCATGAAACAAGCTGATTTATTTTCGTGATTCTTCTCTTGTTTTTTGGCTCTACATATTTTGTATTTAGCCAGTGTCAAGTATTCGAATATTTCACGTGAAGTCAAATATTTCACAATTAAAATAAATGTTATCATAGTCTAAGTCAAGCAAAGTAATTCACGATCAAGTCCACGTCATGGCCCAGTAAAGAGGTGAAGACTTTACTATACGTTTCAATGGAGTTTTGGAAACAACACGAAGAGTCACGTTGCGAAACATTATACAATTCACCAACACTTGTGTACGTTCAAGAACACTTATTGGATAAAAATCCACCATTTATAAACATCAACACTCGAAATAACACAAGTTTTGGATAATAATACAATGACGCGACATTGTACTTCTTCGTCTTCCCGCCCAAAAAAACTACTTTTCTTGATTTCCGAGTTGGTTCCATAGTAAAAGAGTTTGATCATGACACTGATATCTAAAACGTCCGCCGTCTACCCGAACTCCCAGAATACCCCTTAGTCTTGCTCTAGCGACCTCGACTCATACAAGGTGCCCGTGAAAACTCGAATAATGAACCTAACCCCTAGCTGTTTTTCCATTACAAGGTCGGCTTTCCCAACACGTTGAGAAATGCCCGAGTTAAGTCAACGGAGCGGCCACTAACTCTATGTATGTGTGTCAAGATCATAATTATTATGACTTTTTATATAGAAACGCGTTAAAACCTCGTAGTTAGTTTGGTAATGTTTGTTTTATTCGTACTGGCAATGACATAGCCGTTTGTACGGTCACCGGTCAGCTCATTCATGTGATGACATCGCGGTCTAGACAGATTAAAATTAGTCTAGCGAGATCTGTAACTTAATGCGAGATTTAGTTTGCAAAACAATGCGCTGCCTATCGGATGGATTCTTAAATAACCAAAATGATCTCGTAAGCCACTTACTCATCATCAATCACGGAATAAAATTTAAACTAATTAAATCATGCTTAAAATTAAATTAAATTTATAATATAGGTATATCTCGTGACTCAAGGGTTGTAAGACCATATTCTGAAAATAGATCACTACATCTAGCCTGTTAGTGCACTTCCGTATCATGCGCCAATTTGAGCGATAGGGGGTGTTGAAACGGAACCTCTAAATTCAGTCATGGTCAGAGAATTAGTCATAATTCCGCAACGGACATGGTTACATGAGCTATTTGTGCGTCTGCGTGTATTGAGATACTCTAAAATATGAGCCAAGCAGAAAAATAAGTAGGTTATCAAGTAAAAACTGTAACGGCAATTACAGGATTATTCAACGCCAGAGACAGCAGGAGCGGACTGCGTACGGGCTGTAGACATAAAGCGTTGGTCGCTATTGTAGGGCCACCGATTGCTTCGTCTAGTCCAGAGGCTTTGATGGTTGAAACAGACCCAATACAGGTGGACAAAGACGAACCAAATGAAAGACTCTTATAAGCGGGGCACTATGGACCTTTACATTGTTAAGATTCCTATACAAATATGAGTTACATTTCTTTTCTCTTAAATTATACTAGATACACCAGCTGATGAACCAAGAAAGACTATTTCACGCAAAAAAATACGGTAGTTTAACGATAGCCATCCATATCTTTTTCTCTAGATCTGGGTGTCACTGTTGACCGTATTCCATGGCATCTCCAACATAGGGAAACCTAGTGAGGAGCGATAACTGTGAACCGCTAAGGGGTCTGAAGTGGTAATTTTTTTTTTAATGAAGTAGGTACTTTCTTTACTAATGAGAATGCAGTTTGGTACCTCAACAGTTAATCCCATTTTGTAACACAATTAGTATCTCGTACTTGTTTTGTTGGTCCATACCTGCTGGTATTTTGAAGAAACTCTGATTAGCACAGCGAGCAATGGACAGAGCTATGCTCGGAGCTTCTTTGCGCGATAAAATCTGGAACGAGGATATTCGCCGAAGAACCAAAGTCACCGACATAGCTCTCAGAGTTTGCAAGCTGAAGTGGCAAGGGGCAGGCCACATCGCTCGAAGAGCCGATAACCAATGGGGAAGAAAGGTTCTTGAGTAGCGACCACAAACTGGTAGACGCAGCGAAGGCAGGCTTCCCATAAGGTTGAATGACGACATTGTGAAAGTGCGGGCAACCGGTGGATACAAGTAGCAAGTTGTCTGTCGGTGTGGCGGTCTAACGGGGAGGCCTTTGTTCAGCAGTAGACATCTTCCGGCTGATAATAATGACTTGTTTTGTACAAGGCACATAGATTTGGATTTGCTGTTAATGCATTCTGGTTAATATGGACATTCCTTTACTATACCTAATGGGTATAAATTTGGTACAACAACAGTCAACCCTCATTATGTATGCTATAGTTAGTAGTGCCTCAATTATTATCATTTTTTTTGTACCTAGCGGATGTGCTAACCAAACAATAAAAAAGGTCTGTGCTGTCGTTCACGTACCTATACTGAAACAAAGGAATAGGCATTTTTTTAATATTTATGTGTGTATCAATGCCCTTAAAGTTTCAGTGTACCTTCCAAACTACGAAGTTACGAATACAAAACTGGACAACACAGTTTAAATATCTTTAAAGCAATTATGACTGACAATGCCAATAGAAACACAACCACAATGACATTGACTGTGACAAACTAGCTCAAGTTCACAAACTATGGTGAAAGCGACTGCTAGCGCCCTCTCTTCGTGCTTCATGTAATCACGCACCGAAAAATTGCGTTACGAATCGACGAATACCCGGAACGAAAGATCGCCCGTTACAGCTCGGAAATCAAATTCATCGTCAAAATATTTTCGTTCCTTCTATACGAAGTGAGAATTCTAAACATAAGCTAAAAATAAAACAACTAAACTTAAAAATGAATACAAAGTTTTTTTTTTTTAACCAAGGCTCAAATCTTGCCAACTCATATCCATTGTCTTATCTCATACTTCTTAAATCTTAAAGCATTATCTGTCACGTTCAGACGAGCACTTCCGCAGTTGGCATCCTAGTACGTATGCCATTGAAATAATGTGCAAAGTCTTTGTGTACAAGTGAGATCCATTATTTATTATTCGATTTGATTGTTTATGTTCAAAACATTAGGTAATATCATTAAGACTTATGGTAGTTTTTCTACCATTTCAATCCAGTCTCTTGCAGTTCGTCTAGAGAAGTAGTTACAACACCGTTCACAGATAGTCAACCGCCAATCAGTAGTGTGCAAACGTTACGGTTAATAATCAGTTAAAAAAAAACATTGCAACAATGACAAACAAACGAAGCAGACGAAAGCAACAAAGACCTGCACAGTAACATAGCGCAGTAAGAATTGTTCACGATCACAGATTTATACGTGTACATCTCAGAAAAGGACGTACGAGCCTAGAAACATAATGAGAAAAACATTCACACAAACAAAAGCCGCACTCATGAGCAACTAATATAATAAAGCAGCTTTAAATTATAACTGTCAGTTCAGTTATTGTAACACAAGTAAATAAGTTGGAGGCCATTCGAAGGTCCGAAGATATGTTGCAAAATCGCAATCTCTTGTGCACTGGGCCTTTCAAGTGCATGCTTGTGCAAGAGTATACCATTACTGTATCGTGAATTGAAATGCTCGTAATACGTTCAATTAAGGTAAAGATTTCTTAATTATTTTGCTTAGGTATTCGATTGAATGATGATATTTAAGAGGCAATTAGCAGTATAACAGAAGCGGAGTTGTGCTAAATGACATGCTAGGGGTAGCCTCAAAACGTTTGATGAAAGAAGCTCTTCTGCTTATTGGTTTACGTAAGATAGCAGTTAACGGACCATAAAAAAAACTGCTTTTTATATTGTACCGATGGGAGATTGTTGTTCTGAAATTAAATTCAATTCTTAACGATTTGGGATACCGAGTGAATGCTATTTGATAACCAGGTGAGGTAAATATGCGGATTTTTTTTCGAAATCTTATTTTTTGGCTCCACACGTATACACGTACGTATTACTGAAATGTGCAACAATATTGCAAGGTGTGTATGTCGTCGTTATGAACAAGTTTTACTGTATGACCTACGCAAAAATCGCGAAAAAAAAAACAGCTGTTCCATAGAAAAAATGACATTGACACTCGACAAAATGTATGGAACAGCTGGTTTTTTTTTGCGATTTCATGGTTGGTCCCATAGTAAAAGTTGTTCATAATGATGAGTACATACATATCTTTCAATATTGTACACCTTTCAGTAACACCCCGTATAAATAGTAAAAATAAAATTTCTTTTTAATATTTTTGATTTTATAAGATATATACAATACACAGTTTTTTGAAGATCACACACTCAAAATAAACAATTTAAAAAAAATGTCCGACTGTCTGACCCTTAAGCTATATTTATGCAAAAATTCAGCTTGATCCGTTCAGCCGTTTAGCCGTTATAACGTGACAAACAGACAGACAGCTTCTCCTTAACTGATAGACCTGTAATACAATCTATGTAATGATAAGATAGTACTTGTACCTAAGTTTATGGGTGGTAGGTACGTACTGAGTGTCAAGGAAAGGGGCAATTTTGTATTTAACTTTACTACATCGTTATACAGGGTTAAGAGGAAAGGGTATGCTAAGCCGAAAGGGGCTCATAGTACTCATGATTGTGAACAACTTTTACTATGGGACCAACCCTGAAATCGAGAAAAAAATATCTGTTGCTCCATACATTTTGTCGGGTGTCATTGACATTTTTCTATGGAACAGCTGTTTTTTCTTTCGATTACAGGTTTGGTCCCATAATAAAATTGTAGGCCCAGGAAATAGGTACTGCTTCTTATTTCATAATTATCGTGGAGAAATCATCTCATGAAAACCCTATGAACAATGTAAGCCCTGATGCATGTCAAAATACATTAAGTTAAATTATTATTATTTAAATGAAGAGTTTGCTTCCCTAATTAAGCTTTCAACATTTTATTTAAACAATCGCTGAGCGGAAATTTAAATTAATTTAAAAATTATTTAGTTCAGAAGCAGTCCATAGTCATGGCGTGGGTACATAATATAAAATCAAATCTAATTAAATCTAAAATAAATGAAAATTAAATAAAAATGAATTGTTAACTTTAGAGTTAATAAATAATAATTATTAATAATTTTCTTGTTGTGATTTTTTATTTTGACAAAGAAGATGGAGAATAACTCGCTAACATTGTGTTTTTTCTTCTCTTTCGTCAAAATAGAAAATAACGAAATATTAATTACTTCAAAGCGTTGACAACGTCATTCTTAAGGTAACAGAAGGTTTTTTTCTATACCTAAGTTATATTACGTATTCCTACGTATTCTTTACGTTTTTCAACTTCATATTTATTTTTAAGTTTTTTTTTTTAAATATTAAAATTTAAATGTTTTTTTTTCTTTCCGTGGTCTCTAGTGACCTTCGCTTCGCTTGGCCAATTACTTGCGTACGTACTAAAGTAATGATCATTTGTATTCTCATAAGCAATTTTGTTTTGTTTCGAAAGATTGAACCAAACTGAAAAACAGAAAAATTATAGGAAAACTGACGCAATTTCCACTATGACGTCAATACCTTCACTATAATATTCGACCTTGTGCCTAACGCGATAGAGTGTAGTATCAGTCGATGTGTAATGTGTGCTTACGTCCTTGTCGTAATGGGAGAGAGGAGAGGGCTGTGATTGGTGGCCTAACGCGCGCTATTCGACTGCTGGCAGCAGGCTTGCGCGCGCGCACTTTCGCGAAGCTCAGTCAGATTTTCGCTTTCATCTGCGGAGATGAAATGCGAATGTGATTATTTTTTGTGATTTTAAAAATAACTTACGATTACGTACGGTGAAGCGAAAATGACGAGATTGAAGCATATACGGTACGAGTTTTTTTTTAAATAATTAGTATTTATCTTTTAAAAATTGATTTTGCTGTAAACTTTAATTAATTATCATGTAAAAATGAATATAATAAACTATGTTTATGTTTATAGGTTTTGATATTAAAAATAGAAAAAAAACAGATAAATAATTATAATTATCGATGTATTTTTTTTGTAAATAGTACAATATTATAATACTGAATTAAATAGTGTCGATAGTAGTAACAAAATTAAAATACAGTAATAGTTGTCAGTAAATAATTTAACCTATAAAGATTCTAACAACCTGAGTATTATTTAAAAAAAAAACTAATTTAATCTTAAAAGTACCAAGTTCGTTCATTTAGCAACATAAAATTATCGCACAAATCGAACTATTAATAATTTCTTACTTTTTTGATTTCCTACATAAAAAAAGAATTCAATTATCATATTTAAAAATAATAAACATAACCATAAGTAAACCCAAATGTGAGCTATAAATGCGATGTCTGATGTGTTACTTATTTTTACCCGATTGCACAAGAATAGGTATTGTTTTTAGAGGCGTACCTACGTTTTTATATATCTTTGTGAGAACCTATATTATCCCATTGCAGCCTAAGCGACTTGACCGATTTTGATGAGTGAGGTTCGTTGAATTCCTCTATGCGTCCGGAGTTACGTAGGCTACATTTTGCAGTCAGTTTTTTTGTTTTTCTTTCTTAAATAAAACCAATTTTATTGCAACACCAATTTAGCATTTAGGTAACATAATTTTGTCAGTCCTCAAAATATTTTTCTTTATTTTCAGGTGACGGATTGTTAGCAGCGCATGCTACAGACTTCAGACTAATAGTGAAGTGTCAAGTGTGTAGTGGACCTTACTAGTGTTGTACTGTGGATCCCTCAAAATGTCCGGGTTCGTCAAAATAGCCATAGACGACTACTATTCCGACAGTAACTGGACGGAAATCATTAACAAGTACTGGTTACTAGCCGAAAGAGTATCAGGTACATTTTTTTTTTTTTAAATACCTTGCCTTGATTTTTCTCGGTATCCTGCGAGTACAGGAACCGGAAAAGAAAAAGGTGGTTTCCGGGATGAACAAGTTATCTCCATACCGAAATTGGAAGTAGTTTTTACTTGTTTGATTTTAGTGGTTTTTTAGTGGTTCCCGCGATATCTTGGTTTTTCCCATGGAAAAAGTTTTTCTGAATAGTACGTATCTTATACTTTATCTTATACCTACGTATCGGCTCGAATAGTCCAGACCAGGGACATATCCAGAGACTGTATTAGAGAAATCATGGGCATAAACAGATTTAACATCTTATATCTCAGGGTGACGAGCAGAGTGCATCGCCACGCATGTTTTTTTTTATTATGGACAACGATCACCATCAGGCGAGCGTCTTGCATAACTACTTCGATTCTACATTTCTTTTTGTTCGATCTTTTCAAGGCCAGTCCTGTTATTTCTTCGTGAAACGGTAACAAGCAGACAGACCTACCTACAAATAGAAAGAGAGAGTTACTTTCGCATTTAAAATATTAATGAGATTTAATAACTCTTCTCGGCTTCTCACATAATAAATTATGATCCCAATTACATTTTAATCGTTTAACATCTTTAATTAATTAGTAAAAACTACAAAATACATCCAAAGTCTTCTCGTCTCCTACCTCAAAGTCTTCTCGTCTCCTACCTCAAAGTCTTCTCGTCTCCTACCTCAAAGTCTCAAGACGAAAGTCTATAATCAGTTCGTTCTACCTGTTATGACCTAGACCTACGGTGCCGAATCGTGGACACTCACAGTTGGAGAGGTTCACGAGTACAAAGTTGCTCAGCAAGCTGCTATGCTCGGCGTTTCTCTGAGGGATCATACTATCTAGAAGGAAGTAATTCGCCATAGAACCAAAGTCACATAGCTCAGCGTATTAGCAAGCTAAAGTGGCAGTGCGCCAGCCATATCTGTCTTAGAGCCGATAAGGGCTGGTGTGAAGAGTGTGTAGAGTGGAGACCGTGAATCGGAAAACATAGCGTAGGACGCCCTGAAACGCGATGGAATGACGATATATCTAGTACAGATGGCAGTGGTTGGAAGCTAGAGTCCGAAGATCGGGCTAAGTGACGTGCCTTGGGAGAGGCCTATGTCCAGCAGTGGTCTGTGATGTTTTGATGATGATGACAAAGACACAAAAGATTAACTCAACTGATTTCTATCATTAATGAATTTTCTTAGGACTAAAATAATAATATGTACTTGTTTCAAAGGTTGGACAACTGTTTTTGAAAGTTAAAGATTACTCTAAAATACACTAGATGGCACTGACAAGACTGAAAATGCGCAAACGCTTGTCACCCTAACCTAAATTAGATTTAGTAGTTTGTGTTCATAAATTAGGTTAGTCTTTACTTTCACTAATACTTGGAAAAAAAAGTTTTATTATGTAAAATAAATACCGACTGCGAAATATAGCATATGAGCCTCAGGCCCTGAGCTGGGCAAATACATGCTTTGCTTTAATTGAAATACAAATTAAAAAAACTGTACCGCAAGTAATTAAAATACGAAATACAAAATATCTTTAAGTAATGTATTAAAAATAAAAATTAATAAAAAGTAATCTAGACCAGCACGGGCTGAAAAGTAGAGGAAAAGAAGATTAATTAATCAGTAAAACCAGAGTTTCCTCTCATGAACACTATAGATTTTTAAATTTACTGTCAGACAAACAGCCTCTTGTTGGAGAGTGAATAAAACCTACATACACCACAAAAACATTACTCTCCTTCAGTGGCAGTTGGGTAAAACTGATGTCAGTTTTACCCAATCATAATTATAATGTTATATAATGTATAACCAGTTTTATAATGTTATCTATGCTAGCGCCCTCTGTAAAGAGTTTCTACCGGCCAACCCCATTCAGAACTACCAGCACTTATTTTGTAAAATAATAAATATAGCAAGAAAAGTAGTATACAGGGTTATAAGGAAAGGGCCGAAAAGGGCTTCATATTACTCATCATTACGAAAAACTTTTAGTATGGGATCAACCCTATCGGATCGAGAAAAAAAATATACCTTTGTCAAAATATGTCAATGACACTCGACAAAATATACGGAATAGAAGTGTTTTTTCGCGATTTTAGGGCTCTTCCCATATTAAAAGTTGTTCACGATCATAAGCAATATGAGCACTTTTCGGCTTCCTTATAACCCTGTATAATCCTAAAAAGTATGACATAATACTTTTTGTGCACAAAAAAGTATTCTTGAACTATGTAAAAACCGACGTGACAAAATCACGACCCACACTTCTTCGCACTAATGTTATAAACGCAAAAAAAAAACACTATTTAACTGTCAGTTTGTTTCATTTCAACGACTAAGGGATATTAAATTTCTTTAAAGGAATAATTACTTGGACGTTTTTCACACAGCGCCATCTAGCCCCAAACTAAGTAAGCTTGTACAATGGGAACCAGAAAACAGATAGCATACATAAATATTCTTTTTGTTGTTTTAATACATACATAGAATACAAAAAAACACCCAGACAAAGAACAAACATCGATGTTCATCACACAAATGTTTGTCCTGGGTGGGAATCGAAACCTATAGATCAGGAGGCGGAAATCCACCCACTGAGCCACAAGGCTAGTCCATCTATATCTATTATATAATATACGTTTATTGAGCGAGAATATAGTCGAAAGTTTGTTGCGTCCTCGCCGGAGGTGAGACAAGTGCCTAAAAGCCTCCTTCAATATTTCAAAGATAAGTGTTGATTAGCTACTTTCCGATTAGTGTTAATCGGCTAGTAAAAGTCCGAAGTAATTTAAGTTTTTGTTAAATTTCTGTGACGGTTCGGAATAGCTTCCTTCGAAACTAGTACTAAAGTTACATGCCACTTTAACCGGCGACTAGCTTGCTTGGGGCTTTACATCGAGTTGATGAAAGACGCCCGTCTGCACCCATCCCACCTTAGCAATGGTTTTGATGATAAAGAAAGTAACACACCCTTCACTACATCCAAACACTCAAAAATCCACCCACCCCAATTATACACGTAATTAACTGTATGGTTACACTTATTTTAAAAAATTGCAAGTAAAGCCGCGAGACGCAGCTAGTAGGTATTATGAGTTGTCAAAGCCGTTTAAATCCTGGTTAGTAATAAAACGACTTACAAAATATCACAATACATATCTAATTAATTATTTGCAATGTTTAGGTCATTGGATTTTACAAAAGCTCGCGCCGAATTCAATGTACTGTGAGCTCTTATTGCGGTTCAGAATAGGCTCTAAACAGAATCGTTAGTCAATTTCGTACCGTGGGGTCTGTTATTCGATTTAGTTTAGGTTGCCGCCATATTTAACCGGTGACAACCTAAATATCATCGCTAAGCGTGTTTACGTTCATTCAATTGGTACCGTGACTTCTTAGTTGAATCGATAATTGTCTCGCTGAATTGTCAAATTAGCGATTCAGTATAAGTTACTATTTCAAAACCTTTTTTCGACAGATTTGTCATTTGGATCTTCTTAGTCGTTGGTGGATTGTAAATATTGTTTAGGAGTTTTGGCGGAAACGTGAAGAATTCATGTCGCGTCATTTTATTATTTTCCAAAACTTGTGTTATTTCGAGTGTTAATGTGTAAAAACGGTGAATTTCTACCCGTTAAGTGTTCGTGTACATGCACGAGTGTTGGTGAATGGTATAATGTCGTAAAACGTGAATTTTCGTGTTGTTTCCAAAACTCCATAGAAGGCTCTAGTAAAGTTTTCACCACTTTACTGGGGCATGAGTTGGACTTGACCGTGACTTGCTTTGCTCGACTTTGACCGTGACTATGACTTGTTTGATAATATCTAACAAAACTTGAGAATATATATGTATACTTGACACTGGCCAATGCATAAGACGTGCGACGCCAAAATCCTCTTAGGAGGAAAAAAAAAAATGTTTATAAAGTGGTGTCCTCCGCCGTAATACTCAATTATTGAGTAAATAAAAACTATTGAGAAGTAAGTAAGCGTTCACTTTACAATGTAATGGTTACTTTATTGATAGTAACCACTACAAACAATCGCACTAAAACTAAAACGTTTACATATAATAATTATCCCGCGAATCTTACTTTGGGCGATACGATATCTGATTATATGTTTTTTTCTCTTATATTTTAGCTCCACACGTTGTGTATTTAGCCAGTGTCAAGTGATGTCAAATATTTCACAATTAAAACAAGTCTCAGTCATAGTCTAAGTCAAGCAAAGTAAGTCACGATCAAGCCCGCGTCATGCCCCAGTAAAGTTGTAGAGACTTCACTAGATGTTTCTATGGAGTTTTGGAAACAACACGAAGTGTCACGTTTCACAATATTATACTATTCACCAACACTCGAGTACATTCACGAATACTTCATAACTTTAGACGATGACTGAGACTTGTTTTCATTATGATATAATAATCAATTGAAATATTTAAATAAAACCTCACAGTTGCCTAATGGGCTAAATATACTATGTATGCCACGAGCCAAAATTTAAGAGAAAGAAAAAACCTCAATGTCAAATATATTTCAATTTAGATGAATGCGTCCAGAAACTTGTAAAAAGTTGTTTCTCACAAATCGGAATGATATTATTTTTTTAGAAATTAAAATTATTCAAGGACAAAGCACAATACATATTGCATGATTGCATTAGTTTTGCACTTTGTTATAAAATTCAACATGATTTCTCTTATAACACGCTGATACTATAGCTAATCACAAAAAACGCTACTTTCCGGAAAGGGCTAACACCTTTGAATTTTAGAACGCATTTTTTTTTTACGAGAGCCAGTAATACTTTTGTACAGCGCTGTCTTTGTCTAATTTTAGCGTTTCATTACTGGAGCCAGAGACAATTTTCGTTCATTCTTTCGAGAGATAGCGATTCAAATGCGATCGTGTTTAATCGAGCTCACGGTACGAAAATTAGCGAGTCAGTTTAGGCACCTAAGCTGTACTGCATCGCAACTGGCCCGCAAGTTAAAAGTTGACGGTGAGGTGCTTATTGCGATGATTTTTAGGTTCAGCCGATGACGCTACGCGACCGCGAATCGTATCGCCGCGTAATAAGGTGTATGGTCGCGCAGCGTTCTCGGCTGAGCCTAATAATCATCGCAATAAGCACCTCACGGTACGGGCCAAGTCTCTATTGTAATGGTAGCACGAGGATAAAATTGAGACTGTCGGATTAAGGTGACGCGCGTGACAAACAAAAAGCGCCCTTTACTACGAAGTTAATAAATTATTATTAATTTAATAACCGGCCTAGTGGGAGTCGGACTGGGGCATATAGGGTTCCGTAACAAGGTTACCAAAAAAAATGTGTTTACCTTCATTTAATTCGGGATCCTTAGCGCCAATAACATAATATAATATTAATTAATAATATTTTTTAATATTTGTTGAAATATAATCACAAGTCAGACGCTTGTATGTATTGCCGACAGAGCAAAAACAAGACATGTCGAAAAAAACAGGTTTCTCTATGTATACCCCCTTTAAGATAAGATAACTGTATTTAATAGGCGAAACTAAAACATTTTGTTTTAATAAAACGGGAATACTCACGTTAAATTGAGTCTGTTATTCCGACTATAGTTTCGATCACATTCGGTGACCTTTATCAAGGAATGCTCAACGAGACACGAGCGTATTATTACGTGAGTATTCCCGTTTTATTTAAACAAAATGTATCAAAACCACGTCAGTTTTCATAGTAAAATTACAACATCTTACATTCTAATCTATGAGTAATCTATCACCGTATTTGTTGTTGTCCTTTGTTGTAGTTGTTATCATTGGATATTACGATTATCCTGTATTTTCATCATAAGTTACTTAATACTTGAGGATCATCCGCCGTAAGACGTCCACAGCTGAACACAGGCCTCCCCCTTAAAGCGTTACTTGAGGATAACGCGATTTTATCAATTTCCATTGTGCAAGGCATAACTGTGTCAATGACATCATCATCAAGTACAAAACGGGAAATTTTCTACAACCGCATCACACCACTAGCGACAATGTCGAGTGGTCTGTCATTTCTTTCTAATGGCACTAGACACACAGTTCACACACTTTTCGAACAACTTTACTATAGCTTCGAAGTGTGAGATATTTCTCCCTAGTACGATTATAACGTCGAGGACCTTTGTGGCGTCCGTATTTGTCTCGCTCGCACATATTATTTTTGAAAATTTAAAATTAAAAGTGTGAGTTTCCAAAAAGTATAAATTGAGTCTGTTTATAAGATAGATTTCGTTTTGTTAATTTTTCATTTTACGGAAACCAAAAAAAAATACAATAAAAATAAGCTATTTCGCTTTTGTGTTAAGCACGTTAGTGACGTGGTATGTAATGTGAACATTTTAAAAGCAGGCTATGTTTAAGTGGAAATAGTATTTGTTTTCTTTTTATGTTCACTTAGTTATTTTTTCTTCAAAAATGTTTAAAATGTGTGTAAAAAATGGATTTGCTTTGGCTAGCAGCGCGACCTCAAAATATGCTACAACAACTGTCGTCGTCGGTCGATGGCGTTGCAAATATTGCAATATTTGCAACGCCATCGACCGACGACGACAGTCGCTGCAGCGCTGTGAGGCTGTGATGGTGTTTCGAACAGGCATGAAGATTTGGCCGGAACTGTACTGTTGCAACAATGCAAGCATTGTGTATAGGGACTTATTTGTCACACTTATAAAAGTAGTAGTTCACTTCAAACTGTGACCTCACAACCCCTTTTTTTTTACTTCGCAATCATCATATCAATATCTTCACAATTCCTTCACCTATTTTTCTCATATTCAAACTTAAGAATGTCATTTACGTGAACTACTTGTCTGCATAATTTTATCAAGATGAGATCAACGCTTATAGTCTTCAAAAAAACATGTAATAACCCTCCTTTTTCGTAGTCGGGTAAAAACAAACAAATAAGCGCCGGTCTATAACCTCGGATTTCTGAAACGTTTGTTAACTTTGACAACAGATTAAGTATAGCTGTCTTTGTCATTTGTTTAGTGCCAGACAAAGGCAGCATTAGAAATAATCTGTTGTTAAAGTTAACAAATGTTTCGGAAACCCGTGGTAAAAGGTAAACATTGAAAGAGAGTGTCAGAGTATACTTCCATAAAACATTAATGTCGAATTCGAGAAAAAAATCACAAAGTGTCAATATAAAGACCTATAAATTCTGTCTGCGACTTCATCAGGCGCGGGCAAGAGCGAAATTAAAATTTAATTTTGCTAATATTTTTTTACTGCTGTCTATTTTTACAGCGACACCGGTCACGTGTCGGTTGACTTTCTGGACAGTTTATAGTTACTGAAATTATCAGAGACATAAAACGAGTGAAAACACACGAAAGTTTTAAAATTATGTAATTGTATAGCGTCATCTTTAATGGCACAATGGTAAGTATGCCTAAAGCAAGATGGGTTCGCATCGTCATGTCGCACGGATGAAACTAGCCTTCATCATCACCATCATCAGCCAGTAGGTCCGCTGCTGAACAATGGCATCTCGTAAAGGTGGGTAATCACCACGCTTGGCAGGTGGCTTTGTGATTTAACACCATTTACTAAGAGGACGCTGCTGTCCGTCCTACGAGGCTTCTGGTTGCAGTTTTTGGACTACCCGGGTCCTTCATACAAACAGATAAATATATGGACTTACTAGCTGCTAGACCAAAAAACAACTTACAACTAGTGTCACAACTGGCGGCCTTATCGCTTAAAGCGATCTCTTCCAGGCAACCTTAGCACGGAGAGGATTTGTATGGAAGAAGTAATATAACTCAACTAAAAGCAATTTAAAAAACAAAGAATGTTTTGTTCCCGGAAAAATATGAGAAAACTGGTAATACCAGGAAAATCGTGTGACCTACTGCAATAATGTATCTAAATTCAATATTATCGGACATATCAAATCAAATCATTTATTGATAACACCCAGTTACACGTCACATTACATTACATTAATAATTGACAACACAAGTTTAATAATAATAATATAAATTAAGTTAATTCCATTAATAATTGTCAATATAATTTTAATAATAATAATAATAAAAGAAATTAAATTAAGAGTCGTTTAACTTTAAATAATTTCTAATGTCGTAGAACAGGTTATCTTGTAAACAAGCTCTCAGCTTGGCAGCTCAGCTTAATTTTTATATAAATAAGTCTTGTTTAAAAAACGATTGCTTAGTAGTAAAACACGTTTCCCAAACAGTAATCTCAGTCGAACAATTAAGATAATTATAATGAAGCACGTCTCAAACAATGGGTGACAAAGTACGGGTCAAGTCGGTTATGCGAGCGGTTATTCGATTATATAATCGAATGATTGCGTGATTACCATTGCGTTTCGATAGTGTGATAATGGACTGCTTCCTCTCAGTGCGTACATAACTGCAATGTCGATGTATTTCAGTAATTAAAAAAAAGTTTAATCTAAAAATCACAATAAACTCGAATCGATTTTGTATGGTACATTGAGTATAATTTTAACAAAAAAAAAAGATAACAAAATAATCTTAACAAAAACAAAGCCGATTAAAAAGCGCCGTGTATACACTACATAGGTATATTTTTTTTTGGAAACTCAAAGTTAATGATTATATCTTCTGTAATGGGAAAATTAAAAAAAAGGAAATTGAAGGGAAAAAATTCGCACAAAATACCCCAAGCATTATTTTTCCATCTCCACTTAGAATTTTAATATGAAAATAAGCAGGTAAGATAACAGTTTATTTGTCTTTGCGACTAAGCCCCGAATACTGAAACGTTTGTTAACTTTGACGACAGGTTAAGTCTATTGCTGCTTTTGTCATTTGCTTAGTGCCAGACAAAGGCAGTATTAGAATTAAGGGCCTTAAAGAAGCGATAAGCATTTCATTTCATTAAATTGTCTCACTTTCGTTCGTGACATTTTACGTCAGGCCAAATTCTCTGCGTTTGATGATCTATCTCATCACATGACATTGGCAAAATTGTGAAGCACTCTCGCAGAAGCCATAAAACAAGAATTGTATTGAGTGAAGTAATCAATCAATCAATCAATCATTTATTTTTACCAAAACTTAGCTTAACATGTACTAAACTTACTATTACATTATAATGATACTAAACTTGTACACTTGTTTTAATTTCAACATTGATTCCAACTTACTAAAAAGTTATTGAAAAAAGTTCACTAACGGCTAGCAGAATGATTAGGAATTTTCTGTTGTATTAAGGTTTGGTTACCACTTCACAATCCAACCACAAGTGATGTGTACGTGTTGTGAAATGTAAATCCAATTAGTGCACTTGTAGAAAAAAAACGGCAAAATAATAACAAATAACATTAATTACAATAAAAATATACGAAGTTTTAGTTCCTAATATTATCTGCCAACCTGAGTTATACGAATTAAATTATCTTGTAAACAGAGCGTAATAAGCTTGAACTTGATTAGGATTCACCCTACCCTCCGAACTAGATTAAACTGTGTTTCGGACGCAGATTTCCTCCCGCTAGAACACGTAGCAAAGCGTAATAAGTGCAACAGAGACAAACATATGAATACTCGTACGGAATGCAGTATTCCTATACGCAATAAAGTTAGATAACTGTTTAATTATAAATTGAAAATTTACTTCGTTTCATAGCGAATGAAGTAAGATCTAATATTGTGCCGTCATTCATGTCACGTTGACGAATACCCATTTTTTTTTTCATCCAATGACACCTCACACACCTCTTAATGGAACCTAAAGCGATAGAAAGCAGCGCCGTATCCCAGCTGCGAAACAATGATACTTACACTTTCACTGATTTCTCGCCATGAGTCCGCGGTGCTACCGTCATGGTGCTATAGTTGTCGACATAAATTTCATTTAATTATATCTAAAATAATTCTAATTAGTATGGTAAGTAATGTGCACCATAAGCAGCAATGCGCAGCGCTCGTCACCCTGACAAATTAGAAGCCCGTAATTACGTTGAAAACATTGCCATTGAACTAATGTTGAAGGGATCACACTAATGTTGGCACACTAATGCTTGGCGGTTAAGTAACTGGCAAATGTGTGGTACTTCTCCAGGTGAACTCTGAAAAAGAGCCCTACCACTACACGTCACGTATCTACCGAAATAAGATTTCTTTTAAATATTTTATGTATGAAATCAACGAATAAAGAAAAAGATTCGTTGATCCTCCGTGTTTTGAAGCACGGAGTATACATATAAATATATTCAGAATAAATATATGTCATCATCATCATCAACAGCCTGAAGATGTCCACTGCTGAGCAAAGGCCTCTCCCAATATATGTAGCGCAAAAGTAGTTTTTTTTTGTTGACGTTTTCTGCCCAAAAAACTTGCCAATGAAATCTTGAAATGCGAATTTACTAGCCGTAAAGAGATTTAACATGCTATGTCTCGAAATGACGATTGCAATGCAATGCCGAACAGGATTTTAGACCAACGAATTTCAAAATTCTGAGTAGCCCATAACAGTTAGCTGGACAGGTTATTGATTAGGCCACGGGTTCCCGGCCGGGAAGATCCCGGCCGGGCAAGGTCGGTAAGAGTGACGAATTTAAATATTTGCTCTGGATCTGGGTGTCAGTTGTCCGTATCTTTGTATGTGTTCCATGGTATCCCCGAAACTGGGAAACCTATGACTGTGACCTGGGGAGTGAGCAGGGCTATTTATTTATTTTTATTGGGCCTGGAAACTGTGAGAAGTATAAATTCTAAGTACATAAATAAAATATGTTTTTGTGGAAAATATATACTCTTGTAAAATCTATTATTGGTCACTACTGCCATTTACTGAGGAGTTCCGTTTTCACCTTCCGTCTCCATCATCAGATTATCTCGCTCTCATAATATTGCATTGTCATCGAAACTAGACAGGCACGCAAAATTTCAACTTAATTGAACAAGGGGAACTGGTCTAAGATGCAGTTGCAATATTTAACCAGAACATTCATACTTACATACATACAAACATTGCAAGTTAAATAAAAGCTTGTTAAAAAAACTTCAACAACAATTAGCCGAGATATTTCACTTCCACTTAATTGCCACTCATCATTATTTCGACACTTTAAGACCACTCAAACATGACACTTAACGATTCCACAAATCACTTATTTACTTGACTGTTTGTCGTATTTCTTTCCTTTTCAAAATTCTGTAAAGATAATGTCTACCTTTAATCATTTCTTCACGAAGACCCATCCGCCACTTTCTTTATGAATCACAAGTAACCATTAATTTACAAGTTACTTATTTAAGTCAATTTCTTGTATTCACCGAATTTAAAACAGTTTTTTTTTGCGACAGTTTAATTGACTACTTTCGAGGTGCGGCCTGAAAGTTGGTACTTACAACTTAGTGCTAGCGTTGATACTTTATAATTAGTGATTTAAGTATAATTATGTCAGTAATTACAAAAACGATATAGTATTTATAACTTTATTATCTATAAAAAATAAATTATTACTTTTTTATAACGATGTAAACACAAACCACATTTATTCCGAAATAATTAATTAAAGTACAATTAGTGAGTAATTATATATATTAGTTGTCAAAAAAATATTAAAATATTACTATATAACAAAAATGTATAAATTATATAATACAAATTAATTATATTCAATAATCTATCTATCAATTATCTAGAATGAAGTAGAGAAAATATTGGAAAAAATAATAAATGTCAATTAATTATTATTATTAAAGAAAATATTTTTATTTTATCTCCTTTTTTATTTTTTAGTTCATAAATGCTTTTCTTGTTTCTTAAATCTTATAATGATAATAATATTTTACGCCACGCATTAATGGCCGCTAGAGAGGTGGATAGCAAAAATAAAATATTAATATTTCTGGGTACTGATGGACACTGATATATTTATTTGTTAAACTGCGAACGGAACCACTGGAGGACGGACAGCAGCGTCACTTCGTCCTGCCCTTTACCACAAAGTTCAACATATGTGATCGCACGCGTTGAAGTCTTTTGTACTAGATACGTGCATAAACATGATAATAGATAAATAATAAATGCACAATTTAATAATTTGACCAGCCAAATAAGATCGACAATATACAAAATGGAGAGTAGGTAGAATACTTTATTAACGTAGTACTTAGTACATTGATTGACATTACGATAGTGGTATGGGGCTCTTATGTGCTCTCTCTGTGAAGTCCCTAATTCCGTGTTTCTCGTTTCCAGATCCCCGAGTACAAGGATGGTTTCTGTTCGACACTCCCATCGCCACACTGGGCATGGTACTGGTGTACCTCGCATGCGTCCTCGTAGTAGGCCCCATCTGGATGGCGAACAGGAAACCTTACAATCTGCAGCACACGCTGGTCGCTTACAATGCTGCGCAAGTGCTGCTGTCATCTTATATGTTTTATGAGGTTAGTACACACTACTATTGTCTAGGCTATTTTTTTTTAATTTTGTTTTTGGTACGTGCGTTTATTAACACCAAAATATACACAAACCACAACTAAATACACTACATAAAAATAGCAGTTCGGTTATCTAGAGACCATTAAAGGTCTAAGGATAATCCAAATGTCCAAGCCCACTACCAGTTGACAGCATACCCAGCATACTAACTTAGTTTTTTGTTAAATATCCCTATCCCAAAATGACCCTTCTCCAACATGTTTCATCCACACAATGTATTATTTTAGTAAAAGGAGATTTTGTAAATATGGAATATTTCGGAAGGGGTTATAATGAGAACACGGATGTTTTGGGAAAAGGACATCATGCACTTTAATATATGTAATCAAAATGGAACAGCTAAGTTAGCTTTCGAGAGGTTTGACAATAACTACAGGTTGTCCGAGTTTCATTATCAATAAAAATCGTTTGTATGTAACACATTTATGACGTCCACAAAAGACGTACTTTTAAGTCACCTGACTTTATATTTCTCGCTCTCACTTAGTTTTTTTTTTTCATGTCTATCTCAACCTATCGGGGTTCTTACGCGCCCGCCTATTACACGTCTCTCGTTTTGTGTGGTGGCTCTCAGTATGTTTATGGTTCTTGCCCATTATTTAGCTGATGATAAATACCGATTAGCTCATAAGTAGAATTTAACTAAAGTATAGTAGTCTATGTAACACTTAACTGTTACCGGTTACCCTGTTATCGTCTTATTTTACTAAAATGGCCCCTTGATCCAGAACATTTTTTTTACAAAGGACCTTGAATATTTTAATGCGAAGCCTGGCATACTTGATATCCGTCACATTGTCCGTCATAACTTAAAAATGTAAATGTTGATGTTGATGAACTACAGAGGTATTTTAATCAGCTGGTAACCCTTTCCCGTACTGCTTGTTGGCATGACCCTAATTACGTTGGATATCTGTAAAACAATATTTTTAGAGCCAACCTTCAATTTAGTTCTAAGTCAAATTACCGACGGCGCCACGAGTGTAACTTTGAAAGCTTATATCTTGGAAACGTGACGCTGGAAGACATTTTGTCTCATACAAACTTTGTATGCAGCATAAGCAATCAATTCATATAGTTTTTATGAGTGGCCGCTATTTTTAAGAAAAAACGATGGCGAGCAGTAGGTATGCCAAAATTTTCAAAGCCCTTTCCGAATTATGGTTTCACTTCTTTAGTTTTCCTGTCAAGATTAGATATATTCTTGTTATCCGTTCAAAACTGAAGAATTCTTACAGTTTATCACATCACAGAAGTACTCGTATCATTAAAAACACCGTAAGATATTTAAAGCATTCAAGAAATGGCCACGATCACCTTGACCTTAAGAAACGAACTGGTTGCGGTTTACTATGATAAAAGTAATTTAACAAAGGCCGATGAAAGTTTTTTATTGTCCAGATAATTGAAGTCGAAGGAAGCATTGCGGTTGAACTGAGCAAATTAGAGTTCTTAGTGAATATAGCCTATCACGTACATTTAACCTATTTATTTACATTCAATGGCATGCCTGCCTCGGCGGGCCGCAACCGGCCCTCAAGCCGGGCCGCAACCGGCCCTCAAGCCGGGCGTTGCACATAAAAGTGAAGATTGAGAAATAATTCGGCTCCCGAACAGGACAAAAAAGCAAAAATTATAACAGACAAATGTATACTATAAATAAATTATTATTATTATGATTTATAGATATTTTAAGTCTAACATCCACTACATACAGCAATGCATAATTAACTGATTATCCGAACCAATCATCAGTTTCATTACAAGCGGACGTGTATCAACCACCAAGAGACGATGTCAAGGCATCACCAACAATTGTATGAACCAGGCACCTGTGAAGTCATGCTGCAGCCAAACTTGGCTCTTATTCTTGGGGTGGTAAGGTGGAAATGGCGATGGTGCTGTGCGTGTCATTGGTGTGTTTTTTGTATATCGCATGCGTATGTTTCTTACGACGAACCAGCCAGTATTGTGGGCCCTCACAGCACAACTATATTGCATCGTTAGAATGTGTCCTTTTAAGATACAAAAATCTAAAATAACCCTTTTTACCCGACTGCCCAAGAAGGAGGGTAGTGTTTTTGGGGTGTATTTAAGTGTCTGAATATGTATTTATTATGCTTTACTTCGTTTGTTGATTACACAAAAATGAGGAGTTTCGAGAATTGATTGACATATATTCACTTAATTTGTAGAATGGATTATTTTCAAAGAAATGCTTTAGTATTTGTTTTAATTTGCTATGATTTAGTTCAGTTATAGAATTAGGTAATTGTATATTAACGTACAATAACATTAATATTTTGGCGTGACGGCCATGTTTCTCAACTTTAACTTACCTAGTCCCTGGTTTGTACAGCTTTTCCTTGTTTCGTAGATTGCACTGATGCATATCCTTATTTTTTGGTAAATTTGCCTCATGTATTTTTAGCAAAATGTTATAAATGTGGAGGAAATCACTGTCATTATTTTGTTATTTTGCGTGTTATTTATTTTTTTGCGCAACTTCGTTTCTTAAAACCGTTGATTATTCTAATGTTCTCTTTTGATATCTTAACACTTTTGTTATATTTACAGCATTACCCCAGACTGTAACTGCATATCTTATAACAGAATGTATGTACGCATAATATACGGATATAAGAGTATTTTTATCTAGTAAAGGCTTCAGTTTTAGTACAGCATATTTTCCGCTGGCCATTTTCTTTCATATTTTATCGATTGTGAGCAGTGTGGTTACTAGTGTTGTCTATTGTATAGCCTTAAAATACATTTTCTTTACTGGTCGAGTTACCAAAAATCCGACTGATACTGCATCACGATACTTTTATTAGAGTTAAGAATTATACCATTACAATCAAACCATTCTCTTCTATTCTATTTTGATATTCTAATAATTACTACTTTTCTTCACAATCATTTCAACAGAAAAAAATCGACACTTTGGGTTACGAAGATATTGCGATAATTAAAAAATAGTAATCTAAAAGCATAATTTGACCCGGTGTAGATAACTTTAAAAAAAATCGAAATCGGATAACATGTAGGGGTTGCAAACAGTTTGTGCTTTCTGTGTGGACAAGAAAGCGGCTACTCTAATCTTAGTGTAAAGTTATGATGAAGGCTGCGAAGCATCTGAATTCACTAACTTTCTAGAGGTTTAATATTGACTACAGGTTGTGATATTCAGTCTTATATTATACGGAACTCTCGATGCGTGAAGCGTCCACGCTTCATCGCTACCGGTTTTCAAACGACTGCAATACGGCCAAGGTAGCTTGCGCTGTCACCATTGTCGGTGACAAACTGATCGATAATATATTTTTTTTATTTGATAGCGGACCACTATGATTTTGCAGCGATGTTATCTCAGTGGTTACCGCGTTCTCATGGCATGCCGCGGGGTGTGGGTTCGAATCCTAACAATGAGTTTGATCTATCGGTAAAGAAAGTAATCGTGAGCATGTGATAGGATTATTTCTAGAATTCGGCTTTATTTTTCACTTTAGTATTTTTTTATACAAACTTAAATTAATCATACAAATTAACCTCAAACAGCAGCGGAAATATACCAGAGATTAGTTAAATAAACAGTTTATTTTAACAAAACTAAAAATACAAATTAACCTGAAACAAGAATATATGGAACAGCACCAGAAAAACATTAGAGCTTTGTTAAATATACAGTTTTCAAATTCTTACAGTGATTCTTTGTCAACAGCATCTAATGTCAGGATGGTGGGGTGACTACAGCCTGGCCTGTCAACCTGTCGACTACAGCGCCAGCGACAAAGCACAGAGGGTGAGTACATGAAATAATCCAGTAATTTTAAATATACCTACTAAAACTTTATTTATTCGAGTGACTAGACGAGTCTGTCGTCAGCGTCACTTTGCCTATAGGGGACTTCAGTAGGTAGCGAGCGCTCGGACGGGGCGCAATGAGACAGACATAAACGGCGCTCTATGGAACGAAATACAACAAGCGCCCGCCGCTATAAGGTGCATCGTTTCACTCATCGCGCGAAATTCTAATTTTCTTGCGTTTTTTGTCAATTACAGCTTAATTACTCATCGTGGATTTATTGAAACCAATTTTGCACCAATAAATAAGTTGTTTTAAGAAATTACGGGTAAAATGATGAACTAGATTGAAACATTGATTTAGCTACAAATCTCAATAAGCGGATTTTCATCTTGGTTTTTGGTTTAGTGGGAAATGTACTTATACTAGCTTTCAACTTGATTTTTTGGTTGGTGAAATTTCTTGAAACAATCTATTTATTATCGCAAAATTAGTTTTCATGAACCTACGATGAGTAATTAAGCTGTAATTGACATAAAACGCAAGAAAATTTGAATTTCGCGCTGAGCGAAACGTTGCACCATAACATAGAGCCTTACATTTGTGTGCGCCCCATCCGCGCGCCCATGCTTACGAATCCACCAACCCGCACTGGACCAGCATGGTGGATATGACCTTATCACTCTTAGCGGATAGGCCGATATCCCAGTAATGGGATGTTTAAAGGGTCATGCAGAGAATATCTAGTTTAGTTTAGAAAATAGTAAAGCAAATAAACGCCAATTTTAACCATGAGAGCAGAAAGTGCCGTGGTAATTCTCTGTAATAATTGACCAACGTAACGTAATTTACGTTGCGGATTTTCTTTGATAGAGATAGAAAGTTGTTCGTAACGTTGTAGGCTATACAAATTATGTAACGTTACGTAGTACCATTAAATTAAATGTCTTAATTTTTTAACAGTCGTCATGAGTCTGTTCCACCGTACTTTCAAGTCAAGTCAACAACAAGTCAAGTCAAGCTGAATATGTGGCATACGCAGTTTTCTGTTCTGGTAAAAATCAAACGGCCACTTTAGATCGCCGTTTTCAAATCAAATCCAATGTTAATAATGATAAAACGTCAAAATAAATTCAATGTTAATGATAAAAAAATTCACTCACTCAATCGGCCCTTTTATAATGGGCAGTGAGAGACGCTCCCGAAGCCAAAACGCTACTATTATACTATCTAAGCACAATTCAATACCAATAACCGTTTGACTTATACGTACGTTTTTTTAGTGTTGTCTTGTGCTATAGAATTTCGCAAACCAGCAATGTGAAGCGTACAAACGTACGTTCTGCGCAGATGGTTCGTTACCTCGAGCGTCAGCAGTGCATTACATTGCGAGCGTGAAAAAAATAGATAAGAAAACACAGCTTTTTTTTTGTTGTATCGTATCAGCAATCACCAACTCTATCACCAATTTTCGTTTTCGAGAGCGTTTCACTAGCACCATATAACAAATTACCGAACTCGCAAGATTAACCCATTTTTAGGTATGATAACCCGAAAAGGGCTCATAGTACTCATTATTATGAACAACTTTTACAATGGGACCAACCCTGTAATCGCGAAAAAAATATCAGCTGTTCCATACATTTTGTCGACTGTCATTGACATTTTGCTATTTAAATGTTAATAATAATAATTTTGACGTTACCAAGTGTTGTGCTAACCCAGGGTCCGAATAAATGAATTGAATTGAATTGAATTGAATTCATTTATGGCAGTTTTTCACCTCAAGATAAGAAGGCCTGCAAATATTAGCAATAATATGCATCCCTTAACGACAACAACAGCAAAAAACATGAGTCTATAGTCTATACCTACCAAAGTATCTAGCGTAAGTCATTTCCAAATTATCATCTCCTCAAACAGCTATCACATCTACGACCTCTTATGGTGAAGTTCACAACGGCACCTGCCTCTCAGTAACTTTCGAATATTTGTTTGCACGGTCGATACTATAAATACGAACATACATACTATACGTTTTAGCACCTTGCCTCAATAAATTATGTTCGATGTGTATCTAATCTGTTTGAAAATTGACCGAGTATTTATATGGACAAGGTTGCTTCGAGATAGTTCAATGAAAGTGAAATGACGCTTGTCGTATTGTCTGCTCTAGCCTTAGGGAAGAGGAGTGGTTATGCGGATGTATGCTGTGTTGATTTTTATTGAATTTGTTAAAATATAAGCCTTGTGCTTGAAGATTTTAATCTCAAATTGGTTTATTAGTGGTATGTAAAATATTGTATTGATGAATTATACTCGTCAATCAACAATGATAATAATCTGATGTCAATTGATTTGAAACACTTTAACATGTCTAACACTTGGTTAGATGGCTAATAAAACAGAAGAATAAGAAAATACTACTCAATTAGTATGTACAAAGGTGCGCGTTTAGATAGTCTTTTTTTGGGGGTTCCGTTACTCAAAAGGAAAAAAGAATCCTGTATAACTTGGCTGTCCAACTTTGTCAAGATACATTTTCTCAGGTACGCTTCGAGGTCTCAAGTTGTGATATCTTCGGTCCCTTAGAGTTGTAATAATTAAACTTCTTAGTCAACGCAATAAAAACTACGCCCATTTATGCCGCAGATTGCCGCATAATTTGACACTCGCAAGTAAACCAAAACCTATAGAGTGGAGTTTTGGCGGGATCGTGAAGAAGTCATGTCGCGTCATTGTATTATTTTCCAAAACGTGTGTTATTTCGAGTGTTAATGTGTAAAAATCGTGGATTTTTATTCATTAAGTGACGTTGCATGAGTGTTGGTGAACAGTATAATGTCGTGAAATGTGACTTTTCGTGTTGTTTCCAAAACTCCATAGAAACCTTTAGTAAAGTTTACTGGAGTATGACTTGGACTTGACCGTGACTTACTTTACTTGACTTATACTATGACTGAGACTTGTTTTAATTGTGAAATACTTTACTTCACTTCAAATATTACAAAACTTGACATTGGCTAAATACAGTGTGTGAAGTGAAGTGTGAAGCCAAAATTTAAGAGGAAAAAAACCTATAGAGTATTTCCCGTTGACCTAGAAATAGAATCATGAAATTTGGTAAGAAGCAATGTCTTCATCAAGTATCAAGTAAAGGAAAATTATTAATTTCTAGTACTGTAACATTTGAAAAAATGTTTGGCTCACAAACTTTTTTGTAGTTGGAAAATTGACCGTGACGTATATTAATTGATATATGGGAGATATTTTTCAGCTACTAAGTTAAGTTTGTCCTCCAATCTGACTTATCTTTTAGAACAATTTTCGGAGCTTTCATAGTTATATAACTTTACGTAAAAAAAGTTGTAGTGAACCCTCAGTGCGGGAGTCAGACTTGACTCGCAGCGCCCCTGTCCGGTTTTATTAGTTTCAGCCTTTTGGAGAAACTCATAGTCACACAGCGGACAATGGAGAGAGCTATGCTCGGAGTTTCTTTGCGTGATAAAATCCGAAACGAGGATATTCGCCGAAGAACCAAAGTCACTGGTATAGCTTTCAGAGTTTGCAAGCTAAAGTGGCAATAAAGGGAAGAAAGGTTCTTGACAACCACGCACTGGAAGACGAAACGTAGGCAGGCCTCCCACTAGGTGGACCGACGACATTGTGAAAATCGCGGGCAACCGGTGGATGCAACCGGTTGCCCGCGACTTTAAAGTGGCAAGTGGCACGTTATCGGTCGGTGTGGTGCTCTAAGGGGGAGGCCTATGTTCAGCAGTGGACGTCTTCTGGCTGATGATGATGAATAAAAATTACCATATCAAAAATAATAAAGACCGTTACGTCGTGTGAATAACCTCCCGACCTTTGTATTAGCGAACCGTGTTATATAATAATGCAAATAAGATACCGGATTTTTTGAAAAACTAGTTTGACCAATTAACGATTTGTTTTCTATATTTGGTCAATGTCAAGGAATCTAGGTAAGTTAGTTATTCTATTGACTTCATTAATTGTCACGCTTTGTTTTGATTTTTATCGAGACACCATAATATTGATAGAGAAATGATTATTGATGATTATAAAAAAATCTTATTTCATGCTACGCCTATGAAACTCGGTGTGTGCAATAAGATTAAAGAAATAAAGAAGGCATGTCTCAGGATTTTTTGAAATTTAACCCCGGGAGATGAAATGGGGTTTTGAAACTACTGTAGCGTGAGCGAAGCCGTGAGGGCAAACTAGTATTGTCATAAAAACGCATAGTGCGTTAGATTATAAAATGTATAACTCAGCAATCCAAATCTTCAAAGATGACAGGCATTTCATTCAATTCCTAAATGGTTCCATTGAGTATTGCAAGACACTATAATGCCCGTCTGCACTAAACTTTGACGTCGACGTACCTAACAGTGGAAAATGCATTGCACCAAACTTAGGAGGTTGCCTAAACCCATATTGCTTATCCTTATGACAATTGCCTGTCATAAAGCTAAGCAAGCGCTTAACAAGTGTCATTGTCAAACAAAACTGTCTGTCTTATGTACCATTGAAATTTATCATTCATTAATTCATTTCATTCAAACGTCAGTTGTAGGAGTCAATTAACGTAAACTGGTTGGAGCAGAGGGAGTTGATGGCTAAGTCCGACTTAGTCTAGGTGATGCTTAGCTAAGTTTTATCTCTGTTGACTTTAGTGCGTGTGCACTAAAGTCATAAGATTCTCATCAAGGTTGAATATCAAAAAAGAACGTGCGCAATTCGAGTACACTTATTAAAACATTGTAACAAGTTATTAACTCGCTAAGTCGCTCCTCGTCATGACCGCAGTATATCAGTCTGTAAGAACTCTTGGCATCATTAAATCTTTTTGTTCAATTCCTTCCCATAATAATGTTCAATCAATTACACGAATCATCATTACCACAATTCAATTATATTGAAACTGTTCTTATTTTTGAATTGTCGTGAATTTGCGATTTGAATTACGTTTTCGAGCCTTATTCTCGCGCACTCGACATTATCTTTTCCTGTACATCTTACTGATCATATTTGATGACCGCTTTGGCTCAGTGACACTGCGTCTACCTTAGGAGCAGGTGGCCCCAAGTTCAATTCCCGGCCGGGCAGATGTTTGAATGAAAAATTAAAATATCTACTTTGGGTCTGGGTGATAGTGATATTGCTATGCGTTTAATGCTATTGACACAGCGAATTGGAGAGCAATGAGTATGAAGCGGCACTAAAAAATATAAATATATAGGGGTAACTACCGCGTGAGTACTAATAGTAATGAAGCGTTTTTATTAATTTTTCCCATTATTTATTTATTCAGATATTTATTTTGATTATTCAATTTAGATTCCTAACTTTTTTTTTTAAATTATTATTTTGTTTATACCGTTCACTATCTTGGCATTTCTTACACTTTATTCTATGTAATACCGCTCGAGACCGTATATTCCGAACTATTTACGAAGGCACGTGCTACAATAAAATTCAAGGTGGTACGCGCCTTCGTGTATTGCCCGACCTATACGGCGACAGAATGTCTCGTCGAGATCGCACGGGCTAGTCAGGGTCTCGATTTTTCTAATAAGAGAGACAGTGACCGAGAAAGTCTCGAGCGCGCGAGAATAGTCGCCCTTGTCTGCGTGAACTTGCTTTACGTTCATGTACTTGTTCGTTTACGTAAGAGCAGTGAAAGCATCTGAAGAGTTGTGGGTCAGTACTGCTTACGTCACTCGTCTCGTTGAAAGTACAGACACAGAATATACAATAGTACAAGTGCAGGGCCAATGATTACTTACGCTTTCTTGGTGTGGGACTCTGCGGTTTGCGAAGGTTGCTCTTAAACTGTATGTAAAGATTGACGTAAGTAGATGCGTCATTTGTTTTTGAAATTTGAACTTTATATCCAGCGCATACTGAAATTAAATTACTACTACTACTAATTTGATACTGAAATTTGTACGTTGCGTATAGATTTTAGCATAGTTCAGTAGATATTTTATCTATTCATTATTTAAGTTAATCATATTAACTAGTAGTTCGCGCCGAACTGAGACCTCGCGACCTCTATATCTTCACAACCGCTCGACCGATTCAGCTCATATTCGAACTTAAAAATTGTATTGAAATGATCTACTTGCCTACAAAATTTCACGAAGATCGGATCAACGGTTCACATGTTATCGTCGGACAAATATACATAGAAACATACATACAAATGCCGATTTGTCCCAGTAAACTCTGAGACCTTCGCTTTGCTCGGTCAGTTAATATGATATAAAAAATGCATCAGCAGCAGTTTTTTTTTTAATACAATTTATTAAAGGCATTTTTGTTCGGCAATTTATATTTTCTGGCCGATGTTAATGATAACAATAATAATTTAAATTCAGGTATAGCTGTATAACGTATAAATAATTGGATAAAGCTTGTTGGTCTTCGTGACACGACTACGGAAATCCCGACAAACAGTTTATTGTGAACTTAAGATATACTTAATATCCATAAAAGCAATTCTCTTAAAAGATAAGCAAAATCTGCAGAATTGTCGTTTTCCTTTCTGTGTTCAATTTGCGTCAAACTAAACCAATATTTTTCTATTAGAGTTGTTTTTTTTTCTCTTACGTTTTGGCTCCGCACGTTGTGTATTTAGCCAGTATCAAATCAAAATCAATTAATATGTTTATTCGTGAAAACATTGTCTTAAAATATAAGTAAGTAGTAAGTAGTGTAATATTTCAAGTGAAGTCATATTTTTCGCAATTAAAATAAGTCTCAGTCATAGTCTAAGTCAACCAAAGTAAGTCACGGTTAAATCCACGTCATGCCCCAGTTAAGAGGTGGAGACTTTATTGGATGCTTCTTGGAGTTTTGGAAACAACACGAAGAGTCACGTTTCAGAACATTATAGGTACTTTTCACCAACGTTCCCGAACACCTAATGGATAAAACTCCACCATTTTTACACATTAACACTCGAAATAACACAAGTTTTGGAAAATAATACGATAACGCGACATGACTTCTTCACGTTCCCGCCAAAACTCTATTAGAGTTGTTCTTCCTTACTCAAAATTTACCAGAGTAGAGAAAAAAAAAGCATTCCCATTAAATTCCCATGACAAAAATGATAGATAACGAGATAAAAGTATGTCACGGTTGTGTCATTCTGTATTTGCGTGACTTTATTGCATCTCGGTCAATGTTAATAAGGTTATGAGAAACACCCATATTATTCCAATGCTGTAACTAGTAGTTCGCGGCGAATTGAGACCTCGCGACTTACTTACTTACTTACTTGCCTACAAAATTTCATGTAGATCGGATCAACGGTTCGCTGGTTATCATCGGACAAATATACACACAAACATACAAATATACATACAAATGCCGATTTGTCCCAGTAAACTCTGAGACCTTCGCTTCGCTCGGTCAATAAATGTCAAATACATTTGTAATGTCCTAAAACTCGAAGAAAACTAAAAATTGAGAAAAAGAGAAAAGGTCTGAATTTAAAGCGCTTACTTAGCCTTAGAGTGAATAAAAAATTATGAATGAATAAAATAAAAATATGGTATAAATAACTTGTTAAGAGCAAGTCGAGCCATGCTTAGTAGGGTGACGTATGTGCGTAGGACGTTTGAAGTATTTATCCGCTTTTACCGCATATCTCAAAAAGTAATTATCATATGTTGGCCGAAAAATTTTAAAATAAAGTTTTTATTAAGATCTACCAACATGGAAGGTCACAAGTTTCTGAGATGCATAGTTTAGAAAGGGCAGGGCAAATAGCAAATTGTAGCAAACACAGTTGTTGTTGTGGGACATTGTAGCAAATTTGTCGGCCCATATTTCGCAAGCGGTACATCTGATAAAAAAATGGTGTAGGAAACCATTAGTTTATTTTAAAAGACCTTTTCAATGATACCCCACATGTGGGTGATATGCGAAAAAAAATGTTTTATCCCCACTTTACACGTATGACAGTCACCCTTAATATATAATTATGTTTTTTTTTATTCTTCTGAAATTGTCGCCTTAAAAAGACCTGTTCCACATGATGGGGTTCAGCGGTTTTTTTTGTTAACCCCAATTTACATGTATGGGAGCTACCCTAATTTAAAAGTATTTTTATTTTTCTAAATTGTAGATCTATACTTATACTATCGTTGCGCAAAATTTCATGCATGTTAATTTATAACTTTGGAAGTTATAAGGAGGTAAAGTATTCAGACGGACGGACAGGACGAACTTATAAGGGTTCCTTTTAGTACTACGAAACCCTAAAAAGGCCATATATTATATCACAGAGTAAACTAGTTGCTCCCTTGATTGATGGTCACGCTTGCCCATGACAGTTCAAAGTGCTACTCCGAATTTTTAACTTCAACAGGGCAGAACAATTTGATCATTCTGAGACAAACTAACTCGGTAACTTCCTGCGTTAATTTTATTGTAGGTAGCCTTTATGAGTTCATTGCGTTTATCTTTTACCACACTGTCGCTTGCGATAATGCGGCAGTGTGGTAAACCAAGCCAATTGTAACTGGCTGTTACAACACAAAATTACAGCCTCTTTAGGAAGCGAATATTTTTGGTTTACTTCTGACTTCGCCCATCAAACTTCCACAACTCCACAAAAACAGCGTAATAGTACGTTTGCGTACACTGAGGGGTCAGCCAGTGAGAGACTTCAGGCCGCCCAAGGGCTTCCGCGTGACCGACTAACCTTCACACTGCTCTGTTACAATGATGTTACGGTTAGGAAGAAAATTTCCTAATCTTCATACTGATTGTATAGCAGTATGGAGGTTAGGATTATTTTTTATTATTAATGTGACAATCAGTATATTTTTTTCCTCACCGTCACACCAGTATGACAGAGCAGTGTGAAGGTTAATCGGTCACGGTTAAACGATTTTTGTTCTAAGACAAAATCCGGTTGATCCGTCCTAGAAGTTGATTAAAAACTGGTTACTGTTTCGATTCCTAAAATTATTATTTTTTATGTTTCTCGGTGACGAGACGAGCAAGTCGCTCACCTGGTGTTAAGCGTCACGCTTGCCCATAATAGTTCAGTGCCACCCAGAATTTTGAACTTCAACAACTCAAAACTATGCGCGGCAATGCACTCCGCTCGTCACCCTGAGATGTTAGATTTTAAATCTCTGTATGCCCAGTAATTACGCTGGAAACATTGCCCTTCAATCCGGAACACAGTAATGCTTGCACACTTCTGCTAGGAGGTTGAATAACTGGCAAAGGTATGGTACTTCCCCACGCGAACTCTGCAAGAGAGCCCTATCACTACAATTCAAATAACTCAAATCAAATAAATAAAAAAATTAAAATATTAATCGAATAACTCTCTTCCAGATGCTACACCTGTGCTGGGTATATTACTTCTCGAAGCTGTCCGAGTTTGCGGACACAATGTTCTTCGTGCTGCGTAAAAAAAAGAGCCAGATAACGTGGCTCCATCTGTACCACCACGCGCTAACGCCGTTCGAAGCGTGGCTGCTCGTCAAGTTTATTGCTGGTAAGAAATGGCATTTTCCACAGGGTTGCAATTTTCTGAAAGTTAGATATCTTGGCTAATTCTAATTCTAATTGGGGGCGATAAGACCTGCACTGACGTCCCGCTAAGGGTGTTTTGTGCATTAACCCCGCTGCCAGCCAACCCAAACCAGCCGAGCTCCTTAAAGTAACGGAGCACGGCCTTGGGTCGCTGGCATACCTGTTCCACTCCTGTGTCGTCAGATGTTATGCTATTGGAGACTTGTTGTCGAGATTCTTGAAGGAGTCCCGACCTTACTCGTATGTCCTCTGTGGCTTTGCAGTGCAGTAGCTATAAACACATAAAAAATCAAATGGCAAAATTTTTGTAGTGAAACCTATTCCTCAGGTTTTTCAACAGGAATTGGCTTTTTTGCTTTTTTCCCTGGATAACAAGTTGAAATATTTCGTACTGATCATTCTGACCTGAAAATATTTTCTGCAGATAAAATGTATTTTTTTTTAATTCATCGATATTATTTGATCGATTGAATCGGGTGGTAGTTACTACCAGTAATCTTGCCACCAGTTTCCCCGCACTATCGTTCGTTGCACATTGAGCCAGTCTAGCAGCTCGAGGTATGAAAGTGTGTCAATTACCCCCGAATACTGAAACGTTTGTTCACTTTGACGACAGATTAAGTCTATTGCTGTCTTTGTCATTTGCTTAGTGTCAGACAAAGGCAGTATTAGAATTAATATGTTAAAGTTAACAAACGTTTCAGTATTCGGGGGTGTGTACCGTATCCCCGAATCCTGGTTAATTTCACTACAATCAAGGGTAGTTAGAAGCTTTACAATGTAGGTGAAGAGTTGGTCTCTCTTCCCACTAATTAAAGGTAAGATAATAGATAAAAAGAGATAATAAAGATAATAAAAGAAATATAATAAATAAAAATAAATAGATTAATAAGCTCAATCTGAATACATATATTGTGAAATATATGTAAATCACCTTTATTATTTTATTAGAAGTAAAAATTTATATAAACTTAGATTTACTAAATGTAAGAAGATGAACAGAAACCCCTGATAATGTCAGGGACAAGCTCGCGGAACATAAAAAAAAAACAGAATTATCTTATTTTTTGCTGCACCCTATTTCATTTACTTACCTTAGTTTTCAAGAGTAAGAAGAACAATTTAAGGTGTCCACAGTCCACAGAAATTTCACAAATGTCATTCCGTTTAGTCGTTTTGACTTGATTTTCATAGTTGCCATTAGTCAGACAAACCGTCGAAATAATTAAGTGATCAAAAGATCTCAAAAGTAAGGCTTATCCTCATTTGAACATTTACGTCACAGTATGTCTAGTACTTAAGAAAATTGCGCCAACTGCCGGAATCTCTAGATACCGATGAAGTCGCGTCATTCTCAAGTATGACCGCTCACCGACTAAGTCTGATTGAACGAAGTTTTGAAAAGTGAGGATGCAGTCAAAGTTGTAAGACCTTGTCGTATTTGTAATAGTCACAGTGATTCTAATTATACTTACAGCTCTACTTAAACTTTGATATCCCGCTGTTCTGTATAAGTCTTAATAATTCCTTTGTTTCTAGGTGGTCACGGAACCTTTTCAAACATCGTGAACAATCTCGTCCACGTGATCATGTACGCGTACTACATGGTAGCAGCCATGGGACCTAAGTACCACAAGTATCTATGGTGGAAGAAGCACTTGACGACGCTGCAATTGGTATGTCAAATGTTTTGGTAATTCGTCATCACCATTGTCATTATCATAACCTAAACCATTGTATCAAGGAAGTAGTTCTATATAATAAATAAATAAAAAATAAATATTTGAGACATTTTTACACACACGTTCATCTGACTCCAAACTAAGCAAAGCTTGTAATATGGCTACCAGTGACTGATATACGTACATATATATTTTAAAATACATACTTATATAGATATTAACACCCAGACATAGAACAAACACAAATGTTCATCACATGAATGTTTGTACTAGATGGGAATCGAGCCCACGCCCCCAAATACAGAATGTAGGTTCACTACCAACTAAGCCACCGGGGAACAAAGTAAGTGGTAAAAGAAGAAGGCCGATTTCTAAGTAATCAACATTGTTTCTGTCCTTTTTATTCCGTTGCCTATTTCAATAAAAGTGACGGAATTGAAGATCTTTCCGTGAATGAAAATAACGCCTTCGTCTTGTTAATGATACCACGCCCAACTCTAATACTAAGTCCATTACCTTAGGGCTCTCGATCGAGCCAATATTTTGGTGACCAGTTTCATACTTCTTAAAACACTACCAACGTAGCCACTGGAACAATGGTTTCACATAATCACATAATACCTCATGCATTATGAACCTTTGATCTGAGGGTAAAAAAAAAATGGTTTGTAATCATCGATGTAGTTTTAAAGAGGAAAATACGGCGTACGAACTAAATAAAATTACAGGCAAATATCCACCCACATAGTAACATTTCCAAAAGAAATATAAGCATTGTAGCTATATATTTAGAAAAAATCGTTTCGTACTTCACGTGCTTCACAAACGATTGTGACTAAGATCTAAATCTATCATGTGCATTATACGTAATTTTTGCGCTTCTCGCCTTAGGTTCTAGTCCCCAATCACTATAATTGCGAAATCTTATGATGTCTATGTTCGCAACATAACTCTATTTGTAATCAAAATATCACAATCCCGATCCGTATAAGTTGTCCCATGCTAAAATTAAATTATAATGATTCTAGACGTGACGTCAATTATCCTGTACTATTTTCTGACGTCAATTATCCTGTACTATTTTCTGACGTCAATTATCCTGTATTATTTTCTGACGTCAATTATTCTGTACTATTTTTTTAACTAAAGTTGACAGCTCCAAAACTAGAGCATCCACTCATATACTGAAATGAAAACAGATGCTGATTATGTTCTATAATTTTCAGATTTGCTTAATATTGAAAATGTTAGAACAGAATCGAAACCAGTACAAGGACACAGAACTTACTTTTTAATCGGTGTACTTAAATGTTACTTAAACAGAAAGAAATAAAAACACACAACAGCCCGGCTATTGCGTCAAAAATAGCTCTGAAATGTAAATAACGAGATAGTACATTGATAGGTGCAACGCAAGCACTATTGCACGGTCTACTTATTTGTTACCTAAACAATTATAGCGAGATTCCTCTCGAACGTTTCTCAATGACAAATGGTTTCGTGGGAAGTCTTTTAGCTGGGATATGAAAATATTTTAAGCCACGACTCAGAAAGTAATATGTAATAGTTAAAGTTCAGGTGTATCGTATGTATTCATGGAATAGGCATGTTTTTTAGTGCATTTCGTATTGAAGGGCAATGTTTCCAGCGAAATCGGGCACAACTGAAATCTCACATCTCGTCGATCTCAGGGTGACGAGTGAAGTGCATTAATGTGCATGGTTTTAATCTGTTGAAGTTCCTGGGTTGAACATGAACTGTCATGGGCAAATGTGACGCTTAAAATCAGGCAAGCGACTTGCTGGTCTTATCTCCAACAATTAAAAAAACTAAATAAGTCAAAGCCCAATCATTTCAAACGCAATGAATGTTGATCTTTCAATAGGTCTGTATGTAAAAAGTTTGCCGTATCGTAGGTATAGGCGGTCGGAAGCGTTTGAAGTTGGTCTTAAAAAAAATGGGTCGGCATGATGAATCATTTTAGTTTCGGCACATTCACTTATTAAAGAAAGAAATCGTGCCAAATATATATTCAAGCGTATCAAATTTTGTATTTCAATATTTATTTTTTTCATAATGTTTCATGCTACGAGCAATTTTTTTTTTACTTCGGTCTAGGCATTCGTTTGACTACAATGTTGCCAAAGTGAGCCTCTTAGCAAACGAGTGCATAGGCCAGCAGGCAGTCCGTAAGACGGAAGTTTACATAAATGACCATCGCGCCATACCCGGTTTAAACCCTTTGAGATATCCAGAGAAACAGCAAGTGCCTCCCCGAGCATCTCCATTGCTTCGGTCAATAAAGGATCGGCGTACGCAAGAAGGTCCCCAGTAGACCGGTCCTGGCGAAAACCATATTGCCGATCACTGAGGAGGACGTCATCCTAATCCTAACTCCTAACAAACTAAATCCTAACTATTATAAATGCGAATGTAACTCTGTCTCTATGTCCATCTGTCTCTCTGTCTGGATGTTTGTTGCGTTATCATGGCGGCTGAACGGATCGAGCAGAATTTATGCATAGATATAGATTAAGGGTAGGAGACGGATATACTTTTTTTTGTAGGTCCACGCGAACGATGTCTCGGGTAAAATCTAGTTACAAATAAAACGAAGGTAAGATATAATCGATGAGCGAACAATAAAACCGGTCAAGTGCGAGTCAGACGCGCTCCGAGCGTTCTGTACTGTTACGAAATGGTTGTGTTGTCTTTTATTCTGAAGAACTCAGAATTCAGAATTTTTCAGCAGTTCGAAACCCTGTGCCGCAAAGCATTGCGCTTGTCAAAATTCAAATTTCGAAACTCTTCCTTAAGGGGAATGATATCTACGCAAAAGCAACTATCCAATAAGGATCGGCCTATCACCGCGCCTGCGCCTAGAATTCTTAGACGGGATTTGCGCTTGCGTAAGCCTAGGACATACGATACACGGTCGAATACTAGCTACTCTGCGCAAGTTTATTAGAACTTTATGGCATGTAGGCTAGGAGGCCAATTCTAATCACCGAGTTTTAGGCCGTATGCACAGGCCGTATGTAACATGGTTTGACATGGATTTATAACATTTAATTTTATCTATCGTACAAATTGTGAGATTCAATGCCTCCTTAGCACTGTTTTTACTTTTTACTACTTTATCATCATCAGTCTACAACCAGTCTACTGTTTGGCAAATATTAAGCCTTTTACATACACTTATATACCTGGAAAACATTAAATTTCTTCTGGGGCAGTCAGGTTAAAAAAAATCTCGGTCACCCATCTAAAGGACAGCGTACTGCACTGAACGTCATTATTATCAGCCAGAGAACCTCCACTGCTAAACAAAAGGTTAAGGGCTGCTGCCCTTTTTCTTAATCCCCACGCTTGCAGATCGCAGAACGCTCATCGTTTACTAAGAAGACGCTATTTCTCGTCCTCCGGTTGTCTGGTCGAAGTTTTAGGAGATACCCCGTGTCAAGCCTGCACTGTCTTGCCCTGAACATGCTAGTTTATTTTCTTGTTGAGCTATGCCAACTTATCTGCTTCAGCCTTTAAACATCCCACTGGGATATCGGCCTACCCTCGAGGGGTGATTAGGCCATATTCACCACACTGGTCTAGGGCGGATTGGCTCACATACGCCATCAAATTTTATTCTCCGGGAGTATGCAGGGTTCCTCACGATGTTTTCCTAAACCGAAAAGCCAGTGGTATATCAGAACGTAAGTTCCGAAGAACTCATTGGTTTTTACCAATGAATTATACTAGTTACTATTATGAATATCAAACAATTTAAATCGGGGTATCTACTACAATTTAGTTAACGAGGTAGAGAACGTTTCAAGCCCAATGCTACAAGTTGCAACACTCGGCGGAACGCAGTATCCTTTCTCCATGCAACTGTATTTCTACATGTACATTGTACAACATTAACTGGTTAATCCTTTATCTATGGATATTTACTATTTGTATCTTTATCCTATTTCTTTATACCTAATTACTAGAATATTAAGGATATTATTTCATTATTCAGCTTATTAAATTAGCCTACCACCTTGCTCATACGGCTTCGCTCGCATAGTAATTTCAAACCCCCATTTCACCTCTTCAGGGGTTGATTTTCGAAAATTCCTGAAACATGCCCTTTTTTACTTTTTATGTTCTGTAAACAAACCGAGTTTCATTGGCGAAGCATTTTTTTTTAAATATCCATACAAAATTAAGGGGTCCATCTCGCCTCTCTATATAGATGGGTATTCTCCTCTATAGAAGGAATGGAGTATAACAGACTTTTGGTTTTTAAGTCCATATTTGTCTTTTTTTCAATGAGTGATTGTGTTCAATATCAAAACTTTTGTGTTTTTTCAGGGCCAGTTCTTCATGGTGCTATTCCACTCAATAAGCGCACTAGTCTACGACTGTGGATATCCAAAGTAAGTAACAAAACTAAGTTCAACTTAGTACTTACTACTTCACGCCTACTAGGTATTTTGCACTGCCCAATAGGGTTGAACTGAGAGCTCACGGCCTTGTATCCGTATCAAAATCAATTTCCGTGCGTTAGTCTCGCAAAAAGACGAAAATGGCTCGTTGTGATCTTCGAAATGATAGTTGCTTTCGAACCGTTTAACTTCGAACGTACGTTTCCTTCCTTCACAGACTGAGAACGACTGGTCTTTTTGGTCAAATTGAGCAACTGAGTGACGATTCGCTCAGTCACTTGCCTGATGGTAAGCGCCACGCTTGCCCATAACAATTCATCCACACAAAATTCTGAACTTCATAGTACAAAACCAAAGGCGACACTAAGCTCCGCAAGTCACTTTAAGATGTTCTGTCTATTTTCCCAGTGATTTCGCTTGATTTCCTTCGCTTTAATTCGAAACATATGAATGTTCGCACACTACTGGTTTAATAGCTGACAAAGGTATGGTACATTCCCAGGCGATCTCTGCAACATAGTTCTACCACTAAAAGACACCAGTTTCTCACTAAATGTTAAATGTCATTTTCTGTGTTTATTCCAGGATCATCGCGTCTGGTTTAATTCTTCACTCGACAATTTTCATCGTCCTCTTCACAAACTTCTACATCCAAGCGTACAAAGAGAAACCCAGAGAAAAAAACAACAACGACGTTAAAACCATGAACGGTCACTTAAAAACCGAAAATGGTCACATCAAAACCGAAAATGGTCACTGTAAAACTGAAAATGGTCACGTTGGAAACGGCTCCGTGACAAACGGTCATTTATCAAATGGCTTTACGAGTAGTGAAATCGGCTATGCCAAATGTGAAAACGGCTACCTGAAAAATGGTTACACGAATGGTCACGTGCCACATGATACAGACAAACAAAAAAGCCAATAGCTCTCAATGTAATATTATCTGCTTGTTTATTTTTCTAAGTAAGCCTCGTTCAGGCTGTTGGATCACTAAAGCGATTTTGCTTTAGATAGATCTTTTAGAGTGGCTATACATGGTCTGACCTGACATCGTGTGTAAGGGACAGCTAGACTTGAATTTCACGTTAGCAAAAGAAACAAACTATTAAGGTTATAGCTTCTCCCTTTCGCTCCCACAGAAACTTATATATTAGTATATATCTTTCACACGATGTCAGGTCAGGCCATGTATAGCCACTCTAATTGTATAGAACTTGCCGGTACAACATACAACAATGTCAACGAGGTATTAGAGAGAGCGAAATGAAATGGAATCTACAAAAAAAAAAATTTCGACGTAAAAAAAAAAAATATTCCTTCATACAATAAGTAATCGGTTTTTTTATGACAAATATAATTTCATTAGTAACACTTGAATGTTGGTGTCAATTGAAATAAGAAATGTTAATTATTAGACTGAGAACGTCTCAACTTTGTTTTAGAGATTTATGTACAGTGTGTTTAATTAAGCCAGTGATTTAAAAATACATAATAGGGTCGTTTGATTATGTCATTCTCGAGATCTGTAAGACAATTAGGGTGTCTATACATGGCCTGACCTGACATCGTGTGAAAGGGCCAGCTAGATTTGAATTTCACGGGAGCAAAAGAAACAAACTATTAAGGTTATAGCTTCTCCCTTTTGCTCCCCAAGATACTTATATATAGCCATCTCTTTCAAACGATGTCAGGTCAGGCCATGTAGCGAGGCCTTTACAATATACACAATAGCCGTAGATAATTTGTCTATGGCCCAACCAAATTGGCGATTGGCGCCAATCAAATTGTCGCGAGTGTTAAGGCTTTATGCATACTTAATTTGGTTTATGTCTTTTAAATAACGTATGTTAAATTCTAAGTCAAAAATGATTACTTGATAACTAGATTCTTTATGGCTATGTAAATAATTACATCATTCAAACAACCTTATTATGAAGTAAACGTTCCACTGCGAGCTATATCTTAGCTATAACAAAATAGCATAAGATATTTAACAAGAGTCCTTGAAACCTGACAACGATAAATTAATACATCACTATTATTAATAGTTTACTAATAATAATTAATACATTACAAGTGGTAATAACAATTTTGAAGCCGAAGTAATCTAAGTGATATTGTTGGCTTTTTTTTCTTCAGGAGACAACACCTTTAGGGTTTTCATGCACCTTTGCTTCGAGACGAGCAAGTCTCTCGGCAGATGGTAAGCGCAACGTTTGGCTATAACATGCCACTCACTGCGTTCGTCACCCTGAGATAATATGTGAAAACATTGCTCCTCAATCCGAAACGCAATGTTTGCACACTACTCCTTGGCGGTTGAATAACTGTCTAAGATGTGGTACTTCCCCAGGAGGACCTTGCAAAAAAGTCCTACCTCTACAAAGTAGTTTAATAAAGAAGTTTAATTCTGTCATCTATAACCTTCAAAATCCCCGTACTTTAATTAATAGGTAATAATTATTTACAAATAAACATGGTAACAATTATTAAACTGGAAATCATCACATAAAAACGAAAAAAAAAATGTTGTTATAGTATGTCTTTCACGTTTTTTTTTTTTTTTTTAAAGATTAATGTTAATATGTGGGGTAAACCGTCAGTTATCTTTAGAATAGCGATATCAATGATTGAAAAGCTGTAATTGACAAAAAAAACCCAAGTAAACTTAAATTTCGCGCGATGAGCGAAACGTTGCACCTTAACTTAAACTTTTTCTTTTAAGGTGCTTGAAATGCTATATGATAACGCTTAAACGGGCAGAATCAGGTTCTTTTTTTCATCACGAGTACAAGACCCAATAAACACACATGAGTCTGTAGATCGAGACATATCATACCATATCATATCATATCAGACTAAAAATAAAGTTTTAAAAAGTGTGAATAAGAAAGAGCAAAGGCCGTGTAACAAACGAGATAGAATTATATTTTCCTGTTATTTTCTCTTATTGGTCTGCGGTTCATGGTTGTCAGGTCTTTTAGCTTTAAATCTTCTTACTTTTCTGTTGCGATGATGCGCGACAAATTAACATAATTATCAATAATTATTATTATGAGCCTGTCATTTCCCAATGCTGGGCGAAGCTCCTGTAAAGTATCTCTTTAAACTACCTCAAGCTGTTGACTTGTCCACTGTTTTTTTTTTTAAATTCGTTTTGCAGAAAAAATATTAAAAGACAAAAAAAATATCTTGAATTTAAATGACTTTAGTCGTATTAACTTATGAATCAGAATACAATTTAAAAAAAAAAACAAGTTATTAAATCCTTTTTTGAGATCACATCATCGACGAATCAGATAAATAGTTCGTGTTATTTAATATCTCCGTCCATAAAAGAAAGCTTTATCTAGTTTTAAGAAGTAGAAATACTTTTGTATAAACTTGCAAGACTACACTGTGCTCAAAATAGTTTACAAATTTTCTAGTAAAATTTTTTGTATTTCTTTGTAAATATTGATGTATCATATCGATAATATTACGATAAACATTCCACGTAGATAAGTTATTATATATCATAGCTCTCAGTGGAAAAAGGGATTAAAATAAAAAGTTATCGGTCCAGTCAGATTAGTGATTTTTATAATTTTTGTATAAAATTATATGTAGAAATCATTATAAGTAATTATAGGTGTATACAGTAGGCAGTAAGTGTTATGGTAAGAGATGTATAATTGTATAACTTTTCTAAGTAAGATTTGTAATAAAATATACGACTTTAATTGGCATAATATGAAACAATAAAAGGGCTACGAAGTATTTTGTTGCGTTTTTTAAAAATCTCACATCAATAGCATTATACTGCCGTGCTTAGAAGAAAAGGCACATCTAACATTTTTTTCAAAATTTAGTTAAATACATGTTCTGAATCACGAAGTCTTCGTGATTGTCCTAAACGAAGATTTGTCGTGTTTTCAGTTTACGCGGGTCATCTCTATAGTACAAAAACTAGCCATTTAAAAAACAACTAATCACTTGTAAACTCGGATAGTGCAAATATGTCTATGTACTAGCGTCCATTAGCTACATCATTAGCATCAACAGGATTATTCTAAAAGAGAAGAATACAAAATAAAAAATACAAAATAAAAAAAACTACTACTACTATATTTTATCTAATGCTGAGCCGAAAAGAGGCTCATTGATCTCATTGCAAAATATGCATGAAAACATTTCGTTATCTGGTCATTCAAACCTCATTTCGTAGAACAGGTAATTTTTTCCCTATAAATGAAAGGTTGTCCATTCTGTGAGGGTTTTTTCGGCTTACAATACCGTATCCGAATCATTACACTTTTAAAAAAAAGTTTTAACGTGGCTAGTCGAAGCAAAACGGGTTATGATATTGATCGGTATGTATGTATGTTCATCTGTTCCCTCATAACTTCTAAACTACTTATCATAAATTTGACAAATGATATATCGTTAGAGGAGTCTTTATCGTCCGCTGGTCACATGGCGCCTTCTAGAAGACATAGTAAAAACCAAAAAAATATTTTAATGATGCCTTGTTGGTTACCAAATAGAAGGGCTTATCTAGCACATTTCCAAAAATATATATTGTTAGCTCAACAAACAAAAACCACATTGTTAAAAAATCATTTTGCAACCAAAAATGCGCCGTGACGTACGGACGTAGTCGGGTTTATTTTTTCAATTGTACTAAAATAATCGAAATCCTCATCACAGTGAAAACCCTCACACGGTAGCCAGCGATAGAGACTGAAAGCCATCTAGCGGCACACTTGTGAACTTTTTATCAACGTACTGCCCTAACTTAGAAGAAAATTATCGGGTTTGGTTCATATTTTCACTAACTCTATCATAACTTTAAGGTGCAAAATAGTAACTTTAATGTCACATTTTTCTTGTTATATCAACTGGCGCTACTTTCTATAGAATAACAATTTCATAGTTAAGAAAACTTGTTTATAAAAAAAATCGCAGATATCAGTGACGTCTATAATACTAGAGTATAATAGAAAGCAGATATACATACAACGCAAACACTTAAACATTACAGTCTGTTATCTATTTTATTTTAGAAAAAGTAGATACTTATATATATATTTTTTTCTATAACAATCAATAAACAAAACCAGACAATGTTCATGAATAATATTTTTGTAAAGCTAACATCGAGTATTGTAGATTTTAAAAGTTTCAAGTTAACAAAATCCTACACATAATTAATACTCGTAACATAATTTATGGCAAATTGACTTCAATAGGTCTTCAACTTGAAGACTCAAATAAAACATTAAATGCTCCATTTTCAAAGCAGAAACAATCGTTTCCCTCCTCAATAACAACTTAATTAACACTCAATTAAGATACAATCTCCCTAAAAAATATATCGACTGATCGTCAGTATCGTTAAAAATTACAGCACTTTTCCCACCTCATTGGATTGCCCATTCAATACTAATTGAAACAAAAATCACCTTTAAAATTTGACGGTGTGTCGATAACTTTCGAACCCTCCGATAATCCTTAATTATAGCCCAGAGAAATGTCAATAAACCTGACGTTCGAACGGTTTTTTTCTCCCCTTCCTAATTTGTTAGCCCTAAAATCCGAGGCCTATAACAAACTAGTTTAAATAGACCTCAAACAAGTAAAAATTTGCATGTGTACAAAGCTCTGCGTTGACTGGACGGTGGAAGCCTGCAATGAGAAGGGTGAATTTGGGGTAGAAACACACGCGACTGTGTAACTGTGGGAAAGAGACAGCAGTCATGTCGCTTATGTCTGGTGGCGTTCCGTTTTACGCAGAATATTGCTTACATTGAAAAATCTAAATGATTTAGAAAAAAACTTCAGAGATCTAAAACGATAAAGATATTGGTCCTATATATATCTGAAACGTTTGGTGTGATGACAACAACAAATATATCTTATGCTATGGAACCGAATGAGTTTTTATAGCAGAGCTGTTTGTAAAAACTTCGAAGGCCCAGTACTAAGTTGTGATAACATATGTGCATAACTTCAAAATATGAATCACATTTATCAGTTTTTGTTTATAAGTTTATTTAACACTGTACATTCACTTAGTTCTTAAAACTAAAGTCGGTAACTTATCACATAGATCCCGTAGAAATTAAAATACAGAAAAAAAATGTACACAATGGGTTTTATACCTATCAGATCAATACAAAAACCTTAGAAGATTCTAAACAAATAAGCTTAACATGGTTTCGCTTCCCACACTTAAAATGTAAAACCATGATCTGAGCCGGCATTAAATTAAAAATCTAAAAGCTTTCAGCTTCCAAGCTCTTTGTTCCCCAAATCCAGACAAATACAAAAGTGAAACGGAACGTAACCGACCAGCCGGGACTCCATAGAACCCTCGCCCGGGGTGAGTGGCAATGGCAAGCGACGGCCACCAGTCTATACCGCGCATCTATCACGACCGCACGTCTCGCGCTCCCGATACACCAAATACAACAAAATAACTCACCAACACAAATCCCACATACCGTACCAGTGCAGTGATCAAAAACATGTGAATTACCACGCAAAATCAGTGTTATAAACATCTCTGTATCTGTGTGTTACTGCGCCCAGCGTTTTGTCAATGATATGAAACAACATTTCGTTTCATAAATCGGGTGTAACTGTGTGCTTTAATCGCCAATGTGTTGTTCACGACAGAATTGAGACTCTGTTTGGTATTGTCTCTCCTCTTTACCGCAAAGGGGGTGTGAGTCCTATGGAATATGCTAATAAGGTGGTTTCTTTTAACCAGCACACAAAAAGCTCTGCACTAGACACTGCAGTGCGATTTGTGTTGCAAATTTCACGAAATATATCTTTGTCTGCGTTGCTTTCCCTATTTTCGAGGGGTTTTCTTATATTGTTTTCATCTGAGAGGTTTTCAGTTACATTCAATTTGGTTTCATTAAAACCTCATTAAATTATAAACCATTACGTCTTAGCTTCATTATTAACCCAATGCCACTTGGTTAAATCCAAACCGAGCCTGAATCTGATGAAAATTGTATTATCTAATCAAGTCTTGTCAGATGTTCAGTAATTGCAAATATTGTCGTTGTATCTCCAATGGTAGAATCGAGTGCTATTTCCTTTGTGCCGATAGACTCTGCTTGCTAATTTCCTGCTTTCCAGTTATCATCCCGCTTCAGGCCTAGATTTTGATCTTTCACGTAGATGCGAGCTGGTTATAGACGTTTGAATAATTTGTGTAGAATTCATAACACGAACTTATCAACCGGCTACACGACTAGGCTTTGGTTAAGTCAGAGTTTGTACAAATCTTGTAGATTACAAATTGAAAGTAATCTAATTTGATCTAATCTATTTTGTTATTACTCGAAATCATGATAGTAAATAATGTAGATAATAAAACTATAAAAACTTTAAGTTCGATTATTATTATTCTTTCGGCCTAGCTAATCGTTGACTTTTATGCAAATTGTCGTTTGGATAACCAATTTGCAGTAAATTTCGACAATTGAGAAATTTCTTCGCAAGATTCCGTTCGATTTCAGGGTCAAAATTAATAGCAATGTCTTTTCCAATATTTCACGAAGATCGTTACGCAGATACACAACCATGGATACGATTTTGGATGAAATATGAGCAAAGGAAGAGACAAAAGTGACTGGGATAGTTAATTTTGCTTGAGTTGAAGTTACTTTGAAGTGCTCAGAATAATAGTAAACTATAATAATGAAAACTGTCTTCAATATGAAATTAAAACTTATTTTCCATGAAGCCATCTGCAATCACAATCAAAGCAGATTGTTGCAAATTTCGATGATTATACTCAGAATGAAGTAAGTAAAGTTGTTAAAAAAAATTGCATTATGTTAAACATAACATGTCGCACAGTGGGCAACGGAGAGAGCTATGTTCGGAGTTTCTTTGTGCGATAAGATCCGGAACGACGATATTTGCCGAAGAACCAAAGTCACCGATATCGGTCGCAGGGCTTGCAAGCTGAAGTGGCAAAGGGCAGGCAGGCCACATTGCTCGAAGAACCGATAATTGATGGATAAGAAAGGTTCTTGAGTGGCAACCACGAACTGGAAGACGCAGCGTAGGTAGGCCTCCCACTAGGTGGACTGACGACATTTTGAAAGTCTCGGGTAGCGGTGGATGCAAATTGATGCTGTTTAGTGTGGCGGTCTAAGGGGCCTACCTCTTTGTTCAGCAGTGGACATCTTTAGGCTTGGTGGCTAGGTTGATGATGATGATAAGACATGATTGAACAAACAAAAGCAACTGAAAGAAGCTAGCGCCAATATCTCAAAACCGTATAATAAACTAGTGGCCACAAATAAAAATAATCTACAAAGAAGAACCAATACGTCTGCAGAGTTAAAGGCAAAAGGAACGAGAGCACGCCCGAACAAAAATAAGAAACACGAGTAACTATGTAGTCTACGAGTTATTTCTCAGCCCAGGAAGTTATCAGCCTTTCGACCGGTTTTGTATGTAACTATAACAATAAGACTGGTTCTTTAAAACTTGGAGGCGATTCACTTCGATCCAGTGGAAAGCCTAGCAGCGCGGGAAAAGGCGATAACAACCTTTTAGTTATTACAAATTGATAGCAACTTTTTAGTTGTCATAACTTATTGTTATTGTTGTGAGTAAGTTTTTCAAAAAATAATAAAACATTGCAATATTACAAAAAAATAAAAACTAGAATAAACAACAGATTATACCAATATAATAACACAACGAACTGACCTAAACGCGGTAGGTGCCTATTTTTAAACATTATTGCCAAGTTTTCATGCATACATTGTTCGGGACGCTACCTTTGGGTCCTCGTCTTTCGCTGTTTTTTCTTTGATGAATATATTGGTGATATCTAAATTTTCGTGGCACTTTGTTGGCTTTGTTGTGTTTTTTTACTTATAATGGCGGCAAGTGACAGATAGAAGTTTTTTTTTCTTTGGCGTTTTGGCTTGTACGTTTTTGTTTTGTTTAAGCAGTTGCATAAACATACATATTAGGATAATTGTATTTATATAGTAAATGGAATGAAGATCGTAAGTTTTTTTCAAAAAAAATGGTTTATCTTTTTTTGTAATAAAATGCATATTTACACATACCCCAAAAAAAAAAAATATATTAAGAAAACTGATACGATGCTTGGTTCCAGTAACTATTCCGATACAAATAAGCCGACTTCTTTAGATTCGTAAAGTAGAGCTATCGATCAAGTGGATGCGTAGTGAAGTCATTTCAAAAGATAAAATCAAAAGAACACTGTTATAATTACACCGACCCGTATTTAAAACTGCTATTTTGTTTAGTTGAAAAATGTTACGCTGCTTCCCATAGATTCATCAATAGTTGCTGTGAAAGTTAGCTACATTTTTAACATTTCTATTATTCCTGTTATACCAATTCATATAAACTTCATATATAAATTGGATCATTGGTCAACAAGATCATATGAGTTTTTGTTGTTTGCAACACAGAAGAGGAAAAAATATATTTCTCTTTTCGGTGGTACCTATGCATGTAACATGAATTGGAAGCAAACAAAACCAAGCATGAAATCATGGATCTTAATGCATATATATAGCATCATCATCATTCAGGTGCACTGCCGAACAAAGACATCCTAGAGCGTCACACTGAACGACAATTTGACATTATCATCCACCGGTTGCCGGCGACATATACAATGTCGTCAGTCCACCTAGTGGGAGGCCTACCTACGCTTCGTCTTCCGGTGGTCGCCACTAGAGAGCCTTTCTTTTCCATTGGTGTTCTGTTCTCCGAGCGACGAGGCCTGCCCATTGCCACTTCAGGTTATATATATTTTATCGTGCAAAGAGACTGCACTCATAGCTCTCTCCATTGTCGACTGTATGACTATGATTTCCTCCAAAAGGCCAGCACTTAAGGACCACATCTCATTTATATCATCACATGATATATAGATGACGTGATGATTACATCTAAATAGCGGTATCGAAAAATTAACACTTCAGTTTCCCAAAAACATATGAAATCAGTTTCAATTTTGATATTATTACAGTATTGACCTCCTCCGGTGTCGTTGCTCAGCAAAAATCAAATAAAATAAACTGATTCCGCTGATACGAACGGATGTTTTGCGATAGTGATTTTTATTACACTAGAAATATCGAGATTAAAGCCATTTAGACGAATTGAATTCTTTCGTGATTATATTCTTAAAACTTATTTTCGGTATAATATTATTCTAATAGTTAAGTACTATACCAAAAAAAAAACCAAACATTTAAAATCTTCTAAAGCTCTCTCATATCTTTCCAAACATTATTCTTACTAAATCTAATAACTACAAAATTAAAACAACCGGCTTTCATTACAAAACCGCAAATTTCCGTAAAACAGATTTCGGGTTTACCTAAACCAACATTATAAATGAACGTTTAGTTTCTGCTGAAACAGTGAAAGGAATTAAATCCAATATAGGCGAGCTACCTATCTAACCTGTCAAACCTGACAACTGAAGGCTTGTTAAACAACCAGAACCACCGCAACAAAATTGAATTTCTCTGTAAATCAGTTTAACCCTAAACAGGTGTGCAATCGAGCGAAAAAGTGGATCCACATCCAGTTGACACTTCGTGACTAACTCACATTAAAACCGTCCTTATGGCGAAGGTAATAAAAGTGACATGGCGTGTAATTAAAATTATGGGGCGGAACGAGAAGAGCACGTGGCAAATCCTCGGGCAAAGATGGGAAATACAAAAACTATGGATGACGGCAAACGGCGTGTGTAAGTTCGTTACGTTCACGCGATTTGGCGCCTTCTTATTATTTGTAAAAAAATGGGAATGGATCACGAACCCTTTGTTTGAAATAATAGTGCGTTGAAATGATGATTTATATATTGATAGTTTGGCAAAGTGTTTTTTTTTAAATATTATTTTATATATATATAAATTATAATACTGTCTGGTTGACTGTTTCGGTGAGACGATGACGACTACGGTATCGTTGTACTGGACATTATACTGTAGAAAACTAGTATCGTGGCTGATTTTACTACAGATCCATGAAATAAGATACTGGAAAAATAACATTCACTTTCGATTAAAATATATGAAATTTCTTGTATTTTTTAGGAATTTCAGGGTTGGTCCCATAGTAAAAGTTGTTCATAATTATGAGTAAAGTGATATCCTAGTACTTACTAAGAAAAAATCCTTCGTCTAACCGCACACCCAATTTTTTTTTTTCTGTCTCGTATTATTCGTATTTTTTTTTATTGTTATCCACGACAAGATTCAAAACTAGAGAAAAAAAGTTTCTATATGCACTGGTTCACGGATCCATGGAAGGGCGATTGCTATTTGATACAATCAGTCCTCCCACAGATCCAACTAACTATCAAAAAACCGAACACCCAACTGGGTGTTAGGTAAACACTGTCAACAGACAATGTTTATTGTTTCTCAATTAATAGGTATCAGCTTTATTGTTCTCAACGACTACCGGTACGTACAGCATGGACATTTGACATGATTTTAGTCTTGTCCGTGTTCATTTTAAGACCCACCTGTTGAGAGACGAAACGCCGTTGGGAACGGTGCGCTCGAAGTAGTTGACCATTACAACTACCTTGGACAGACTCCAGTTAGGTAAGTCCAACTTCGACAAAGAGGTCGCCCGAAGTATCCAACTCGGATAGGCAGCGTTCGGGAAATCAGGTGATATCTTTTCGCAGTGCCTGAAGACAAGGGTCTTCAACCAACGTGTGTTGCCAGTGATGACATATGGAACTGAAACGTGGTCCTTGACCACTGGCATTGCAATGGAGAGAGCTATGCTCGGAGTTTCTTTGCGCGATAAAATCTGGAACGAAGATATTCGTCGAAGAACCAAAGTCACCAAATACCTTTCAGAGTTTGCAAACTGAAGTGGCAATGGGCAGGCCACATCACTCGAGGAACCGATAACTGACTGACGGACTGACGACTGGTGGAGAAGAAAGGTTCTTGAGTGGCGACCACGAAACGGTAGGCGCATCGTAGGCAGGACTCCCACATTATGAAAGTCGCGGGCAACCGGTCGCGAGTCACGGGTGGATGCAAGTGGCACCTTATCGGTCTGTGTGGCGCTCTTAGGGGGAAGGCCGATGTTCAGCAGTGGACGTAATCAGGCTGATGATGGTGATGATGAGCTTTATTGTTCCTTCTTGTAATGTAAATATACCTAAAAAACATGTTCATGTGTGAATCTTGTTAAAAATAAATCTAATAATAGAATGCCAATAGGAAAACAGTGAGTCAAAGCCGCAAAATAAAGGATGTTGCGAGACAAACCCACAGGAATACGTAATGAAGATGATCACATCGCTGAGACAGAAATCGCCATGACAACAAAGAATAACGCCAAACAACAAAATTAAGCAACTTTTAAAACACCCTCCCCCCTGTGATAAGTGGTGAGGGCTAAGACTAACCCCCCCCCCTCGATACGTGTATTTTTTGGTACAAACATTTCAGAATATTATCTTTTAATACAGGTAAAATCTAATTTAATTCTGGAAAATTATAAGCACCGTGATATAAATGTCCAGACATTAAAAATCGCGCGCGTTCAACGAAAAAAATATACACTTAATATCTAACTGCACCCCCTCCCCCCTTGAGATATTTTTTGTTGTTATCTGAAGCCCCTCCTTTCGAGCCTCACGTGATTAATGGACGACCCCTGACACCTAACATTATGTCGATTACAATATGAAAAATATTTGCTATTCCGTGCACCTCATTAGTTACCAGTTTCAGTATCTTGTTACTAGATGTTTCTTTTTAAATTATGTACCTCTAAATTGGAAAACAATGAGGTTTTTTATATTTAAAAAAACTGTTAAAAACCTGAATTGACACACATTCTGCACTCTTATGGAAGGGATAGCTGTTGTATTACGACCTATTTGTTGTAATCAAGAAGTTTCTAACAATTATTTAAATTATTAGAGTAGTGTTACTTGACTGATGTCCGATCAAAAAAGTTCGTATTTTTACAACAATCTATTTGTTTTCCTTCTAAAATTATGAAATCTGTTTATTTCAACAATAACTAGATTTCTTCGTTTAGTTATAATAAGCAATATTTTTTTTTTTTTTTTTTTAATTTTAACTCCATCTCTTTTCCTGTGCACGCCGAAATGTATCTTTTCCTCAACTTGGCCTCAAACAGAAAATGAAGAAATGTTATCAATAAAGTAAATAATTTTCATCAACGTAATGGATCACATAAAAAACAACAACTTTTAAAACATTACGAGTTATTGTTCCCAAATTAGTTTCGATTTTGATTTACGACTCAAGATTTACGAGTACGATCAAAATTTACGATCACTCGCCTTTTACCAGCCAATAATTTTAATTCGACACGATTCGGCGTTCCCACGACAATTATAAAAACAGTAGACATAAAATATACAAGAAATATCGATTAGAAATATAGCGGTTTTAGAATAGCTACAATTTAATTGAATAAGCACACGATGTAAAGATAATTGTAATATTTTAATAATACGTTCTTGGTTATCATAATAAATTTTATTTGGTTTTAATTCGTTGTTTGTTATTATATCGGTATACGAGTAAACAATAATTATACTATTCTAAAAGGTAGGTTTTTGTAGCGATGATCGCTCAATGGTTAGCGCGTTCGGATCGCAAGCTACAAGACATGGATTCAAATACCAACAAGGTTGAGCTGTCGTTGAAGGAAAAACATAGTGGGGATTGTGGTTGGGTACTTTCTAGTACTTGGCTGGCTAGTTGGAGTTCTGTCGCCAATCATCTATGATGTGTTCCGGCAGTCTAATTTAAGAGCCAATTATTATTCAAGGCTAGGTGTTTCCCTTCTTCGACCACACCGTCACTTAACATCGAAGTTGTGGTGTTTAACCTAACCTATCCTGAACTTAAATATATTTAACAAAAAAAAACGTCTTCAACAAAATAGGTACTTTGACAAAAATACACTATCTAGCTGTTCTTGGCGCCATCTGTGATCTTCTTCACGTTACCAATGATACTCTCTGAAAGCAAATTAGTTGCAAGGTTGTTAATGAAATTACCAAAATCGATATATGGTTATTATGTATGCTTATGTTATTTGAAGACGTGCCTCAATTCCTTAAAGATATTTTAAGAACTGGATTTTGATAAAAATGGGACCAATTTGGAACTATATCTGTTCAAATAAAAAAATCAGTTTATAAATGACGGAATTCGGAAGTATTTTTTTTTTTAAACTTTCGAATTGCGAACTTCCTCCTTTTTGGGACGTCTAAATTACAGAAAAATATTCGTCAAAATGCATTCATGAGCCATTGATCATCCGTGAAATTAAAACGCATATTATGGCAAACCAGACAAACGATACTCCTGAATATATTGCGGCTACAATACACGCTTATAATTTAACAATAGTATTACAAGGGACGATTAGTTGGGATCACTCACTGGGAAGGGATAACAAAATGATGTTTACGTTTGCGGTCCAAATGGAAATATATTTCAAACAGAAGATAGGAATTTGCAGCGTGAGTCCGAGGGACCGGTCCGAAAACTGAAGGACGTGATACAGATGAAAATGGATGATATTTTCAAAACATTAACCGTGTTACTCCAAAAAACAAACTACAGCTTAGTCAAATAGCTTATCCCCCGAATACTGAAAAGTTTGTTAACTTTGACGATAGATTAAGTCTATTGCTGCCTTTGTCATTTGCTTAGTGCCAGACAAAGGCAGTATTAGAATTAATCTGTTATTAAAGTTAATAAGCGTTTCAGTATTTGGGGGTATGACACTCAGAATACCTATAAAGGGGAATCTAACGACACCTTATTTGTCAAAATCGGCCAAGCCGGCTAGGCTACAGGAGGTGTTTTAGGAACATAAAAAGGTACTTTCATTCTCCCCCAAAACCACCCATCTTCTTGGGCAGTCGGATAAAAATAAGCTTCAAAACCCGATTCGAAATCACATAAAAATAGCAAGAGGAGATTGCTAAATACCAACCAACAAAAATATCGAAACAAAAGCTTTCACAACTCAACTAAAGAATCTCACACAAGCGATTCCAATTCTAAAAACATCCGTGACTCAATTCTAATTCCGTACTATCCAGCTAAATACTTCCTTCGATTCCTTAGCTTTCCTCGGATGAGCGGTTGATTGACGTCCCCAACCGCGGCGCGCACTGCCGTCAAGCGACGGCGCGCGCTGTCAACTGACAGCTGTCACTGTCACGTGACCCTTGCATAAATGGTAACTGGTAACAAATGTGCAGGATCTGAAGGGTCGTGGGGTGGAACGGAGGGTCGCATTAGACGGGCCTTAAATGCTGATGATTATTTCATGTTATATCTAAGGGCAATGAGCGTGTATAAATAAATATTAAATTATTCGTGCCTCATACAAAAAACACAGAAATTAGAAAATCGATCTAAACAGGTACTGTGCTACAATCTCATCGTAATTGAATGTATACTCGTAAATGAAAAACAAACATTAACCTGCATAAATAATAGCTATTTAGCATAGACCTGGAATCAAAGCTTGGAATAAAACCTTCAGCAAAAAAAAAGACTTTGGAATAAATTACATACAATATTATTTATTTTTTATATAGTCCGATTCCCAGACTGAATTGATATGAACATTGATTGATTGGTTTTTTAACACTTGATTTTTGATTTAGAGATTTATTTAGTAGTCTTGAGCATACCTAAAAGACGTATGCCATTAATAAATACGCAGGGCTTTATTGTCGTGTGCCCATTACTGTTGGGGAAGAAAAGCCGTTTGATATAGGGCACCGAATTCGAGACAGATTTGGCGATTCTCGCTCCGACTCGTTCTAAGTTCAAAGGATGACTATTGCCATTCAGCGTGGTAATGCTGTCAGCATAATGGGCACCTTTGCACCGGGAACAATCAGGGGCGACTTATTTGAATAAAACATGGACAAAAAGTTAGGTATGTACTTCTGCAAATACTGTACAATTTATTTTAAGTACTTTTAGTTTGTTTTTATTGTACACATTGCTTTTCCCTAGTAAATGTAACTTTCTAATACGATAGATATGGCTGGATTGAACAATCTTAATGTCAAATCAAACTACAGAACTGGACAAGCAAAATACTTTAAATAATCGTTTTTATAAGTAGATACGAGTACACAAAGAAATCGTAACAATCTATTGTGTTCCCTAAAATCTGGCATGTTGACACTGTCCCTAAATTCCACTGGAACAAGCTCGTTCGTCGCAGTTGAGGACCCAATTTGGACCTCTATTAGCATAAAGTCTAGTTGTGAAGTGTACTGATTTAAATAATGTACGCTCAAAACATTTGTGCTTAACGAAAGAATAGAAGCCCAGAAAAGATTTTTTAGGAACTATTACTTATTATTACTTTGACAGCCTTGTGGCTCAGTGGTTGGATTTCCAACTTCTGATCTATAGGTTGTGGGTTCGATTCCCACCCAAACATTTGTGTGATGAACATTGATGTTTGTTCTATGTCTGGGTGTTACTATGTATTCTATGTATGTAACTACAAAAAAAAAGGTTTAATAATTTTATCAGTTATCTAGTTCCCATAGTACAAGTTTGCTTAGTTTGGGGCTAGATGGCGCTGTGTGAAAAACGTCCCAATATTTATTATTATTAATATTAATGAACAGAGTCTGCTAGTGGGTGTAAATTAAATATTATCAGGCAATATGGAAGAAGTACTTAATGATTTTAATTTAAAACTTGTTTCTATTATTTATTTAAAATAGGTTTGGGTTTTTCCACCAATGAAGTTATCTAGGATGGAGCACAGTTACCTATAACGTACCTGTTTATTTTAGATTTGAAGGGCCACATTGTATTTTCAGGAATACAATTGAGTAACCTTAAAATGTACTACACATTAACAAAATAATATCTATTCATTATAGTTGTAAGTAGTTCTGCCATAGTTTCGACAACATATATATTATTATAAACATGCAGGTTACGTTAAATTGAGTCGGTTATTCCAACAATAGTCAAGCAAGGCAAGACGAAAAAAAGATCAGATATAATCGAAACGAATAGTTGGAATAACCGACAAAAATCGGAATATTCCCTTAATTAATATTAAATCTACTCATACATAATATGTAATTACATAACGTGAGGACGATATTCATTAAACAAAATTGAAATAATTAAATAACAACTTGCCTGAACAATTGAAAAGTCTTTCAAATCCAAACATCAAATAAAGCAAATCCAACCTCTTCGGGTAAACTGTCACAAAGACCTCACCACTTCATCCATT